>CM021764.1:1213786-1280524 GCA_011075105.1 Heteronetta atricapilla
TCGGCCATGACGGCGCCCGATCGGTACAACGCCCCCTCACTTCCCGCACTCGGCCCGGCCCTCCGCGGCGCTCATTGGGCCGACAGATCGCCGCCGACCGCCCCCGCGCCCTGATTGCCTGCCTCGCCTGCCCTCTTCCCTTGTCCCCGCCCTCTCGGCGGCTCCGCTCCCGTCGGCCCGGTGCTTATCGGCGCTCAGGGAGGTCGCGTGCCCTCGGGGAGCGGAGGGATCCGACCGGGAGGGAGGAAGTAGGCGCTCGAAAATGGGTTGGGCGGCTCCGCGGAGGGAATCGGGGCCCTGCACGGCTGAGAAACGAGCTCCACAGAACAGGCGCTCCGATCACACAATCATAGCGTGGCTTGGATCGGAAGGTACCTTACTTAAAGATCACCTCAGGGACAGAGTCTAGGAAGTTACAAACTAGTTACAGGTACAGCCAGCCTAGCAAAAAGAAAGCTCTCACGGTACTCACGGGTCCACCAGAATCTTCTGCTTCACATAACCAGACGTGGTTGGCAACCCTGCCCAGGTCAGGGCCATTGAAATTAGATGATCTTTAATGTCCTTTTCAACCCCGGCCATTCTATGATTCTATGATATGCTCTTTGAAAGCATACAGGCTAAAAGAAGTGTCGAATTGGTGCGTTGAGGGCAAGATTCTTCGCCTTCTATGGTTGTCTGACAGTGCCTATTAAGCAAAGAGCTTACCAATCATCTTCCTCTACTTTCCTAGGAAAGCGGTGGGCCAGGAGTGGGCGCTTGCAGCCTGGAAAGCCGAATGTGTCCTCAGCCGCATTAAAGAAGGGTTGGCCAGCCGGGAGAGGGAGGTGAGTATCCCTCTCTACCCTGGTCTTGTGAGACCCCACCTAGAATACTGCGTGCACGCCCCCAGCACAAGAAGGACAGCACAAAGCGGAAGTTGACGGGGCCAGGCCAGAGCAGAGATCTGAGCCACTTGCGGAAGTAACACCCCAGGACACCCAGGGGGGATGTCCTGCACCGCCCGCAGGCGAGGGAGGGGAGGCGCGCCAACCCTCGCCCTCGGCTCCACCTCTTCACCCGCCCTTGCCGCTCTCTGCTGACTCCTCTGCTCCGGCAACTCCGCCTCGCTGCGGCTGTGTAGAACCACCCCTAGAAAATTCGGAAAACTTGTTAGAAATTGTCCAGCAGCGCCTTGCGGATCTGGACCTGCGGTTAAAAGACAAGGTATCAGTAGCGGATCGTTCCCCGTTGAGCGGAGAAGAGCCCACCCCATCATTTCCCCCTGCTGGCCCACCGGCGCCAGTTAGACCCATGCGATGGAGTGGGGTCATAAAGGATGCTGTCCTGGAAGGACAATGGAGTGCAGCCGCTGGCATTGCTTGTCCTGTGATACACGAGAACGGTGCGGCAAAGTGGGAGCCGCATGACTGGAAAATTTTGCAACAAGCGCGAACCACCATTGCAAATTATGGAGTAAAATGTGAAGCTACTAAAAAAAAAAAAAAGGAAAAAAAAAAGAAAAAAAAGGAAAAAAAAGGGGGTAAGGCCATGGTTGGCCTCCTCCTCACAATCACCGCTGTCATCGGTTATTGCCAGACCTGGGTCTCCATCCAACCATGCTGCAACATCTGGGTCACCCTCGCCAACATGACAGGACAAGAAGCGATGTGCCTGTCCCTGGCTAGTGCTAACGACCCATTTATGACATGTCTGGTGGGGCTCCCAGCAGATAACAAAGACTGGACTGTTTACTTTCTGTGATTGCCCCTAGAGCCACAGGAATTAGATATCCTGGGAAGTGTAACAGCCACACCATGTGTAAGGTTCAATTACATGGGCAAAAACCAAACCATGAAACAAATTGTCAATGCCACACTCACTCCTTATCGCAATGCATCTCTTTGGTGTCATTATACAAAACTAGCATCATTTCTTGCACCAGGAGCTGCTCTGCTCGGCTGTGGGATCGACTATGGAATGGACGCCCCTAGGTGCACCCCGAGCATTTTCCTCGGAGGGGTCTCCACTCTCAGCTGCTCACCACGGAAGTAGACAAGGACCTCCTGAAGCCGTAGACAAATTATTTTAAGTGATATTTTCTTGTGGTATGAATGAAAGGTACAAGAGGCCTCTTTGCATGATTGTGTGATTGTGCTGTGCGAGTGAGAAGCAGCATCGCTGCAAAGCACTATTCTATTTTTACCCTGTTGCTTATAGTGCCTTGCTTATTACAATGTTTGCAGTGTTAAAGGTAGTAGACCAGGCCTGGGTTGCTCAAAAACAAAAAGGGGGAATTGTGGAGCTATGTTTAAATGAGAAGGGGCATGATTTAATTACAAGTGCGCAACTCAGGCTTTGAAGGACCGTGAAGATAATGTAGGCCCAGGGCTGATAATCTTGAGTGATGTTATAGCTAAAATATGCGGAACTATGTTTGGGAGGAGGTACACCGTTGTACCAATTATATTAGTGCTAGAGACGTGTGCATAGAAGCTAGACCAATTATAAGTTGTTGTCTGTGCATGCTGTAATGGTAGCATATATATACCTTGCTAGAACATTCATTAAAGGAGAACGATTATACTTGCATCGAGGTTGCGTCGTTACTCCGGGTCACTCCCATTCCGACAGTCCTGTGTGTGTTGAGTCTGTCTGGGATGGAGTCACCTTTCCCTGCAGCAGTCCATACAGTGCTGTACTCTGCACTCGTAGCTGGAACAGCACTGGTATCACTCCAATGTTTTGTCTATTGTTGCATAGTGCTGGCACAGCATCAGAACTCCCTCCAAGCCCCCAAGGGCCAGCACGCTGGGGGTGGGCAATTGATGGGGAGGGGACATCATCAGGGCAGCTGACCTAAACTGACCAAAGGGATATTCCATAACACCTGATGTCACACTCAGTAATAAAAGGGGACTTTCGTGGGGGAGGTGCTCTTCTGAACAACCGGTACGTGTTTTGAGGCCCTGCTTCCCAGGACGTGGCCAAACATCACTCATTGGTGGGAAGTAGAGAATAACTTGTTTTCCTTTCTCTCTGTGCTTCCGCGCGGCCTTGTTGTTTCTTCTGTTTCTTTTGTTTCTTTTTCTCCCCATTCCCCTTTCCCTTTAATTAAATCATTCTCATCTCAAACCTCGAGCTCTTTGTGTTGTCTTTTTCTCCCCCTTCCTCTTTGAGGAGGGGAGGAGTGAGAGAGCGATTGTGGTGGAGCTCAGCTGCCCACTCGAGTAAAACCATCACACTGTGCCTTGGTGACAGTGGTTCTTTAGAGATCTGACAGGGAACTAAGACTGGTTACGAAGGGAGGATCGGTGAAGTATTAGGGAAGAAAGCAAGGTAGGCACTCTGGTTTCGAGAATTGACCCGGTAACTCTGTGCACAGACCAAGGTAAGAAGTATTAAGTATTGCCTTGGGGTTCAGGTGAGACTCTTGTGTGAAGTGTGATTGAGATGTAATTTGTATGAAGCGAATGTGGAATCCCGATCTGCTCCGTAGCTCCGTGAGGGGCGTGGCCGGAGACGGACGAAGCAAGGTAGAAGGGAGACTTAGAAGTGAGAAAGGAAGAGTCTTGGGGATATCTGGTGTATGTCTGGTACCCCCTTGTATGGTAAAGTGCTTGGCAGTATGCCAGGGAATCTAGTAAACCCATAAATGTATGGTACCCTGCTTGACAGTACACCCCCATTTTCTAGAACTGTAATGTTAGTGTGTGGTACCCTGCGGGAGGAAAAATTTTTGTAGCAGCACACTGACGAGGGCTAGGAAAAATGGGAAATAAGGGTTCCAGGGGACAGGGAGATATCCCTGGGGCATTGCCTACTGACAGTCCTTCCAGAAGAATGATAAGAAATTGGAAAAATAATCCCAAAACCAGAGGAAATTATAAAAAGAAATGATTAAATACTGTGTATTAATTTGGACAAAGGAACCAATTGAGGAAACAGCAGTATTTTGGCCAAAATATAGGTCTGATGAAAATTCAGGCAGAAATATCCGCTTGCCGACTCCAAATGGGAGAATAACAGCCCACAACACAGAAATCATATGAGAGACTTAAGGGATATAATAATAATGGGAATTATGGAAGAAGTACCCAAGTCCCAGAATTTCATCAAGGTGTCTGAAGTCCAACAACAAAAGGATGAATCCTTTTTACTTTTGAATCCTTTGAACCCTTCTGACTTAGGGTCAGAATGAGAAAGTACTCAGGGATGAATCCTGAGGACCCTGTAGCCCAAGGGCTCTTGAAAGTTCATTTTCTGAGTAAAGCCTGGTTTGATATACAGAAAAAGCTGCAGAAGGTGGAAGGATGGAGCAAATAGTCACTGGATACCCTGCTGCAGGAGGCCCAGAAGGTGTATGTCAAGAGGAGAGATGAGAAAAGCAGAGAACGAAACTAATGGTCTTCATAGTGGTCCAGGTAGCGAGGCAGATGGTTGGAGATAGGAGAGGAAGAGAGACGAAGGAATGACTGGCAGGGAAAGCTACCTGTGCTGCAGCCTAAATCCCAGCAGGCTTTGAGAAGATGTTTTAAGTGTATCCGAGCCAACCACTTCAAATAGGAATGTCTGGAGTGGAAGAAAGAGGAGAGACTGTTTGCTGCTATAAACTCAGAATAGGGGAGTCAGGGCTTCTAAGAGAGCTGGTCCCACTGAGAGACCTTGATAAATATAGTGGTGGGACTTAATGAAGAAGTTGTATTTCTAGTATATACTGGGTGTGGTGGTTTTACCCAGCTGGGCAGCTGAGATCCACCACAACCGCTCTGTCACTCCCCCTCCTCAAAGGGAAAGGGGGAGAAAATATAATGAAAAGGGCTCAAGGGTTGAGATAAAGATCACTCAAAAATTATCATAACAGGCAAAACAGATTCAGCATAGGGAGATCAATAAAATTTATTACCTATTGCTGATGGGACGGAGCAGTGAGAAACAAAGAAACAAGCTGGGGGCACCTTCCCCCCATCCACCCTCTTCCACTTCCTCCCTCACCTGAGCTGCGCAAGAGATGGGAAATGGGGGCTGCAGTTGGTCTGTGGCACTTTGTATCTGCCACTCCTTCACGATCACTCTCTCCCCTGCTCTGGCATGGGGTCCCTCCCGTGGGGTGCCATCCTTCCTGGGCTGGTCCATCATGGGCTTCTCCACAGGTGGCAGCTAGCTCTTCAGGAGCTGATCCAGGTGTGGGTCTGTGTGGCGGGGTCCATCCGTCAGGAGCAGGTTGCTCCGGCTTGGGTCTCCCATGGGCGGCAGCTCCCCCCGATCACCTACTCCACTATGGGCTCTTCCACGGGCTGCAGCATGGAACTGCTCCACCATGGGCCTCTCCACAGGCTGCTGGGGAACTTCTGCACCAGCGCCTGGAGCATCTCCTCCCCCTCCTTCTTCGCTGACCTTGGTGTCTGCAGGGCTGTTTCTCACTCCTCTCTCTCCCAGCTGCTGTTGCACAGCAGTTTTTTCATTTTCTTAAATATGCTGTTGTGGTTTATCCCAGCTGACTGCTAAGCAACACACAGACATTCACTTACCCTCCCCCCTCTGTCTCTGGAATGGGGGAGCAAAATGGGAAAATGAAGCCTGTGGGTCAAGATAAAGACAGTTTATTAGGACAGAAAAGAAAGGAAAATAATAATAATAATAATAATAATAATGATAATAGTACTACTACTACTAATGTACACAGAACAAGTGATGCACAATACAATTGCTCACCACCTGCTGACCGATGCCCATCCTATCCCCAAGCAGCCAGTCCCCCCACCCCGGCCAGCCACCCCATATTAATTGTTCAGCATGATGTCATATGGTATGGAATACCCCTTTGGCCAGTTTGGGTCAGCAGTCCTTGTTGTCCATTGTCCAGACCTTTTGGGGCCTTACAGTGCATTACTGCTACAAATTTGGGCTTTTGCACTGCCTCCAATAACTGTAAAATTCTGGACCGTGCTTGATTGGTCCTCCAGATGTTGTTAGTAATCCTCGCTCTTTCCAGATGGCTCCATGGGTGTGAAAAACTCCAAAGGCATATTTAGAATCTGTGTAGACATTGAGCATCTTTCCTTCTGCTAATTCCAAGGCCCTAGTCAAAGCAATTAATTCAGCGTTCTGTTATGAGATGTTATGTGATAGTGGTTTTGCTTCTATAGTGTCCCATCGGGTCATAACCATATATCCTGCTTTACACTGTCCCTTTTCCATGAAGCTGCTGCCATCTGTAAAATACTCAAGATCTACATTAGTGATTGGTTCATCTTTAAGGTCAGCTCGACCGGCATATGTGTGCTCAGTAATACTCATACAGTCATGATGGATTTCTCCTGCCTCCACAGTTGGAAGGAGCATAGCAAGGTTCACTGTGCTGACCACAGATAGCTTTATGTCTCCTTGGTCTACTAATACAGCTTGATATTTAGCCATTTGACTTGGGGATAGCCAGCAGTTTCCTTTGGCTTCCATCACAGCTAGGGCTGCATGTGTCACAAATGCTGTCAAAGGTTCTCCCAGAGTCAGTTTTCTTGCTTCCTGAACTAGGAGTGCAGTTGCTGCTACTGCTCTCAAACAAGACGGCCATCTTTTACTTGTTTCATCTAGCTGTTTGGAAAAGTAGGCCACTGTACTGGGTCTGGCTGGGATGTTAACTTTCCCTGCAGCAGCCCATACAGTGCTACACTCTGCACTTGTAGCTAGAACAGCAGTGGTATCACACTAGTGTTGTGTCTGCTGCTGAGAAGTGCTGGCACAGCATCACGACTTTCTCTAACCCTCCTAGGGGGTGGGCAAAAAACGTGAAAGAAACATCACCAGGGCAGCTGACCTAAACCAACCAAAGGGATATTCCATACCATACGATGTCACACTCAGCAATAAAAGGTGGAAAAGGGAAGAAGAGGGGAAGGGTGGGCTCTCGTTGCGAAAACGTCTGTCCTCCTCCCGAACACTAGCTACACGCGTTGAGGCCCTGCTTCAAGGACGTGGTCAAGCATCGCTCGTTTGTGGGAAGTAGAGAGTAACTTCTTTCCTCTGCAATTCCACATAGCCTTTACTTGTTTTATTTTGTTATTCCCTTTCCCCCTCCCTCTTCCCCTTTCCTTTTTTTTCCCTTTAGTTGAATTGTTTAATTAATAATAATATTTCCTTGATAATTTTTTTCTCTTTAATTAAATTATCCTTATCTCAACCCGTGAGTTGTTCTTTCCTTTACTTCTTCCCCTCCTCATCTGAAGAGGGGGAGTGAGAGAGCGGTTGTGGTGTTCAGCTGCCTAGCACGGTAAAACCACCACAGCCACAGGCCTCCTCCAGCTGCTCAGCATTTGGGTCATTACCCCAGCTGCCACCCCCTTTCATTCATGAACAAACAATTGGAAAGGTTTTTCCATGTTTGGGAGCCCTGGGGCTGGTGCTGACATTAGGGCCCTTTTTATATCATCAAATCCTTTTCGTCACTCAGCAGTCCACTTCAACACATTTTCTGTCCCCTTTGTTGCTTCATACAACGGCTTTGCTATTAGTCCAAAATTTGGAATCCAGATTTGACAGAAGCCTGCCATCCCTAGGAATCCTCGCAATTGCTTTTTTGTTCTGGGAACAGCAATTCAACATATAGCTTCTTTTCGCTCTGGACCTTTTGCTTGCTGTCCCTGAGAAACATCAAGCCCAGGTACCGTACTTTCTGCTGGGTTATCCAGGCTTTTTTCTGGGGCACCCAGTATCCAGCTGTTCCCAGATAATTTAACAAGCTAATAGTCAACTGTAAACATATTTCTTTGGTTGGGGCTCCTAGCAGCAAGTCATCAACATACTGTAATAAGGTCCCTTCATTCTTGCTTTGCCAGTTGTTTAAATCTGCCCCTAAGGCAGTCCCGAATAATGTGGGGCTATTCTTGAATCCTTGTGGTAGTACTATCCAGCACATTTGAGTCTTTTTTCCCTGTTGTGGCATTTTCCCATTCAAAAGCAAATATAGTCTGGCTATCAGGCTCTAGAGGTATACAAAAGAAGGCATCTTTAAGATCCAATACTGTGAAATAAGAATCTTTTTCAGATAGCGTTAGAAAGGTATATGGGTTTTCACTACAGGGTGGATGTCCTTGGTTATTTTGTTTATAGCTCGCAAATCTTGCACAAACCTGTATTCACTGCTATTTTATTTATTTTTTTACTGGCAGTATTCGGGTGTTGAAGCTAGATTGGCATTCATGGATTAGTCCATAAGATAAGAAATTGTTTATCAAAGGCTCCAGCCCCTTCCTTGCTGTAAGGCTAATTGGATATTGTGGCACCCGTATGTCGGAATGGGAGTGACCCGGAGTAACGACGCAACCTCGATGCGAGTATAATCGTTCCCTTTAATGAATGTTCTAGCAAGGTATATATATGCTACCCCTACAGCATGCACAGACAACAACTTATAATTGGTCTAGCTTCTCTATGCACACGTCTCTAGCACTAATATAATTGGTACAACGGTGCCGTCTCTCCTCCTGAACATAGTTCTGCATATTTTAGTTGTAACATCACTCAAGGTTATCAGCCCTGGGCCTACATTATCTTCACAGTCCTTCAAGGCCTGAGTTGCGCACTGTAATTAAATCATGCCCCTTCTCATTTAAACATAGCTCCACACCCGTACAGGTACAGCTCCTGGTTTAAGCTCAATCCAAACTGGAAGTGTGTTTTTCTCTCTCCCAGGCGGTTTTCCTGCCCATACAAAAAGAGTAACTGCATTCAACACCTCTTCAGGGATCTGTAGCCCTTCTTCTGCCTTTGGTTCTGTCAATAAATAAATTTGTGCCTTCCATGCATTCTCAGATGGAATTTTAACTGTTATCCTGTTTGTGGAGGTTACCTGTGCATGCAGTTTGCACAGCAGATCTCTTCCCAGCAAAGGGAGAGGACATTCAGGCATATATAAGAATCAGTGTGTCAAAACCTTCCCTCCGATCTCACAATCCATAGGTTGTAAAAAGGGTCTTAAAGTCCATTTCCCAGTTGCTCCTATAATTGGAACTTCTGTTTTACCTAAGGGTCCTTTGCAATCTGCTATTACTGAGTGAGTTGCTCCACTGTCTAAAAGAAAATCAATTATTTCCCCCCCCCCAGCTTAACTGGAACCAGGGGATCTGCTGGAGAAATCAGAAATTCATCCCCCGGTCTCCTTCAGTCTGAGTCCTCTAGCATAATCAAAGCCTGCTCTCGTTTCTCAACTGCCTGCTGTTTTCTTTTTCTTCTTCAGCGGACAGTCTTTCTTCCATTGCCCTTGCTTCTTGCAAATAGCACACTGGTTGGGGCCCAAGTGAGTTTTTCGCTGTGCCTCTCTTGCCTTCTCTTGCCTCCTTGAAATTTCCTCTCATTCACCTCTACGCCTACCTCCTTCTCTAATAGCCACTGCTATCAGTGACGCCTGTACTTTCATTCTATCCCTGTCTTTCTTTGCTTCCTGTTTGTTATAAACCTTATAGGCTTTGTCAGCTATGATATTGAGATTCTTCTGTCCTCCTCCTCTATCTTTTGCAGCTTTTTCCTAATGTCTGGGGTTGATTGCCACATCACATGAACAGCACAGCAAACAGTTGATCATTTGCTTGCTCATGTGGGTCTAAATCTGTCCGACTCGCAGAAAACTGACTCCACAATCAGTAAGATTGTAAAGTAGGTATGTTCAGCGCTGGGCAGCATGGGGAGTAGTCCCACCAAAGTCATGCGGAACTAACGCGGAAACTTGCTTTGGTTATATACAGTAAAGAGTTACATATGCATGAAGTTTCCCAATACGCCTATACATATGCATAATATACATATGCAATGCTTTATCACCTGAGCCTTCTTTGATATCCTGTACCCCTGGAGTTCCAGAAAGTTTAGGAGGCTTACTGTCCAGGCCACACATGCTTCTTCTGTCTGGGCGGCTATTAGGAGGTCATCTACATACTGCAACAGCCTTCCTTCTCCTGATGGGGCTTCCCAGGTCTCCAAGTCCTTTGCAAGTTTTTCTCCAAACAAGGTGGGTGAGTTCTTAAAGCCCTGAGGCAACCTTGTCCATGTGAGCTGTATTTTGCACCCACTCTCAGGGCTTTCCCACTCAAATGCAAAGATTTTCTGGCTGGCTTCATGGAGAGGGAGGCAAAAGAAGGCATCTTCCAGGTCTAAAATGGTAAACCAAGTTAGCTCTGGTGTTAAGCATGTTAATAAAGTATATGGGTTTGCCACCACAGGGTAAAGATCCTCGGTTATCTTGTTAACAGCTCGTAGATCCTGTATGACCCTATATGATCCATCAGGTTTCCGAACAGGTAAAATGGGAGTGTTGAAGTCAGACTGGCATTCTTTTAGCAATCCTAATTGTAAGAAATTTTCAATTATTGGGCTAATTCCTTCTCTATCTTCCCTTTTCAAGGGGTACTGTTTAATTCTGACTGGCTGTTTTCCTTCCTTAAGTGTAATTTGTATTGGAGGTGCATTTTTCGCCTTCCCTGGTATATTAGAAGCCCATACTACGGGAAATACTTGATTTAAGATTTCTTCACTAATTTCCTTTTTAGTTTCAGTATCCATAATCATCAAACTCAATGCTTCCACATCTCTTTGATCATTTAACTCCAGAGTATTTTCCCCATTTTTGAATGAAATGGTTGCTTGCAATTTTTTCCAAAAGTCTCTCCCTAAGAGTGACTCTGGGGAGTTAGGCATATATAGGAATTTGTGAATGCCCCACTGTATTCCGTATTTATATTTCAACAGTTTGCATAAATAAGCTGTTTCAGATTGGCCAGTTGCCCCCTTCACTACAACGTAATAATTCCCCACTGATACTAATGCTTTATATAAAACTGAATATGTTGCCCCCACATCCACCAGAAGTTCCACCTCTTTTCTCTCCTTCCCCAGCTTCATTTTTATAACCAGCGGATCTACTGGGGTAGATTCCCTCGGTCCTCTTCAGTCGTCTTTTGCTCTCGCAACCACCACCTCCCTTCCCCAGTTCCCTTTTCCATTTCTTTTCTGTTCCGGGCATTCGTTTTTCCAAAGCCCAGATTTCTTACACAGGGCACATTGATCCTTGCCTAGCCGGGGCTGTTCCTGTCTAGGCCTCCTTTTTCCTCCTTCCCTAATAACTGCTATCAGCCTCTTCTGCATGTTAAATTGAGGAAGATAAAAGTCCTCTCTCCTTCCAAATTGCCCCGTGTGCATGCACCACACCAAAGGCATATTTCAAATCTGTCCAAATGTTTACCAGCTCAAGAGCTCTTAGCAAGGCGATGATTTCCACCTTTTGGGTGAATGTTTGTTACCGCGTATCCTGTGAGGCAAAATCCCTGGAGGACGAAGCTGCTGCCATCTATATACCAATCCTCCGCATCTTCTAGGGTTGTATCCTTTAAGTCTGGTCAGCTGGAGTATACCGTGTCCATGGTCTTGATGCAAACATAACTAAGGAAAGAGGGTGGGTTCACACTATTAGTGCTGAAAACTTCAGTAAGTCCATTATACCCCTTCCTTCTCTTCTTCAGTAGCTATCATTTGCGTATTGCAACAGCGTCCTCTTTTCCCGAAGGGGTCTTTCAAGCTTCAAGATCACAGGCTAGTTGTTTCCCGAATATGGTGGGGCTATTCTTGAACCCCTGTGGTAACACAGTCCAAGTAAGCTGAGTTTTCCATCCTCTATTAGGATTTTCCCATTCAAAGGCAAAGAGTTTCTGGCTTTCAGTTGCCACGGGCAGGCAGAAAAAGGCATCCTTTAAATCTAGTACCTTGAACCAAACTCGTCTAATTTTGTCAAAAGGTTACTTCCATTTTTCCTTGTTCAAAATAATTTTTTTGCATCCAATTTTTCCAGTAAGTCCCTTCCTAATAAGGACCTTGGCAAATTTGGTAAGTATAAAAATTGATGAATTCCAGTCATTTTTCTCAATTTAAATTTCAAGCATTGCAAATAAAAATGCCTTTTCCTGTTTCCATGACAGCTCTCGGACCCATCATGGTCCCTCTGCCCCAGAGGGCTCACACCCGTGATTTTGAGATCTCAGCCTCGGGTTGAGGCAAAACTATTAACATCCCTACATCCCCTTTCTCTGCTCATTCAACTTCAAACAGCTTTATCAAATACTACCTGCCACACCTTTAACACCTTCAACAACCTATTAACACTTCCTTTATCTTTCTCCAGCCTGTACTTTTCTAATGCCAGCACCAAAGGCTCAGTCAGGGGCCAACTTAATTCCATACCTTTTCCCTCCAAGATGCTGAAACAACATATCAATATCCAACATTTCATGCCATTTCCCTTCTCTCCTCAAAACCAACATTGATTGCAAGATATTGTTATAGTCGACTGATCCATAAAGTGGCCATTTAGCTTATATAGTAGCCACCATTGATTGCAATACTTAGTGAAAGTCCTCTTGCTTTCTGTGCCCCTAGTTCTAACAATATCCTCCCAATGTGCCAATATGCAGCCAAGGAGGCTCTCTTTAAAACGTCTTTGTTTTGGATATTACTCATTTCCTTGATTTCCCATTCCCTTTTATTTATTTATTACTATTCCTTATTAGATACTGGCCCTTGTTTCAATTTCCACACAAACCTTTTTATTGCAGGTTTTTACTATATTTTCCTAATCTTCTTCTCAAATGTCCCAATTCTCTGGGATTAAACTCTTCCTTCTACATACAAACTTTACTATTTCAGATTCTTAATGAGCCCCGTTTCAATCATAAATCCACAGGACTTCGGGAAAACACCTGAAGCACTCAGCCCTCCGTCTTCCAGAGAAACAATACCACATTTTTCACAAAAAAAAAAACAAGCCGAATTTCAAGCCGAATGCCATTTTTTCTCATGCACCTTGTTAGTAGGCTCATACAAAACAAGGAATCACTCCTGCATATCCGTCAATAGGGGGGTTTAAAAAGTTATTGAATAAATTCGCTCTCCCCCTTCTTACCAAATTCCCAAAGCTCAAGCCTGAACCACCAAAGTGACTCTCTCTGTTCTACTGCACTGATAATCAGTCAGCACCCCCCCCAGCCCCGATACTTGGGAAAGTGACCAAACACCACAGCGAATATACCAAAACTTCTAAACTGTTACTTAGATAATGCTCCCGCCTTCCTCCTTGTCACACTCAAAACATTTAAGAACAAAAAGTATGATTACAAGATGCACCGCCAGGCCCATATATTGGACACCACCAATCAAAACTTGGATAAAACAGCACTTCTTTCCGGTCTGTCATGCACTTCGTTCATCTCTGGCCACTTCCCTCGCGGAGAATATGGAACCGTGGATTGGAACTCCGCCCTCACTTCGCAGAGATGCGTCTCACTCACACAGTACAGTCACGCAATCACACAAAGAGCCCCCCTGCACTTCTCGTTCATACCACAAGAACATATCACTTAAAACAATAACCAAACTTGTTTGTATCATCTCCGGCCATGTTCCTCGTGGAGTAACTCTCTTCACAACAATACTTTGTCTCAAACACATACATTACACAAATGTTTTCAACGTGAGATACCCAGACATCTACAAATAAGACATATAATTATTATCACTCCAGTTAGTATCCCTCCAGCAGCTGCAAACATTACCCAGGTAACCTTGTCACAATTGTGAGAGGCCCGCTTACCCTTTTCCTGCTTCTTATACAGTCATTAGCAGGTCCATAAAGGGCTCCCAATACTGGATGCAGTGGTAATCTCAGATTTGCTCAATCTATACCCAAGATCACTAGCGGCCGCTCCATCAGTCACCAAATCCCCCTGACCACTCTATTGGTCAGCCTGTAGGGCACTCTCCTCCCTTACGGGGACTATGTTGCACGCCGAACGTGCCCTGGCCACACTTACGACTTAGAGGCCCTTCCTGTACTGTAAAACACACCGTCTGTCCATGATCCAGCAGGTTGTTGTCTGTCCCCACAGTGAGTGGCCGAGGAGCAGAGTTCCTCCAGGGAATTGTGCCCCCTGCGCTCTAGGACGTCCGCGGTGCAGCCACTCCTGTGGGCAGGCAGAGAGCCTCCTGGCTGGCTCACCAAAATGATTCGTGTAAGAACTCTACAACTCAAAGCAAATGAGTTATAAAGTAGGTATGTGGTTTATTTTGGCACAGGGTGCATGCAGGATAGCTCCCAAAGGCAAGCACACCTTAACGCAGCAACTTGCTTTGGTTATATGCAGTAAAAATTTACATATGCATCTAAGTTTCCCAATATGCCTATACATATTCATAATCTATCCCTGCTTTGTATTAAAATTAGCTCCAAGAAGTCATTCCCATAAATTCCTCCCATCTGCACCTGCGCAGTGCCTTCTGGTGGTGGTCGATGGGGGGTCGTGGGGATGAAGGCCAATAACCCCTCTTCATCACCACTAGTTGACCCCCTCCCTTTGTACAGACTCAGCTGCTCCTTGCCTCTTGTCCAAACCACAAGGTCGGTCTCAGCTGGTTTTTGAGACAGGTTCCCCATTTTTGTCAGGAAATATCTTCTGTGAGGGGCCCTGAGACTCCTTGTTTTGGTTAATTTGCATAGTAGTAAGCAAAGACACTCAGCAATACCTATTTTAATGTGATTAAGCAAGCCCCCACTCTTTTATCCCTGGCTTCAGTGTGTGGTACCCTGCAGGAGGTAAATTTCTGTAGCAGCACACTGACAAGGGCTAGGAAAAATGGGAAAATATGGGTTCCAGGGGACAAGGAGATATCCCTGGGACAGTGCCTAAGGACAGTTCTTCCAGAAGAATGATAAAAAATTGGAAAAATAATCCCAAAATTAGAGGAAATAATAAAATAATAAAATGGTTAAATACTGTGTATCACTCTGGACAAAAGAACCAATTAAGGAAACAGCAGTATTTTGGCCAAAATACAAGTCTGATGAAAATTCAGGCTTTAAATTTATATGTAAACAATAAGATTGATTTATTTTTCGGAGAAGGAGCCAAGTTATGCTCCCTATAATCCTAATATTGCACCGGTGGCGGCAGCAGCAGCTGCTCCAGGAAGGGAGACAGGGACTGCAATTAACACTTCCCTAGAGAAGAGCGCACTCTAGGCTCTGGTAAGAATTAGGACAAGGTAGAAGAGATATTGATAGTAACAGTACTAACACTAACTGTGTATCCTCTTAGGTGAACCCCCTCCCACCCACTCCTTACCAGCAGAGAGGTTAGGAGTTTGAAGAAGGAGATGAAGTCTTTAACTGAGGACCCCGTCAGGCTAGCTGAACAATTAGACCAGTTCCTAGGGCCTAACTTATACTCTTGGAGGGAAACAATGTTTGTACTAAGTATGTTGTTTACAGGGGAAGAAAGGGGAATGATCAGGTGGAGAGCTGCTGTGCAGAAGTGTGGGGGAGCTCATCCTCCAGGACCGGGGTAGTATTGGCAGAGCAGGGGTGCCCACCTGCTGATCCTGGCTGGAGTGGTGATAGTGCGCAGCACAGGGGTCATGTGGGAGACTTGGGGTCAGGGTGGGGGTGTGCTCGGTTGTGAGTCCCGGCGACCCGGTGTCCCAGGGGCTCTTGAAAGTTCATTTTGTGGTTGGAGCCTGGCCAGATACACGGGGGGGGGGGGGGGGGGCTACGGAGGGTGGGGGGATGTAGTGAACAGTCACTGGGGGCCCTCCTGTGGGAGGCCATGAAGGTCTATGTCAGAAGGGGAGATGAGAAGGAAAAGCAGAGAGCAAAACTAATGGTATTCACAGTGTACCAGGTAGTGAGGCAGAGGGTTGGAGAAAGAGGAAGAAAATCTTCAGGGGGAGTCAGGGCCAGTCAGGAAGGAGGAAGAGAGATGAAGGAATAGCGGGCAAGGAAAGCTACCTGTGTTGCAGCCTGAATCCTAGAAGGGACAGGCTTTGAGAAGATGTTTTAAGTGTGGCCAGGCTGGCCACCTCAAATAGGAATATCCAGAGTGGAAGAAGGAGGAGAGAAGGAAAATGGGATGAAATATGGTATGCTGATATGTTGTTTCAGCATACTGGAGGGAAAAGGGTATGGAATTAAGTTGGCCAATATCTGAGCCTTTGGTGAAAGTACAGGCTGGAGAGAGATAACAAGAAGTGTTAAAAGGGTTACTGAAGGCGTTAAAGGTGTGGTATGTAGTGTTTGACAGAGCTGTTTGAAGTTGAATGAACAGGGAAAGAGGATGTAGGCATTATCTAAGTAACAGTCTAGAAGTTTTGGTATATTTGCTGTGGTATTTGGTCAGTTCCCCAAGTATCGGCGGGGGGGCGGATGATGGGGACGGACGGATGGACGACAACGACACAGCCTGCTGCACCAGGGGCCTCTCCACAGGCCGCAGCGGGGCTTCGCTGATTACTAGTCTGAAAAGTATCAGGGGATTAAATTAACTAATGAAACCCTAAAAGTGATGGGGGTAGAAGGGACTGGGATAATAGTGCCACTTTTGGGGGATACTAAGCTGAGACTAGGGGATAAAATGATCACTGGGCAATTATTGTATGTACCCAAGGCAGGGACTAACTTGTTGGGAGGGGATTTGATGATGAAATTGGGCATTCAAATAGTAAATTGTTAGACTGGAATAACAGTGTTATTAATGGAGTGCTCTCAGACCCTGAGAGCAAAGATATATTCACCTCTGATGGGAAAGACCCTGAAATGGGGTGGAAGCAACAGTACAGATGGACAATTTTACCTCAGGGTTTTACAGGGCCACTGACTGATTTGGGCAAGTTCTAGAACAGATTTTGGAGCAATTATAACCTCCCGAGGAGGTGTTACTGTTACAAATATGTGGATGATCTTTTATCATCAGGACAGGAGAAAACAGCTGTGAAGGAAGCCACTAACAAGCTATTCAACTTTCTGGGAAAACAGGGCTTGGGAGTATTGAAAAAATAAATTACAATATGTAGGAAGAGAAGTCAGATATTTAAGGCATCTAATGTCTGAGGGAAAACGAAGAATAAATCCAGAGAGGATTCAGGAAATTGTTGAAAACTAAGAAAGAACTAAAAAGTTTTTAAGATAAAGGTTTTTTGTAAGGAATCAGGAGCCATAAAGTGTGAAGGAAAATGGATACTCCCTGATGGGAGAGAAATGCTGAATAAAGCACCAATAAGGCAAAAATTAATTGTTTTACATCAAGAGAGTCACTGGGAGGTGCAAGCAATGTGTGATGTTGTGCTAAGAAAGTATGTCTGTGTAGGAATATACACTTCAATGAAGCAAATATGCAGAGGATGTACCATATGTCAAAAGGTAAATATAAAGGTAATCTGTAACCCACCTAGAGGGGGATGGGAGCTAGGGATTTGACCTTTCTGAAGTATACAGGTAGACTTTACTGAGTTACCTAAAGTAGGGAGACTTAAGTACTTGTTTGTCCTAATTGACCTCGTGACTGAATGGGTGTAATCTTTCCCCTCCGTATCTGCCACTGCAAACACGGTGGCTAAGGTATCACTGGAGCAAATAGTCCCTAGATATGGGATAGTTGAAAACATTGATTCAGATCAAGGAAGTGATTTCACTTCACAAGTACTGCAAGGGTTAATGCAGGCCTTGGAGATTGAGTGGGATTTTCACACCCCCTAGCACCCCTCCTCTTCTGGGAAGGTAGAGCGAATGAACCAGACATTAAAGAAGCGATTAACTAAATTGGTTTTAGAAACCTAACTTCTTTGGGTAAAATGCTTACCTTTAGCACTCCTCCAGGTTCAAATAGCACCAAGAAAGGATATAGGAATTTCACCATATGAGGTGCTGTTTGGATTACCCTATCTGAGCAGAAGGGATGAGATACAACAATGCGAAACGAGAGTTTTCTTAAGAACTGTATTCTGGGGTTGTCCTCTTCTTTGTCATCTCTCAGGACCCGTGGACTGTTGGCTCAAACCCCCACCACCAACAACCAAGAACATTACTAACTGTACTTATGGTCTCAGAGCAGATGTAACTGGGAGAGACCCAACAGCCAGATTGGGAATAGCTGTATTGAAACGATCCTCTATTGCCATCAGAGAAAAGGAGAAACACAAGGAGAAAACAGGAGGCCCTCTTTGAAATGTAGCAGTTGTCACAATTAAAGAAATAAAAGATATTAGGCAAACATTTGAGACTGAAACAGGATATGGGGATGTGAATGCCTGGATAGAATGGGTCAAATATACTGTCCAGAGTCTCAACCATAGCAATTGCTATGCTTGTGCCTCGGGACAACCGATTGCCCAGATAGTGCCCTTCCCATTGGGGTGGACCAAGGATTCCCAGGGGATGAGATGTATGATTGCACTGTACCAAGAAGACTGCCTGGGGAAATGAAGCTTGTAAGTCTCTCTCTTTGCTGTTCCCTTCCTTGTGTGATAGCAATATCAGGGTTCTCCCTGCATTCTCTACAGCTATAGGTAACCATACACCTTGCCTCTCACAGCAGGGTGTAAGTGCTACCTGGCATCTGGGAGAATTTGCCTTGTGCACAAGAACCTTGAATGCTACCAAGGACTTGATGGGAAACTACTCAAGACTTGAGATTCCCCAGGGCAGATCTCTGATGGGAAGATCTTACGGTCCATCCTACTATCTAATTGGGGAGGCACTTATGCACTTGTTCAATTAGCTATACCCTTCACCCTGGCATTTGAAAGAGAAACATCACAAATACCCAGAGGAAGTAAAAGAAGCTTAGGAGTATCATTTGATGACAGAGCATACATAGATTCTATTGGGGTGCCTAGAGGAGTTCCCGATGAACAGGAAGCCAGGAATTAAATTGCTGCAGGGTTTAAGTCACTGTTCTGGTGGGCAACAATCAATAAAAATGTGGATTGGATTATATTTATTACAATCAGTAGAGATTCATAAATTATACAAGGGCTGTGATAAGAGTCATTGCTGAACAACTAGATGCCACCAGCAAAATGGCTTGGGAAAACAGAATAGCATTAGATATGATGCTCCCAGAGAAAGGAGGTGTGTGTGTGAAACTGAGCAACCATTGTTGCACTTTTATACCCAACAGTACTGCCCCGGATGGCACAGTAACTAGAGCATTGCAAGGACTTGCCACCCTTGACAATGAATTGGCAGAAAACTTAGGAACAGACACTTCAGTCACAGGATGGTTGGAATCTTGTTTTTGGTTAATGGAAAGGGATGGTAATGTCCATATTTACATCCTTGATCGTAATAGCAGGAGTTTTGACAGCCATTGGTTGTTGCATTATCCCCTGTGTAAAAGGACTAGTACAGTGGTTAACTGAAATTGCACTATTGAAACAAATGACCATGGAGCCACCACCTTACTCAGACAAGGTGATGATATTAGAGGAGATGGAAAGCAAAGAAGGTAAAGAAGAGGAAGATATCTACCAAATTACACCTTAGAGAAAAGTTTTGCAAAAATCAACAATTTATAAAGAAAAGGGGGGAATTGTGGGAACAAAAATGTTTTTTGCACAGTTAAATTGTTTAGAGGGAAGGAATGTGGTACTGAGATATGCTTGCAGTGATAAGAAAACTTAGCAGGCGACCTTGTAAAATGCAGACAAACAGAATCCTTAGAGCAATTAGGCAGAAAGCACTGTGTAAGAAACATTACCACCTCAAAGAGTATAAAAGTAAAAAGACTTTTGACTTAAACAGGCCAGCAACTGAAAGCCATGTATTGTCTGTGAAGGCTAGATTGTGAACCTGGATTACCCAGTCAATGGGGAAACAGGGGAGGGTTGCGGATGTCAAGAAAAAAAAAAATATATATATATTTATATATATATATTTATATATATATAAACTGTGTTATGGAACTAGTAGGCGCGCTCCTGCTTGTGGGACGCCCACCATTACAATCGCGAATAAAATTGCTACTTCACTGAGATCCTCACCTGAGCCTATGTTATTGGCTACAGAGTGTTTCTCACAAGAACCACCTGCAGTCTGAGTTTTGGGGAAGATTTCTGATGTCCTAGTAAAGATCTCAGAAATAAAACTCCCTGGGGAAGTGCTGTGGTTTAACCCGGATGGCAGCTAAACACCACACAGCAGTTCGCTCACCCTCCCCCCTCCCTTTCTGGGATGGGGGAGAGAAATGAGAAAAACTGAAGCCTGTGGGTTGAGATAAAGACAGTTTATTAGGACAAAATATGAAATAATAATAATAATATGTATAAAACAAGTGATGCACAATGCAATTGCTCACCACCCGCTGACCGATGCCCAGCCTATCCCTGAGCAGCCGCCCCCCCCACCCCAGCTAGCCACCCCATATATTGTTTAGCATGACGTCAGATGGTATGGAATACCCCTTTGGCCAGTTTGGGTCAGCTGTCCTGGGTCTGTCCCCTCCCAGCTCTTGCTGCACCCCCAGCCTGCCCTCTGGCAGGACAGAACGAGGAGCTGAAAAGTCCTTGTCTTAGTGTAAGCACTGCTCTGCAGCAATTAAAACATCAGCATGTTATCAGCACTCTTCTCATCCTAATCCAAAACATAGCACCCTACCAGCTACTAGGAGGAAAATTAACTCTATTCTAACTGAAACCAGGACAGGAAGTCTCTGGCATCCCCACAGAAGTCCCAGAGGTAGGGGGAAGCCTCTAGCCCATACTGCAGAGGTGGTGCTGAGGGTACCAAAAACTGAACTTCTTCTTGTTCTAAATTTTAGGAGGGTTATCATTCTCATTTTTCCCTTTCTTTTCGGTGCATAACATAACACGATCTTCCCACAATCCACACGCCATTTGACTTTGCAAGTCCCGATACAGCGACGTGAAAGCACTGACGTACATCACTTCATCCCATTTTCCTTCCCACTGGCAAAATAACAGCAATTTCCATATGGTATCATACTTAAAGGATCAATTTTCTGGCCATTGTTCTCCATCACCTAATTCATAATGTATCCACTGCTGATTACAATAGGGCCTCATTTTAACCTTTATCAAATAATTACCACCAAATTTAGACCAATTTAATACAGACCTTATCACAGAATTTCCAGGTTGGAAGAGACCTCAAGGTCATCGAGTCCAACCTCCAACCTAACGCTAACAGCCCACCACTAAACCATATCCCTAAGCTCTACATCTAAGCGTCTTTTGAAGACTTCCAGGGATGGTGACTCCACCACTTCCCTGGGCAGCCTGTTCCAGTGCCTCACAACCCTTTCAGTGAAGAAGTTCTTCCTAACATCTAACCTAAAACTCCCCTGGCTCAACTTAAACCCATTCCCCCCTCGTCCTGTCACCAGGCACGTGGGAGAACAGGCCAACCCCCACCTCGCTACAGCCTCCCTTGAGGTACCTAAAAAGAGCGATAAGGTCACCCCTGAGCCTCCTCTTCTCCAGGCTGAACAAGCCCAGCTCCCTCAGCCGCTCCTCATAGGACTTGTTCTCCAGGCCCCTCACCAGCTTCGTCGCCCTTCTCTGCACCCGCTCAAGCACCTCGATGTCCTTCTTGTAGCGAGGGGCCCAAAACTGAACACAGTACTCGAGGTGCGGCCTCACCAGAGCTGAGTACAGGGGGACGATCACCTCCCTAGCCCTGCTGGTCACGCTGTTCCTGATACAAGCCAGGATGCCGTTGGCCTTCTTGGCCACCTGAGCACACTGCTGGCTCATATTCAGCCGACTATCCACCAGCACTCCCAGGTCCTTCTCTGCCTGGCAGCTTTCCAACCATTCCTCTCCCAGCCTGTAGCTCTGCTTGGGGTTATTGCGCCCCAGGTGCAGGACCCGACACTTGGCCTTGTTAAACTTCATGCAGTTGACCTCAGCCCATCGGTCCAGCCTATCCAGATCCTCCTGCAGAGCCTTCCTACCCTCAAGCAGATCGACACACGCACCTAACTTGGTGTCATCTGCGAACTTACTGAGGGTGCACTCGATGCCCTCGTCCAGATCATCGATGAAGATATTAAAGAGGACCGGCCCCAGCACCGAGCCCTGGGGGACGCCACTAGTGACTGGCCTCCAACTGGACTTGGCTCCATTCACCACGACTCTTTGGGCCCGGCTATCCAGCCAGTTTCTAACCCAACGAAGCGTGCGCCAGTCCAAGCCAAGAGCAGCCAGTTTCTTGAGGAGAATGCTGTGGGAGACGGTGTCAAAAGCCTTGCTGAAGTCAAGGTAGACCACATCCACAGCCTTTCCCTCATCCACCCAGCGCGTCACTCTGTCATAGAAGGAGATCAGGTTCGTCAGGCATGACCTGCCTTTCATAAACCCATGCTGACTGGGCCTGATCGCCTGCTTCCCCTGCAAGTGCTGCATGATGACTCTCAAGATAATCTGCTCCATGAGCTTTCCTGGCACTGAGGTCAAACTGACAGGCCTGTAGTTTCCCGGGTCTGCCCTCCGGCCCTTCTTGTAGATGGGCGTCACGTTTGCTAGCCGCCAGTCGATTGGGACCTCCCCCGATAGCCAGGACTGCTGATAAATGATGGACAGTGGCTTGGCCAGCTCCTCTGCCAGTTCCCTCAGTACCCTTGGGTAGATCCCATCCGGCCCCATCGACTTGTGCACATCTAAGTGCCGTAGCAGGTCACCAACCAGTTCTTCATGGATAATGAGGGCCACATCCTGCTCCCCATCCCCTTCCACCAGCTCAGGGTACTGAGTATCCAGAGAACATCCGGTATTGCCGCTAAAGACTGAGGCAAAGAAGGCATTGAGCACCTCCGCCTTTTCCTCATCTCTTGTAACTAAGTTTCCCCCCGCATCCAGTAAAGGATGGAGATTCTCCTTAGTCCTCCTTTTTGTGTTGATGTATTTATAGAAACGTTTTTTGTTATCTTTAACGGCAGTAGCCAGATTTAGCTCCAGATGAGCTTTGGCCTTCCTAATTTTGTCCCTGCACAGCCTCGCTACTTCTTTAAAGTCCTCCTTAGTGGCCTGCCCACTTTTCCAAAGCTTATAAACCCTCTTTTTCCTCCTAAGATCAAGCCACAATTCTCTGTTGAGCCAGGCCGGTCTTCTTCCCCGCCAGCTCGTCTTTGGGCACGTGGGGACAGACCGTTCCTGCGCCATTAAGACTTCCCTCTTGAAGAGCGCCCAGCCTTCCTGGACCCCTCTGCCCTTCAGAACCACCTCCCAAGGGACTCCACCAACTAGTGTCCTGAGCAGCTCAAAGTCAGCCCTCCGAAAGTCCAATACAGCGGTTTTACTGGTCCCCTTCCTGGCCTCGCCAAGAATAGTGAACTCCACCATTGCGTGGTCACTCTGCCCAAGACAGCTCCCGACGATCACGTCCTCCACCAGTCCTTCTCTGTTTGTGAAGAGAAGGTCTAGCGGGGCACCACCCCTGGTAGGTTCACTAACCAGCTGCGTCAGGAAGCTATCTTCCACGCTCTCCAGAAACCTCCTAGACTGCTTTCTCAGGGCTGTGTTGTGCTTCCAGGATATGTCAGGGAAGTTGAAGTCCCCCACGAGTACAAGAGCTGATGATTTTGCAACCTCTGTCAGCTGTCTGTAGAATTCCTCATCCGTCTCCTCATCCTGGTTTGGCGGTCTATAGCAGACCCCGACCAGGACACTAGCCTTGTTGGCCCTGCCGATCCTAACCCAAAGGGACTCGACCTTGTCATTCCCAACCTCGAGTTCTACAACCTCGAAAGACTCTCTAATATAGAGAGCCACACCACCACCCCTTCTATGCTGCCTGTCCCTTCTATAGAGCTTATAGCCAGGCATTGCAGCACTCCAGTCATGAGACTGGTCCCACCACGTCTCCGTGATGGCAACCAAGTCGTAGCCTGCCTGCCGCACGATGGCTTCCAGCTCCTCCTGTTTGTTACCTATGCTGCGTGCATTGGTGTAGATGCACTTCAGCTGGGCCATTGCCTTATCCTCCGGCCTTGCCATTGTTCCCCCTGGCACAGCCCCAACAATCCTAGCCTCAGCCCCATCCCCCTTCCTACCTAGTTTAAAGCCCTCTCAATGAGCCCTGCCAGTTCCTGGCCCAGGATCCTTTTTCCCCTAAAAGATAGGGACCCGTCTGCAGCCATCAGGCCAGGTGCTGAGTAAAGTGCCCCATGATCAAAAAACCCAAGATTTCTGCGTTGGCACCAGCCCCGGAGCCACGTGTTTAACAGGTGGGCTTTCCGTGTCCTCTCTGAACCCCTCCCTGCCACCATAGGGATGGACGAAAACACCACCTGCACTCCCGCTCCATCCACTAACCGACCCAGTCCCCTAAAGTCCCTTTTGATAGCCTTGAGGCTTCTCTCTTCGATGTTATCACTGCCCGCCTGGACTATCAAAAGGGGGTAATAGTCAGAGGGGCGTACCAGGTTAGGAAGCTTCCTGGCAACGTCCCTGACCCTGGCCCCAGGGAGACAGCAGACTTCCCTACGGGTAGGGTCAGGCCGACAAATAGGGCCCTCTGTTCCCCTAAGAATCGAGTCACCAACAACAATAACCCTCCTGTCTTTCTTGGTGGAGGCAGTCCTGAGGCGCGGAGTCGACCTCCTCGCCCCAGGCATCCTCCTGGGAACATTTGCTACCTCTTCCTCACACACCGGCCTCTCAATCTCTAGGGCCTCAAACCTGTTGTGTAAGGGCACCTGGGAAGGTGGGGCCGGAAGGGGAGAGCATCGCCTGCGATGTCGAGCAGGGACCTGTTTCCATTCCTCCTCAGCTCCCAGATCCCCTCCCTCTGCCCGACAGGGACAGGGCAGGGGGTCCGCCCCCATTTGAGGAGTCTCACCTCGGCACCTCCCCTTGAGGCCCTGCAGGGAGTTACTCCAGAAGTCTATCTCCCGCTCACACTCCCTGATGGCCCTCAACCTCTCCACCTCCTCCTTGAGCTCCGCCACCATGCGGACCAGGTCATCCACCTGCTCGCACCTCACGCACGCAGTTTCTCTGCCTCCCGCCGATGGCAGCAACAGGCTCAGACACTCCTTGCATCCGGTGACCTGAACTGCGGCATTTTTTAACGGGTAGTCGGTCTGCGTGTGTACCGACTTTCTGGAGAGCGCGCCGTGCCTGGTGGCGACCATTATCGCCTAGTTACGGCTGTTGTTAACGAGGTGTTGTTTACACAACTTTACACAACTTTAAACACAACTTTAATTCTTACAATTCCCCCCTCTTCTTTTTTTACTCCTATTGTTGTTTTTGCACCACTTCACATACCTCACTCTCGAGTTTTTCCAACATTAGGGTGCAAAATTATTTATTTTTTCTGGATGTCATGGAGGGTGACAGTCTTCGCCAAGAACATATATTTTTGATACATGTCATACAAGGATTAATACAAGGAATAAGCAAGCAGATCAAAATACACAATGCCATTATTACTATAATGCTAACAAATAGTTGTTTGAGCCAATTCCATCCAGGCAATTGTTGCTTTTGGCCACCTCATGTAAGATCTTGGTTTTCTCCCAAATACTTTTGAGATCAGTCTCAATTCACCCTGTTTGGTCTACATACATACGGCAACCAGCATTAATTGTAGCGCAAACCCCTTCTTGCAAGGCCAGTAATAAATCCAGTACCATTAAATTCTGGAATACCATCTCGGACAGACCTGTCACCTCCTCTTGCAGTGCCTGGATCGCATCTAGAGTGTTATTTTCTAATTCCTCGACTATGGCTGAGATATTCACAATAGCTTTTTCTAACTCACTCACCCCTAACCAAGGGATAAACCACCTTGCAAAACCGTGAAATGACATTCCTCTCTCCACCAGAGGATTAAGTGAAGTCCTCTTGATTCTACATAGGTGGGTCCCAAGAAGGCCTGTGCTTTGGCTTTGCATATCCTCAATAATGGTTATGTTGAGAACTATTGCCCCCAGGGTGCAAGCTTCTTGCCATCCTAGGGGAAAATGCTTTCCTGGCCCAATTAGCCCATAGCCAATATCACCCTTTGCCATTCAGGACTGGCCATCCAGTTAGTGTAATGATTCCCATGCCATGTTTGGTGTGCATTATGTATATTAGCATTTCCATCAGTATGAAGAATGATATACTACTATATACATACTAATATAAAAAACAGAATACCCTGGGAATACTCTAATTCTATGTAATCCAATCCTTTTCCCTGTGGGAAAGGAATTCACAGGTGGCTTTGTGCTGTTTCACACGTCCCTCAATTAGAGATAATGAGGAAATAAGCAGTAGAAACAAAAACTTGAGCAAGGTAGAGATAAATTAACTTGGCTGCAATGTTAAAGATGACCTTTGCGCAGTGGCCAATTGTTGGCTGGCTTGAGGCACACGTCTGAGGGTCTCTAACCAATTGTATGACAGATTCAGGCACGTGGACAGTGCATGGGGCTATGGGGAAAGTATATGTAGTGGAGAAAAATGGCAATAAAGGACTCCTGTTCAAGAGCCATCAGGAGTCCGTGTCTTTCATCCCTTCAAATGGTGACCCTGACGTGATCAAGAAGAGAGCAATGCTGAGAGAAGCGTCTGAAGGGACCCCAGCCGAACGACTCAAACTGATGGCAGGACTGTGCCTTTAATCCCGGAACATCACTTCAAGAAGCAGGTGAGCAGCTGGGGCATTAACTATGGGAGCTAATCTATCAGTCAAGGAGGAGGCAATAGCTAAGCTACTGACTCAACTCCTGGTAAAAAGAGGAGTGAAATATGACCTGTATAAAGTGAAACGATTGCTAAAGTTCTTACGAAAGAACGGGGCCCTGGTAACAGCTTTGGTGGCATTTGATGTAAAAACTTGGGAGAATGTGGGGACAACTATATGGGACACTGTCTTGCAGGGAGATGCAACACCTGTTGAGGTGATAATGACCTGGCACTTAGTAACTGAGACACCAAGATCATGGCAAGCAGAAAAAAAGGTCGCTCAGGCTACGCAGGTGGGTGAAATAAAAAGCGGTGACTGCATACCACCAGAGGAAGTAAACCTAACAGACTTGGGAACAGAGGTGGAGAGAGTGTTTCAGCGGCTGTCAGTGCCACCATTGCTGCCGCTCACAAGGCCAGCGGTGCCACCCGCGGGGGATCCTTTTGACTGCCGAGATAGTTGGAAACAACTTCAGAGAGAAGCATTAAAGGAGCGGGGGGTCCGCAGGGCTCGTTTTTCCAGTCCAAGTTTGGGATCGTGGGCAAAATGACTGGAACCACTTCCAGGGGGACCTTATTAAAGAACTGCATAAGACAGTGACCACTTATGGGTTATTGGCCCCGTTTACGCAGTCCCTGCTGGAGAGTATCATGACGGAACAGCTTTTAACCCCCTTTGACATATGACAAGTGGTGACGATGATATTAACTCTGACACAAAAATTATTATGGGAACAGAAATGGTAAGAGTTGTGCGAACATGCAGCGCTCCAAAATTTAGAAAGGCAGCCGGGGGATCCGCTTTTTAGAGCTGGTATACCTCAACTGATGGGTACAGACCCGACAGCAGATCCGCACCTTCAGGCGCATCTAGATCCAGTCATCCTCCAGCTGACCGCGACTCTAGCCCTACAGGCAATGTTAAGAATACCAGAGACTGGAAAGCCTGCGCTGTCCTTTACAAAGGTCCAGCAAGGGGTGTCTGAACCATATATGCAGTTTATTGATCGGCTTTGCGATGCATTAGATAAGCAGATTGACGATCAGGAAACAAAAGACACCTTGCTACAAAAGCTAGCGGTAGAAAACGCAAATACCAACTGTAAAAAGGTGCTACAGGCTCTGCCCATGAATACAACAATAGTTCAGATGACAGAGGCGTGTAACCGAGTGGTTTTTATTGAACATTATACCGAATCGCTGGCGTCCGCTTTTGCAACAGCACAAACCATCAGCCAGGACCCCAAGGGTCAGAAAAAACGCTATCGGTGTGGAGACCCGAGCCACCTAGTCTTCGCATGCCCAAGGCGGGGGGCAGAGGGGGCAGCCCGCCGGCAGTTCCGCCCACTTTGTGTCCCAGATGTGTGAGGGGACGCTAATGGGCGAGCCAATGACGCTCTAAATACAACGCGGAAGGGCAGCCTTTGCCGCCGCGGCAGGGAAACGGGAGGAGGAGCGCGGGGCGCGGCCGCGCGACGACACAAGCACCCCGGCCTCCCGGTCAAAGAAGGAACCTTCCACAAGGGAGGGCTCCAAATGTAATGCTAACGCAGAGTCCAGCGCCACCTGCAGCCCCGCTGTCACCTCCGAGCGCTGGCCCGCCCGCCTCGCCGCCGGCTGCTGCGTTTCTCAGGTTTGAGCGCCCTCCCGCACCGCCGCCGCTGCTGCCCCCCCTCTCCTCAGCCCGCCGGCCTCTCTACTGGCGCTGCGGGCCGCCGCCGGCAGCTCGGCCGAGGATGTGGGTGGATCCCCTGAAAAGGCAGCTACAGATCTCAGCAGTGAACACAAGAAACTCAATAAATCCCAGCAGCTGAAAAAAGTTTTCAAAGAATATGGTGCTGTAGGGGTTTCATTCAATGTTGACATTTCATTAGTATCTCTAGGAATCTTCTACCTGGCTGTGTCAAGTGGTGTGGATATGACTGCAGCTCTCTTCAAACTTGGTTTCAGTGAATCATCGCTGCAATCTAAACGGGTTGCTGGTACGGGCACATTTGTGTTGGCATATGCTAGTCACAAATTGTTTGTTCCAGTACAAATCAGCATTACTATAGTTTCTGTGCCATTTATTGTCCGATACTGCTGGAAGATTGGTTTCTTCAAACCTCCTACGCCAAATCCATGATAACTTCTTATGTTTTTTTTACTCGCCCAACATGGGGCTCAAGGAATTTGAGATAAGGATGATAGCTGAGATAAGTAACGGGCAAAGCATGGACTGGATGCTTTTTTTAATGAATGTAATAGTTGTGAAGAATTTAAGAAAGCAGCAATTGTGCAGAATGTTTCATATTAGTGTGGTGAAGGGACAAGGGGTGGTGTGTGTGTGTAAATTGTCCACCTTGTCAGTGTTGTGATGATGTTATGTTTATTTTGGTGTGGGGAATTCTTTTTCTTTTTGATGTAAGTGAAGTTTGTGAAGATTGTGATGACTGTAAAGTGAGAGTATATTGTGATTATTCTTAAATAGGCTTTTCATGGAGGCGAGGGGTGGAATGTAGTGGGTTTACGTGGCAAGGTTTTGGTAGCAGGGGGCCATAGGGGTGGCTTCTGTGAGAAGAAGCTAGAAGCTGTCCCATGTTAGGTAAGGGCCCCGCTGCTGACCAGAGCTGAGCCAATAAGTGATGTTGTTTGTGCCTCTGTGAGAGCATATTTAAGACAGGGGGAAAAAACAAAAAACAAAACAACAACAACAAAAAAACGCTGTACCACACAGCATCTGGGAGAATGAGAGGAGTGAGAAACAGACTTGCAGGTGCCAAGGTCAGTGAAGAAGGAGGGCAGAAGGAGGGCAATGGCCACAAGATAGAGCACAGGAAGTTCCACACCAACATGCGAAAGAACTTCTTCACGGTGAGGGTGACAGAGCACTGGAACAGGCTGCCCAGGGAGGTTGTGGCATCTCCTTCTCTGGAGATATTCAAGGCCCCTCTGGACATCTACCTGGGCAGCCTGCTATAGGGAACATGCTTTGGCAGGGGGGTTGGACTTGATGGTCTCTCGAGGTCCCTTCCAACCCCTACAATTCTGTGATTCTGTGATTCTGTGAGACGGTGCTCCAGGCACGGGAGCAGAAGTCCCCTGAATCCTGTGGTGAGGACCATGGTGAAGCAGGCTGTCCCCCTGCAGCCCATGGAGTATCACAGTGGAGCAGGGTTCCGCGCTGTAGCCCCACTGCCACGGTTACCACCGTGGACACCCTCTCAGCAAGAACCAGAGGGAGTGCCAGAGTGGATGTCTCCACAGTAACAGATGCCACTTTGTGGGGTACTCACATTCATAAAACTCCATTGAACGTCAAAGGACCAATTGGGAATGACTGTAGTGTATTGCTGCTAGGACGATCAACTACAACTTTGACCAGACTTTGTTTTGCCGGGGATAATTGATGCTGACTATAATGGACAAATCCAAGCTATGTCTTGGACACCGTCTCCACCATTATCAATACCAAAGGGAACTAGATTTGCTCAATTGATTGTTTTCTGAGCAGTAGTCTGCAGGAGTTGGTTCAAGAACAACTCCAGCAAAGACATAATGTTCCGACAAACAGCCCATGGAATTCACCAGCGTTTGTCATCAAGAAGAAGAGCGTGAAATGGAGATTACTGCATGATTTGCAACAAATCAATGCAGTGATCGAGGACATGGGCTCCTTGCAGCCAGGATTACCCTCACCTACAATGATACCCCATAATTGGGACATTGTTGTTATGGACTTGAAAGACTGTTTTTTCCCAATTCCTTTGCATCCTGACGACACTCCTCGTTTTGCCTTCTCGGTACCAAAGTTCAATAGGAAGGAGCCTATGGACTGATATTATTGGACCATACTACCACAAGGCATGAAAAACTCAAGGGAATGAACAACACGACTCCAGGCTGGTGCGTAGCTGAAGCACTTTATTGTCTAACCCATCTACTTATATAGACTTAGTGTATCTCACAGAATCACAGAATTTCTAGGTTAGAAGAGACTTCAAGATCATCGAGTCCAACCTCTGACCTAACACTAACAGTCCCCACTAAGCCATATCCCTAAGCTCTACATCTAAATGTCTTTTAAAGACTTCCAGGGATGGTGACTCCACCACTTCCCTGGGCAGCCTGTTCCAATGTCTAACAACCCTTTCGGTAAAGAAGTTCTTCCTAAGATCCAACCTAAAACTCCCCTGGCGCAACTTTAGCCCATTCCCCCTCGTCCTGTCACCAGGCACGTGGGAGAACAGACCAATCCCCACCTCGCTACAGCCTCCTTTGAGGTACCTGTAGAGAGCGATAAGGTCGCCCCTGAGCCTCCTTTTCTCCAGGCCGAACAATCCGAGCTCCCTCAGCCGCTCCTCATAGGACTTGTTCTCCAGGCCCCTCACCAGCTTCGTCACCCTTCTCTGGACTCGCTCAAGCACCTCAATGTCCTTCTTGTAGCGAGGGGCCCAAAACTGAACACAGTATTCGAGGTGCGGACTCACCAGAGCCGAGTACAGGGGGACGATCACCTCCCTAGCCCTGCTGGTCACACTGTTTCTTATGCAAGCCAGGATGCTGTTGGCGTTCTTGGCCACCTGAGCACACTGCTGGCTCATATTCAGCCGACTATCAACCATCACTCCCAGGTCCTTCTCTGCCTGGCAGCTCTCCAACCACTCATCTCCCAGCCTGTAGCTCTGCTTGGGGTTATTGCACCCCAGGTGGAGGACCCGGCACTTGGCCTTGTTGAACTTCATGCAGTTGACCTCAGCCCATCGGTCCAGCCTATCCAGATCCTCCTGCAGAGCCTTCCTACCCTCGAGCAGATCGACACACGCACCTAACTTGGTGTCGTCTGCAAACTTACTGAGGGTGCACTCAATGCCCTCGTCCAGATCATTGATGAAGATATTAAAGAGGACCGGCCCCAGCACCGAGCCCTGGGGAACACCACTAGTGACTGGCCTCCAACTGGATTTGACTCCATTTAACACGACTCTTTGGGCCTGGCTATCCAGCCAGTTTCTAACCCAACAAAGTGTGCACCAGTCCAAGCCAAGAGCAGCCAGTTTCTTGAGGAGAATGCTGTGGGAAATGGTGTCAAAAGCCTTGCTGAAGTCAAGGTAAACCACATCCACAGCCTTTCCCTCATCCACCCAGCGCGTCACTTTGTCATAGAAGGAGATCAGGTTCGTCAAGCAGGACCTGCCTTTCATAAACCCATGCTGACTGGGCCTGATCGCCTGCTTGCCCTGCAAGTGCTGCGTGATGACTCTCAAGATAATCTGCTCCATGAGCTTCCCTGGCACTGAGGTCAAACTGACAGGCCTGTAGTTTCCCGGGTCAGTCCTCCGGCCCTTCTCGTAGATGGGCGTCACGTTTGCTAGCCGCCAGTCAACTGGGATCTCCCCTGATAGCCAGGACTGCTGATAAATGATGGATAGGGGCTTGGCCAGCTCCTCTGCCAGTTCTCTCAGTACCCTTGGGTAGATCCCATCCGGCCCCATCGACTTGTACACATCCAAGTGCCATACCAGGTCACCAACCATTTCTTCGTGGATAGTGAGGGCCACATTCTGCTCCCCATCCCCTTCCACCAGCTCAGGGTACTGGGTATCCAGAGAAGAACTGGTATTGCCGCTAAAGCCTGAGGCAAAGAAGGCATTAAGCACCTCCACCTTTTCCTCATCTCTTGTAACTAAGTTTCCCCCCACATCCAGTAAAGGATGGAGGTTCTCCTTAGTCCTCCTTTTTGTGTTGATGTATTTATAAAAACATTTTTTGTTGTCTTTAACAGCAGTAGCCAGATTGAGCTCCAGATGAGCTTTGGCCTTTCTAATTTTGTCCCTGCACAGCCTCGCAACATCCTTATAGTCCTTCCTAGTGGCCTGCCCACTTTTCTAAAGATTATAAACCCTCTTTTTTCTCCTAAGCTCAAGCCACAATTCTCTGTTCAGCCAGCTCGTCTTTGGGCACGTTGGAACAGACTGTTCCTGCGCCATTAAGATTTCCCTCTTGAAGAGTGCCCAGCCTTCCTGGACTCCTCTGCCCTTCAGAACCGCCTCGCAAGGGACTCTACCAACCAGTGTCCTCAGCAGCACAAAGTCAGCCCTCCGGAAGTCCAATACAGCGGTTTTACTGGTCCCCTTCCTGGCCTCACCAAGAATAGAGAACTCCACCATTTCGTGGTCACTCTGCCCAAGACAGCTCCCAACCACCACATCTCCCACCAGGCCTTCTCTGTTTGTGAACAGAAGGTCTAGCGGGGCACCACCCCTGGTAGGTTCACTAACCAGTTGCGTCAGGAAGCTATCTTCCACGCTCTCCAGAAACCTCCTAGATTGCTTTCTCTGGGCTGTGTTGTGCTTCCAGGATATGTCAGGGAAGTTGAAGTCCCCCACAAGAACAAGCGCTGAAGATTTCGCAACTTCTGTCAGCTGCCTGTAGAACTCCTCATCCGTCTCCTCATCCTGGTTTGGCAGTCTATAACACACCCCGACCAGGATGCTAGCCTTGTTGGCCCCGCCGATCCTAACCCAAAGGGACTCGACCTTGTCATTCCCAGCCTCGTGTTCTACAACGTCGAAAGACTCTCTAATATAGAGAGCCACACCACCACCCCTTCTGTGCTGCCTGTCCCTTCTGAAGAGCTTATAGCCAGTCATTGCAGCACTCCAGTCATGAGAGTGGTCCCACCACGTCTCCATGATGGCATCTATCTCCGTGAAAGCATCTACATGCTTTTATCACACGACTTGGCAAAGCTCGCTCATTAGCCATTATTTATTGTTCACGAGGTCATCATGCAGCAGCCATATCTCCTTTGCGTGTACTGATGACCAACAGGGCAGACTGCACCTGTTGTTTTTGTTCTTCTTATCTCCCAATTGTGCCTCCTTTATCTTCAAGCTACGTGACTTTCGCCTCGTTCTGCATTTTTCCTTTTTTCACTTAATCTCTGTATCTAATATACTCTACATACTTTCTCACTGATCTCCCACAAAAAGCTCCCCAACCATGTGCCAAACCTATGTTGCAAAAGCTATCCAACCAGTACACCAGTGCTTCCCAGAGATATACATATACCACTACATGGACAATATCCTACTAGCTGGACCATTTAGTGATAAGGTCCAAGAGGTAGTGCCTGCCTTAAAACAAGCGTTACAGACAGCAAGACTACAAATTGCACCTGAAAAGGTGCAGACCCAAGCAACTTGAAAGTATCTGTAGAAAAACCTGGTGGGCTTGCATGACTGGAATGCTGTTATGGAGGGCTATGTCCTTTTTAGGAAAGACAGGCTGGGGAAGTGAAGGGGTGGGGTTGCCCTTTATGTGAGGGAGCAATTAGAGTGTACCCAGCTCCACCTGGGGGAGGGTGAAGGACAAGTGGAGAGCTTGTGGCTGAGAATTAAGGGGTGGGCTGGTATGGGGGACACTGTTGTGGGGGTGTACTACAGGTCACCAGATCAGGAGGTCAATGAGGCCTTCTACAAGCAGCTGGTAGTAGCCAGACACTGGTTCTCATGGGGGACTTCAATTATCCAGACATCTGTTGGGTAAGCAACTCGGCCAGGCACATCCAGACGGTTCCTTAATGCATTGAAGATAATTTTCTGACGCAGGTGGTGGAGGAGCCGATGAGGTGGTGGAGGAGCTGACGAGGCGGGGGGTGCTTCTAGACCTTGTCCTCACCAACAGGGATGGGCTTGTTTAGGGATGTGAAGGTTGGGGGCAGCTTGGGATGCAGTGACCATGAGATGGTGGAGTTCAAGATGGAACTTGGTGGAAAAAAGTAGGATTGCTACCCTGGACTTTTGGAGAGCCAACTTCGACCTCTTCTGGGACCTGCTTGGGGGTATCTTATGGGCTAGATTACTAGAAGGCAAGGGTGCTTGTGAGAGCTGGGCAACATTTAAACAGCACTTCTTCCAAGCTCAGGATCAGTGCATCCCGAAGAGTAGGAAATCGGGAAAGGGGGGGCAGGAGACCTGCATGGATGATCAAGGAGCTCATCGACAAGATCAAAAGGAAGAGGAAGGTCTATGAAATGTGGAAAAAGTTCTTGTCCTCTTGGGAGGAGTATAGGAGTGTTGTCAGGACCTGCAGGGATGTGACAAGGAAGGCTAAAGCCCACCTAGAGATGAGGCTTGCAAAAGAGATAAAGGATAATAAGAAGGTTTTTTTTTTAAGTATGTAAACAGTAAAAGGAAGACTAGGGATAATGTGGGTCCCCTGCTGAACGAGGGGGGTGTCCTGGTAATGGGAGACGCTGAGAAGGCGGAGATACTGAATGCTTTCTTTGCTTCAGTCTTTGCTTCAAGGACTTCCCCCTGGGACTCCTGGACCCTGGAGGGAGGAGAAAGGGTCTGGGAAACGGAGAGCTCCCCCCGGTTGATGAGGGAGTGGTTCGGGAGCATCTGAGGGGGATCAATACACACAAATCCATGGGCCCTGACAGGATGCATCCATGTGTGCTAAGGGAGATGGCAGAGGTGATCGTCGAACCGCTCTCTCTCATCTTTGAAAGGTCCTGGAGAAGAGGAGAGGTGCCTGAAGGCTGGAGGATAGCCAATACCACTCCGGTCTTCAAAAAGGACAAGAAAGAGGATCCGGGAAAGTACAGGCCAGTCAGTCTCACCTCTGTCCCTGGAAAGGTGTTGGAACAGCTTGTTCTGGATGCCATCTCCAAGCCCTTGGAAGAGAAGAAGGTTATGAGGAGTAGCACGGATTCACCAAGGGGAAGTCGTGCTCGACCAACCTCGTTGCCTTCTATGATGGCATCACCAGCTGGGTTGATGGAGGGAGAGCAGTGGATGTCATCTACCTTGACTTTAGCAAGGCTTTTGATACTGTCTCCCACGACATCCTGCTAGCAAAGCTGAGAAAGTGTGGCATAGACAGACGAGTGGACGGTAAGGTGGGTTGAGAACTGGCTGACTGGCTGAGCTCAGAGGGTGGTGATCGGCGGCGCAGAGTCCGGCTGGAGACCTGTGACTAGCGGTGTTACCCAGGGGTCGGTGAGAGACCTGGGCGGGCTGGAGAGCTGGGCAGGAAGAAACCTAATGAAGTTTAACAAGAGCAAGTGTAGAGTCCTGCACCTGGGAAAGAACAACCGCATGTATCAGTACAGGCTGGGGGATGACCTGCTGGAGAGGAGCTCTGCGGAGAAGGACCTGGGCATCCTGGTGGATGACAGGTTGACCATGAGCCAGCAGCGTGCCCTGGTGGCCAAGAAGGCCAATGGGATCCTGGCATGCATTAAAAGGAGTGTGGCCAGCAGGTCAAGGGAGCTGATCCTCCCCCTCTACTCTGCCCTGGGCAGGCCTCACCTGGAGTACTGTGTCCAGTTCTGGGCTCCCTGGTACAAAAAAAGACAGGGATCTCCTGGAAAGAGTCCAGCGGAGGGCAACCAATATGATACGGGGCCTGGAGCATCTTCCCTATGTGAAAAGTGTTAATATGATTCGTGTCGTGTATGAAACAATGCTAGGGCAGCATGATGAAATGGAACTTTCTATCTAAGAAAAGCAGAGTGATTAGTGTACATAGTTCTTGTACTGTGCAAAATAAGAGTCTAGCAATTCGTGTAAATAGAGGGCTTGAAGGACGAACACTGAGACTCGAGTCTGGGAGATAAGAGGACCAAGGAGTTTTTTTTTTTGCAAACTACTGACTTCTGCATGAGATGCTGGCCAAGCTTCTGATGTCTGGCAAAGGGATCCACCAAATAAGGAGAAAGGGGGAGTTGAAGGACGACCGAGGACAAAGCCTGGGAGGAAGACTAAGAGCCTTCAGCACAAGAGACCCCCAGAAAGACCACCAGAGACTAATACGCATGCGTCCGGAGAGGCTTTGGATTCTGGGAACTAATTATAATAACCCTGCCTTTTCTAGGAATAGTGATGAATATGTATTAGTCTAGGAGCATAAAAATCAGCCCCCTGATGTAACAGGTGTGCATCTTGGTGGAGCAGAGACTCCCGGTGCACCCAGCGCTGTTTGCTTGCCTCTATTCGCTTAATAAATTACAAACTTTAATTTTAATCCTATTTGGGACTCAAGCATTTATCACAATGGTCACTCTGACCGAGACGGCCGCCTATTGCCAGGTCTCCCACAAGACCCTCTCTGTTCTCCAGCAACAGATCTAGGATCGTGTCAGTATGGAACAATGCTAGGGCCACATGATGAAATATAACCTTCTAGTTAAGAAAAACAGAGTGATTAGTGTACATAGTTCTCCTATCATGCAAAGGAATGGTCCAGCAATTTGTGTAAATAGAGGGTTTGAAGGGCGAACATTGAGACTCTAGTCTGGGAGATAAGAGGACCAAGGAGTTTTTTTTAGGAAACTGCTGACTTTTGCATGGGACGCTGCCTAAGCGTCTGATATCCAGCAAAGAGATCCACCAAATAAGGAGAAAGGGGGAGTTGAAGGACGACCGAAGGACAAAGCCTGGGAGGAAGACTACGAGCCTTCAGCACAAGAGACCCCCAGAAAGACCACCAGAGACTGATACGCATGCGTCCGGAGAGGGTTTGGATTCTGGGAACTAATTATAATAACCCTGCCTTTTCTAGGAATAGTGATGAATATGTATTAGTCTAGGAGCATAAAAATCAGCCCCCTGATGTAATAGGTGTGCATCTTGGTGGAGCAGAGACTCCCGGTGCACCCAGCGCTGTTTGCTTGCCTCTATTCGCTTAATAAATTACAAACTTTAATTTTAATCCTATTTGGGACTCAGTCATTTATCACAGCACCTTTCCTAGCACCCTTTGCACCTGCACCAAGAAGTTATCATCGAGATGCTTTATGAACCTCCTGGACTTGCTCGTGTCAGCCGTATGGTGATCCCAGTTGATGTCTGGAAATTGAAATCCCCCATAAGGACAAGGGGAGTTGATCTCAAGGCATCTCTTAGTTCTGCAAAGAATAATTCATCAGTGGTGTCATCCTGGCAGGGTGGCCTGTAATAGACTCCCACAACGACATCCCCTTTATTTGTTCGCCCCTTAATCCTTACTCAGAGGTTCTCAACTTTGCCATCGCCAACCTGAAGTTCCACACAGTCCAGCCCATGCTTCACATACATCGCCACCCTGCCACCTCGCCTACCCTTCCTGTTGTTCCTAAATTGGAACAACAAGATAAGAAAGAAGGAGAAGGTCTGAGCATGCGCAGGAACTGGGTTCAAGCAGTGAACACATTGGGGAAGACTAATGATGACCACCAGAGACCCACAAAAGACCACCAGTGGAAATGACCATGCATGGGTCAGGGACATTTATATATTTTATCGAGTTCCGGTAAATAGTATGAAGATGTTGATTACTTCTCAGAAATCTAATGAATATGTATGTTTTCATTGTATATAACCCCTGTATCCTGAACAATTAGACATACACCAGGTGGAGCAATCCCCTGTGATTCCGGTGCCACAGTTAAAGAATGCCTGCTTTCTAAAACTCCAAATTGAGTTTTAGAGAGTTTCTTTGACTGACTTTTATGGTACCAGACACACATAAGCTGCTTGTCACTCCTAGTACATCCTGCAAAAGTGCTTAGGTGAGTGTTTACAGCTTTTGGTAGAGAGAAAGCAATCACTTCCTAGCTTCTAGGCAGAACAGTTAACTCTTTCCTTGCAGAGCAAGTAATACAGAGCACGGCAGAGTGGTTAACCATTTCCTCACAGTTCCCCCTTTCCTTGTGGCTATCCAGACCTGTATCTCCTTCAATATGACAGCATAAGCACCTTTTTGAAAATGCTCAGCTGCTTAAGCACTATGTTTGGGAGAAATACGCTTTGTTATTTGCAATTAGTACCTCATTATAGGTCACAACATCAGACCATTATTCTCCTTCCTTCCAGTTCATAAGATGATTCATCTACAAAAGGAGTCAAGTCTGGAGTTGACAGGGTATAACTGTAATGTTTGCTCTTACATTTTCTAGGTTTGGGGTTACGTCTATGCAGTCATGATGTGGTTCCCCTTCATCTGGTAATAGTAACAAGATAGCCATGTTCAAGGTGTTGCATCTTCTCAAGAGGATGTTCTCCGCTGACAGCCACAGAATTTCATACTTCTGGAGTCTCTGAAAACTCAACACTTGTGATGCACATTTAATTAATGTCAGTTCAACATCATATGGCGTGTTTACAGTCAATGGATGTCCTAACACAATCTTCTGATGTTTTCCTCCCATCAGCGCTGCTGAGGCTATTGTTCTAATACATCCCATCATCCCGTTAGTAAGTGGATCCAATTAGCCTGAATAATAAGTCACTGGGTGTATTTGCTCTCCCAAAGTTTGAGCCAAGACCCCAGAGGCCATTCCTCCCTTTCAGTGGTTCTTCAGCGTCTGCTTTTTGTCCAGGCCTCCAATGGTATGGCTATTTCTTCAAAGGATAGTATCTAGGGTCTGTAAAATCCTACAGCTCCTAAAAATGCTCTAACCTGTTTCTTTGTTATAGGCCTAAGCATATCCTGAATGGCTTTTATTTGCTCATTAGATATTTTCCTGCCCTTTTCAGATAATACATATCCTACATATTCAACTTCTTCCTTAAAAAATGCCATTTAACTGGGGAAACCCAGTGCCACAAGATTTTCCCAATTTGAACTAGCAATTAGCAAATCATCAATATATTGAATCAGCACAGAATTATTTGGTAATTCAACACTCTGCAAGTGTGTAACTAAAATATTTGAAAATATCATAGGTAATCCCACACTAGATTACCCTTGTGGTAATCTAGTCCATGTGATTTTTTGTCCCTCCCAAGTAAAGGAAAATATATATTGAGAATTCTCATGCATTGGAATATTAAAGAAAGCTGCACACAAATCAACTACAGAAAGATATTTCGCATCTGCTGGTATCAAGATTATTATAGTCAATGGATCAGGGACTACTGGGTGGGGTATTACTGCCCATTCGTTAATTGCCCTTAGGTCTATAAAAAACAGCTTTCCATCTGGGCCAGGTTTAGGTTTATTTACTGGCAATACTGGTGTGTTACAAGGAGATTCACAGGAGTTTTAAATTCCCATTATTATTTTTGGAACATTTTCTATTGGAAGTTTTGAAGTTATACCTTCAAGGACACACACCAATTTTGCTTGCAATTTACACAATAAGTCCCACCCCCCAAAAATTTGCAGGAGCTAATTCAAATAACAAAAAGGAATGGTATGCTGACAGTAGACCTATTTGTACCATTACATCTTCTATTTTTGAAACACTTCTCTATTTTCCTTTTATACTGACTACATTTACTTTTGTCCTATTACTTTTGAGCCCACTGGGAGATTACTGAAGGGGGAATAAGTAAGTCATCCTGATATCAACTAAAAAGAATAAACTTTATCTCCAGTTCTTATATCTAATATTGGTTCTTGGGGTCTACCTGGGAGCTATATTTCTGTTTCAGTTTCTACTGCTAGCATTTGGGGATCTGAAAACTGTCGTTGCATATCTTCCTCATCTTGCCTTAAAATCCCTTCAATGCAAGGCTGCCAAATGGCTTGCCTTTTCTTCCTGCTGCTTCTTTTACGCACAAATGTGTCTATGCTCATTACTTCCTCCATTGATTTACCTTGCCATCCTGGGGAACACTTAGTAAAATGTTTATTGATGCCTGGGGCTGCTTGACCCACAAATAATGAGACAACCAAGGGCCTATTTTGTTCTGCTTCAGGATCTACTCCCCCAAACATTTGCAGCTGTTTCTCCAGCCTAGTCAGAAAAGCAGCACAGGCACAGCAGCAATTGTTTTCCTCCATACCTGCAGTGACAGGAAGGGGTACAGAGAGGACACAGAAAGCCCACCTGATAAACATGTGGCTCAGAGGCTGGTGCAAACACAGAAACTTTTTTTTTTTTTTTTTTTTTGATCATGGGGCACTTTACTGGGCACCCGGCCTGATAACTTCAGATGGGTTCCACCTGTCTCTTAGGGGAAAACAGATAATAGCCCAGGAGCTGGCAGGGCTCATTGAGAGGGCTTTAAACTAGGTAAAAAGGGGGGAGAGAGATGCAATAGAGAATGGGGATGAAATAAAGCCTGTGAGAGGAGTACCAGGGGAACAATGTCAGGGCTGGGGGAGAAAGCAATGGCCCAACTGAAGTGCATCTTCACTAATGCACACAGCATGGGCAACAAACAGGAGGAGCTGGAAGCCATTGTGCAGCAAGCTAGCTATGAATTGGTTGCCATGGGACCACTCCCATGACTGGAGTGCTGCAATGACTGGCTATAGGCTCTTCAGAAGGGACAGGCAGCACAGAAGGGGTGGTGGTGTTGCTCTCTATATTAGAGAGTGTTTTGATGTTGTGGAACTTGAGATTGGGAATGATAAGGTTGAGTCCCTATGGGTTAGGATCAGAGGGAAAGCCAACAAGGTAAGCATCCTGTTGGGGGTCTGTTATAGACCGTCAAACCAGGATGAGGGGACAGATGAGGAGTTCTACAGGCAGCTGGCAGAAGTTGTGCAATTGCCGTCATTTGTTCTCCTGGGGTACTTGTCCTGGTTTCAGTTAGGACAGAGTTATTTTTCCTCCTAGTAGCTAGTAGGGTGCTACGTTTTGGATTAGGATGAGAAGAGTGCTGATAACATGCTGATGTTTTAATTGTTGCAGAGCAATGCTTACACTAAGGCGAGGACTTTTCAGCTCCTCGCTCTGTCCTGCCAGAGGGCAGGCTGGGGGGGCAGCAAGAGCTGGGAGGGGACAGACCCAGGACAGCTGACCCAAACTGGCCAAAGGGGTATTCCATACCATCTGACGTCATGCTGAACAATATATAGGGGTGGCTAGCCAGGGTGGGGGGCCGGCTGCTCGGGGTTGGGCTGGGCATCGGTCAGCGGGTGGTGAGCAATTGCATTGTGCATCACTTGTTTGTACATATTATTGTTATTATTTTCTATCTTAATAAACTGTCTTTATCTCAACCCACAGGCTTCACTTTCCCGTTTCTCTCCCCCATCCCAGATAGGGAGGGGGGAGGGTGAGCGAACGGCTGTGTGGTGTTTAGCTGCCAGCTGGGTTAAACCACAACAGTCCTTTTGGCGCCCAACGTGGGGCATGAAGGGTTGAGAAAACAACAGATCTGACCAGAGTATGTTAAACTAAAATTGGTATAAGTATTAGAGCTGCTTAATCGTTGCTAATCGGAATGTTGATTGCTTTAATCTCAGGTCTGCTGTGGCTGTATTCCAAACTGAATTTTATATACTTGCTTTCTGTATGTGATCCCCGTTGTGCTGTTTATCCTTTCTGGGCCCTGGTTTAAGATCATTATGGTACTGTGCGGTGTAATAATAGCTTACGATATGATGAAATATCTGGCCATGACTTTAACTTGGTATTTGTACTCAACACTGTCGTCGACTCTGTACTTTGGAAACTATATCTCGGAAACCATTAACAATTACACCTGCTGCCTTTTTTCATCAGGGAGCCAGTCTGTGGAGGGGACAGGGGAATATATTTTTCTCTACTTGTTCACTCTCCCTCACTCCTTCAGCACCCTCTTATCCCCTGAGCTAGTTACGATAACTTTCCAAGATGTTGAATATCCTTGGGATATGCATACCAGCATGTTGTTGTTGTTATGTCTCTTGATTGCGCTTCAGGTTTTGTTTAAGGTTAAACAACTACTTAGGCATCTCATCCAGAGATCTGTCCTGAGGCAGATGTCTGCTGGAGCCCTGGCCCGTGCAGCCGGCCCGAGCCCTGGCCCCTGCGCCAGAGAAACGAACTGTAGCAGTGCAAGAGCCCCCTGTAGACAAGGTGAAAAAATGGTATAGAAACTCAGGTCCTTTAGAACGCAGAGAGTCTAGGTTTGGAGAAGACAAGGCTGGGCCATCAGGGATGCAGGAGGATGAAGATGGGGATGCTGAAAAAAACAACACTAGTTTCCCGAAGCCTATACCAGCGTGAGCTACGAGATATGCGAAAAGATTTTGGTCGCTGCATAGGTGAGCAGCTTGTCACCTGGCTGCTCCGGTGCTGGGATACCGGAGCCAATTATGTGGATATAGACGGCAGGGAAGCCAGTCAGCTGGGATCCCTTGCTAGAGATGCAGGCATTGACAAAGCAATTGGAGAAGGAGTACGATCCTACAGCCTCTGGAGGCGTCTTCTGTACAGTGTAAGGGAAAGGTATCCCTACAAGGAAGAACTTGTATGTCTGCCAGGCCAGTGGACCACTATGGAGAAGGGAATCCAGTACCTGAGGGAATTAGCCGTACGGGAGGTGATTTATGTCGACCCAGACAATGGACAAATACCCGTAGATCCAGATGAAGTCAAGTGTACACGACCCATGTGGCGGAAGTTTGTACGGAGTGCACCATCATCATATGCCAGCTCATTGGCAATAATGGCCTGGAAAGAGGATGAGGAACCCTCAGTGGGTGATGTGGTTAAACAACTCCGGCAGTAAGAAGAAAGTCTCTCCTCTTCCCTACAGGCCTGCGTCTCGGCTGTGGAGAAACTTTCTGAAAGCGTCCACCAACTAAAAGAGAATACTTTGGAGAAACTTTCTGAAAAGGTCCACCAACTTGAAGAGAGATTATTTTCCTCCCCACCTGAACAAACCAGTGTCTCAGCTATTAGGGGTAAGCGCTCATCCGTGCAAGGAAGACGATATGGTGGATACACACCTCGTGCTATCCTGTGGTTTTACCTACGTGACCATGGAGAGGACATGAGAAAATGGGATGGAAAATCCACCGCGACCCTAGAGGCACGGGTACGTGAGTTGCAAAAGAAAACAAGCGGGGAAAAGGGGTTCTCTGAAAAGTTTGCTGCTCCAACTTCCAGCAGGCAGTCCCTTAAACACAGGAATGAAGATTCTGACCAGGATTAGAGGGGCCCTGCCTCCAGCCGGGGGAGGAAAGGGACAATCGAGTTTATTGGACTGTGTGGATTCGATGGCCTGGCACGTCTGACGCACAGAAGTTTAAAGCTTTAGTAGATACCGGTGCACAATGTACTGTAATGCCATCAAGCTATAAAGGGCCAGAGCCCATCAGTATTCATGGAGTGACGGGGGGATGCCAGCAGTTGACTGTATTAGAAGCTGAAGTGAGTCTAATTGGGAATGAGTGCAAAAGCACCGTATTGTGACTGGCCCGGATGCTCCGTGCATCCTTGGCATAGACCCCAAAGGGTTCCGCTGGGCTTTTGGCATAGCTGCCTTAGAGACAGAGGGCATTAAACAGTTGTCTACCTTGCCTGGTCGCTCAGAGGACCCTTTTGTTGTGGGGTTGCTGAGGGTCGAAGAACAACAAGTGCCAATTGCTACTACAACTGTGCACCGGCGGCAATATCGCACCAACCGAGACTCCCTGATTCCCATCCATGAGCTAATTCATCAACTGGAGAGCCAAGGAGTGATCAGTAAGACTCATTCACCTTTTAATAGTCCCATATGGCCAGTGCGAAAATCTAATGGTGAGTGGAGACTAACGGTGGACTATTGTGGCTTGAATGAAGTCATACCACCACTGAGCGCTGCAGTGCCGGACATGCTAGAACTCCAATACAAACTGGAATCAAAGGGAGCCAAGTGGTATGCCACAATTGATATCGCTAATGCATTTTTCTCCATCCCTCTAGCAGCAGAGTGCAGGCCACAGTTTGCCTTTACTTGGAGGGGAGTCCAATATACGTGGAATCGGCTGCCCCAGGGGTAGAAACATAGCCCTACCATTTGCCATGGACTGATCCAGTCTGCGCTGGAGCAGGGAGAAGCTCCTGCATTTCTGCAGTACATCGATGACATCATTGCGTGGGGTGGCACAGCAGAGGAAGTTTTTGAGAAAGGGAAGAAAATAATCCAAATCCTTCTGAAGGCTGGTTTTGCCATAAAACAAAATAAAGTTAAAGGACCTGCACGAGAGATCCAGTCTTTAGGAATAAAATGGCAAGATGGACGTCGTCAAATCCCAATGGATGTGATCAACAAAATAACAGCTATGTCTCCACCAACTAGTAAAAAGGAAACACAAACTTTCTTAGGTGTCGTGGGGTTTTGGAGAATGCACATTCCAAATTACAGTCTGATTGTAAACACGCTCTACCAAGTAACCCGTAAGAAGAATGATTTTGAATGGGGCCCTGAGCAACGACAAGCCTTTGAACAAATTAAGCAGGAAATAGTTCATGCAGTAGCCCTGGGGCCAGTCCGAACAGGACCAGATGTAAAGAATGTGCTCTACACCGCAGCCGGGGAGAATGGCCCCACCTGGAGCCTCTGGCAGAAAGAACCTGGGGAAACTCGAGGTCGACCCCTAGGGTTTTGGAGTCGGGGATACAGAGGATCTGAGGCCCGCTACACTCCAACCGAAAAGGAGATATTGGCAGCATATGAAGGAGTTTGATCTGCTTCGGAAGTGGTCGGTACTGAAGCACAGCTCCTCCTGGCACCCCGACTGCCAGTACTGGGCTGGATGTTCAAAGGAAGGGTCCCTTCTACACATCATGCAACCGATGCTACATGGAGCAAGTGGGTTGCACTGATTACCCAGCGGGCTCGAATAGGAAACCCTAGTTGTCCAGGAATCTTGGAAATGATTATGGACTGGCCAGAAGGCAAGTACTTTGGGATGTCATCAGAGGAGGAGGTGATCCGTGCTGAAGAAGCCCCACTGTACAACGAGCTACCAGAAAATGAGAGGAGATATGCCCTGTTCACCGATGGGTCCTGTCGCATTGTGGGAAAGCATCAGAGATGGAAAGATGCTGTGTGGAGTCCTACACGGCAAGTTGCAGAAGCTGCTGAGGGAGAAGGTGAATCAAGTCAATTTGCAGAAGTGAAAGCCATCCAGCTGGCTTTAGGTATTGCTGAACGAGAAAAATGGCCAGTTCTCTACCTATACACCGATTCGTGGATGGTAGCAAATGCCCTGTGGGGGTGGTTACAGCAATGGAAACAGAACAACTGGCAGCGCAGGGGCAAACCCATCTGGGCTGCTGCGTTGTGGCAAGATATTGCTGCCCGGGTAGAGAACCTGGTCGTAAAGGTACGCCACGTAGATGCTGATGTGCCCAAGAATCGGGCTACTGAAGAACATCAAAACAATCAGCAGGTGGATCAGGCTGCTAAGATTCAAGTGGCTCAGGTGGACCTGGACTGGCTACATAAGGGTGAATTATTTATAGCCCAATGGGCCCATGACACCTCAGGACATAAAGGCAGAGATGCAACATACAGATGGGCTCGTGATCAAGGGGTGGACCTGACCATGGACACTATAGCACAGGTTATTCATGATTGTGAAACATGTGCTGCAATCAAGCAAGCCAAACGATCAAAGCCTCTTTGGTATGGAGGACGATGGCTGAAATGTAAATATGGAGAGGCCTGGCAGATTGATTACATCACACTCCCTCAAACCCGCAACGGCAAGCGCCACGTACTTACAATGGTGGAAGTAACCACCAGATGGCTGGAAACATCCTGTGCCCCATGCCACTGCCCGAAACACTATCCTGGGCCTTGAAAAACAAGTCCTATGGCGACATGGCACCCCAGAAAGAATTGAGTCAGACAATGGGACTCATTTCCGAAACAACCTTGTAGACACTTGGGCCAAAGAACATGGTATTGAGTGGGTGTATCACCTCCCCTATCATGCACCAGCCTCTGGGAAAGTTGAGCGATACAATGGATTGTTAAAGACTACACTGAAAGCAATGGGTGCTGGGACATTCAGAAATTGGGATACACATTTGGCAAAGGCCACCTAGTTAGTCAATACTAGGGGATCTGCCAACTGAGCTGGACCAGCCCAATCAAACCTGATACGTACAGTAGAAGGGGATAAAGTTCCTGTAGTGCATGTAAGAAACATGCTGGGTAAAACAGTCTGGGCTACTCCTGCCCCAGGGAAAGGCAAATCCATCCGTGGGATTGTTTTTGCTCAAGGACCTGGATGCACTTGGTGGGTAATGCAAAAGAATGGGGAGGTCCGTTGTGTACCTCAAGGGGATTTAATACTGGGTGAGAATAGCCCATGAGTTGAGTTGTATTATGTTAATTATTATATAATACTGTGTGTCATGACTACCATAGATGAAAATAGTGATTAACTAGAATGTATTAGAAAGAGTGTAACCTGAGCATGACATAAATGGTATGGAATAAGGGGTGGATATATGTCCTGGTTTCAGTTAGGACAGAGTTATTTTTCCTCCTAGTAGCTGGTATGGTGCTATGTTTTGGATTAGGATGAGAAGAGTGCTGATAACATGCTGGTGTTTTAATTGCTGCAGAGCAATGCTTACACTAAGCCAAGGACTTTTCAGCTTCTCGCTCTTTCATGACAGCGGCCAGGTTGGGGGTGCAGCATGAGCTGGGAGGGGACAGACCCAAGACAGCTGACCCAAACTGGCCAAAGGGGTATTCCATACCATCTGACATCATGCTGAACAATATATAGGGGTGGCTACTGAGGTGGGGGGGTGGCTGCCTGAGGACAGGCTGGGCATTGTTCAGCGGGTAGCAAGCAATTGCATTGTGCATCACTTGTTTGTACATATTATTATTATTATTTCTTTCTATCTTAATAAATGTCTTTATCTCAACTTACAGGCTTCACTTTCCCATTTCTTTCCCCCATCCCAGAGAGGGAGGGGGAAGGTGAGCGAACAGCTGTGTGGTGTTTAGGTGCTGGCCGGGTTAAACCACCACAGGACTTCAACTTCTCAGACATATCCTGGAAATACAGTACAGCTCAGAGAAAGCAGTCTAGGAGATTTTTGGAGAGCGTGGAAGATAGTTTCCTGATGCAGCTGGTTAGCGAGCCTACCAGGGGAGGTGCCCCGCTAGACCTTCTGTTCACAAACAGAGAAGGCCTGGTGGGAGATGTGGTGGTTGGGAGCTGTCTTGGGCAGAGTGACCACGAAATGGTAGATTTCTCTATACTTGGCCAAGTCAGGAGGGGGATCAGTAAAACTGCTGTCTTGGAATTCTGGACGGCAGACTTTGAGCTGTTCAGGACACCGGTTGGCAAAGTCCCTTGGGAGGTAGTTCTGAAGGTCAGAGGAGTCCCGAAAGGCTGGGCACTCTTCACAAAGGAAGTCTTAATGACTCAGGAGCGGTCTGTCCCCACGTGCCCAAAGAGAAACCGGCGTGGAAAAAGACCGGCCTGGCTGAACAGAGAGCTGTGGCTAGAGCTTAGGAAGAAAAAGGATTTATGACCTTTGGAAAAAGGTCGGGCCACTCAGAAGGATTATAAGGATGTTGTGAGGCTGTGCAGGGACAAAATTAGAAAGGCCAAAGCTCATCTGCAGCTCAATCTGGCTACTGCTGTTAAAGATAACAGAAAGTGTTTTTATAAATACATTAACACGAAATGGAGGACTAAGGAGAACCTCCATCCTTTACTGGATGAGGGGGGAAACTTAGTGATGAGAGATGAGGAAAAGGCTGAAGGGCTTAATGCCTTCTTTGCCTCCATCCTTAGCAAGACCAGTAGTTTTCTGGATACCCAGTACCCTGAGCTGGTGGAAGGGGATGGGGAGCAGAATGTGGCCCTCACTATCCACGAAGAAATGGTTGGTGACCTGCTATAGCACTTGGATGTACACAAGTCGATGGGGCCAGATGGGATCCACCCGAAAGTACTGAGAGAACTGGCAGAAGAGCTGGCCAAGCCGCTTTCCATCGTTTATCAGCAGTCCTGGCTATCAGTGGAGATCCTAATTGACTGGCGGCTAGCAAAGTTGACACCTATCTACAAGAATTGCTGGTGGGTAGACCTGGGAAACTATAGGTCTGTTAGTTTGACCTCAGTGCCAGGGAAGCTCATGGAGCAGATTATCTTGAGTGTCATCATATGTCACTTTCAGGGCAACCAGGCAATCAGGCCCAGTCAGCATGGGTTTATGATAGGCAGGTCCTGCTTGACGAACCTGATCTCCTTCTATGACAAAGTGACGCGCTGGGTGGATGAGGGAAAGGCTGTGGCTGTTGTCTACCTTGACTTCAGCAAGGCTTTTGACACCGTTTCCCACAGCATTCTCCTCAAGAAACTGCTCATGGTTTGGACTGGCGTATGCTTTGTTGGGTTAAAAACTGGCTGGATAACCGGGCCCAAAGAGTCGTGGTTAATGGAGTTAAATCCAATTGGAGGCTGGTCACTAGTGGAGTACCCCCGGGGCTCAGTACTGGGGCCAGTTCTCTGCAGTATCTTTATCGATGATCTGGATGAGGGGGTCGAGTGCACCCTCAGTAAGTTTGCAGACAACACTAAGTTAGGTGCATGTGTCGATCTGCTCGAGGGTAGGAAGGCTCTGCAGGAGGATCTGGATAGGCTGGACCGATGGGCTGAGGCCAACTGCATGAAGTTCAACAAGGCCAAGTGCCGGGTCCTGCACCTGGGGCACAACAACCCCAAAGAAGCGCTACAGGCTGGGAGATGAGTGACTGGAAAGCTGCCAGGCAGACAAGGACCTGGGAGTGATGGTTGATAGTCGGCTGAATATGAGCCAGCAGTGTGCTCAGGCGGCCAAGAAGGCCAACAACATCCTGGCTTGTATAAGAAACAGTGTGGCCAGCAGGTCCAGGGAAGTGATTGTCCCCCTGTACTCAGCTCTGGTGAGGCCGCACCTCAAGTACTGTGTTCAGTTTTGGGCCCCTCACTACAAGAAGGACATTGAAGTGCTCAAGCATGTCCAGAGAAAGCAACAAAGCTGGTGAGGGGGCTGGAGAACAGGTCTTACGAGGAGTGGCTGAGGGAGCTGGGATTGTTCAGCCTGGAGAAAAGGAGGCTCAGGGGCGACCTTATTGCACTCTATAGGTACCTTAAAGGAGGCTGCAGCGAGCTGGGGATTGGTCTCTTCTCCCACGTGCCTGATGATAGAACGAGGGGGAATGGGCCCAAGTTGCACCAGGGGAGGTTTAGGTTGGATCTTAGGAAGAACTTTACCGAAAAGGTTGTTAGGCATTGCAATAGGCTGCCCAGGGAAGTGGCTGAATCACCATCCCTGGAGGTCTTTAAAAGACGTTTAGATGTAGAGCTTAGTGATATGGTTTAGTGGTTTAGTGGAGGACTCGTTCGTGTTAGGTCAGAGGTTGGAGTCAGTGATCTTGGAGGTCTCTTCCAACCTAGATGATTCTGTGTAATACCCTGTCCATCTGCTAGCCCAGGCTCATGGCCATTGCTGTTATCAATGTTCCGGGCTGGCAGCGAGGGACCGCGGAAACGACGATCTACCCCGGGCCGCACTGGGCCTTGAGGCCTTGTGACAGCCCAGTCACAAGAGTGACTATCAGAGTGCTGATAACATGCTGATGTTGTAGTTGTTGCAGAGCAGTGCTTACACTAAGACAAGGACTTTTCAGTCCTTGTGAGGAGAGAGACCCCCTTCCTTCCCGGCCGCTGCCAGAGGCGGGAGCAGGTAGGCTCTGTGTCAACATCAGAACGAGTGCAATCTCGAGGCATTTAAAAATCTTTCTTCTGACGCTCTACAAGGGGGAAAAAGAAAAAAAAAAAAAAGTGTTTCTGGTGGGTTATAAGAATTAGTTGTGTTTGTTTGTTTTTTATTTGGTGGCTTTTTTTTTTTTTCAGGGGTTGTAGATGTAAGAGCAGACCTTGTTGAGGGAGGGCAGGGTGTGGTGGCATCTCGGGGATGCCGTGGTGCCTCCCTCAACAAGCAGAGAGTCCTTGAGTAGTGGTCGTCAAAGGGTGGGCAGTGGTCCCAAGGAGGAAGGCTGCGAGTCTTCCTCCCAGTGTACTTTTCACCTTTAGTCCAATTTTCTGCTGAGTGGACACTTTTGGACACCTGCTCGCCCACAGATCCTCTTTGTGCTGGTTTCATGGCTGGTATTCCTGCTATCTCTAGTTTTATGGCCTATTCTGGCATCCCAAGGACAATGTTGCTGCTTCTTATCTGGTGTTCTGCTGTTCTGCACATCCTGCCTAAGCATCCCACTCATTTAGGACCATCTGTGATTCCTAGTTGTTTTAACCCTTTATTCAATTCCCCCCTTTCTCTGGAACATGCAAATTCTTTTGCATCATATAGGTCTATTACCAGGTACGCAAAGAATTAAACACCTAGATGTTATATAAGTCTATAACCAGGCATGCAAAGAATTAAACATCTAAACATTAAACACACAAATATCCCTATTCCTACCAGTACAATTAAAGCTATGAATATTTGTTTCAACCATCGGAAGTTTGGTAACCAAGATGTCAATTTATTCCATATTTCATTAAAACTCCAGGACAAATCGTCCTTACTGATTTCATGCAGTATTCTGGTCTGGTCCCATATTTCCTCGAAGTCCATGGAAATTCTTCCACTCTGGTCTACGTACATACAGCAACTTGTGTTTATTACAGTACAGACTCCCCCTTGGGCGGCCAATAACAGATCCAAGACCATCCAATTTTGTAACACTACTTGTGATAGACTTGAGATTTCCTCTTGCTGCACCTTTATGGCATCCAGAGTTCTATTTTCCAGTCTCTCAATCATAGCTGAGATATTCACGATTGCTTTTTCCAATTCACTTACCCCTAACCACATGATAAACCATCTAACAAAACCATGAAATGCTGTAGACCTTTCTACTAAAGGATTATCTGACCTCAGTCTGCGTATGTGACTCCTCAAATACCCTTGAGGGACAGTATCATGTATTGTCATATTGGGAACCACCGTTCCCAGCGTACAAGTCCCTTTGCAGTTTTCAGGCAGTGTCTTTCGAGCAGTATCGTTACATATCGAGCAGTATCGTTACATTCATGGTCTGAACTTTTGGGTAGACCTGTGCGGTGTCAAGAGTTGGACTTGATGATCCTTAAGGGTCCCTTCCAACTCAGGATATTCTATGATTCTATGATTCTATATCCAATACCATCCTCTTCCTTCCGGTACCGGCCAACTAGTTGAATTCGCTCAACCACTGTGAGTACTAATATCCCTTGTTTGGCTGCAGGCTCTTTGGTTCCCCACATAGGTAGAGTCCATACAGTCCAGCTTTCCCATACCTTTGGGTGGGTTACACCTTTGTACACAAGTGTAATATGATTCCTGCAGTATGAGACTACTTACTTTCAGTCCTAAAGTTCCTTCATCCTTTCTGTTCCAGGAAGTATTCTCCCATAAATTAGTCCATGACAAATTTGCAGGTAAGGGGATCCCAATTAGTGACACACCTTTATTCCCGTGTTCCGGCATATGAGTACATACCCAACAGTTTGTCTTATTAATGGCTTGAGATACTGTTTGTACTAATGTAAGATGCAAATTCTCACTCCAAGTTGCCCAGCCCAAGTTTGAGAACCATGCTCCCGCAACTATTATCATAGAATCATAGAATCATAGAATATCCTGAGTTGGAAGGGACCCTTAAGGATCATCAAGTCCAACTCTTGACACCGCACAGGTCTACCCAAAAGTTCAGACCATGTGACTAAGTGCACAGTCCAATCTCTTCTTAAACTCAGTCAGGCTCGGTGCAGTGACCACTTCCCTGGGGAGCCTGTTCCAGTGTGCAACCACTCTCTCTGTGAAGAACCCCCTCCTGATGTCAAGCCTAAACTTCCCCTGCCTCAGCTTAACCCCGTTCCCGCGGGTCCTGTCGCTAGTGTTAATGGAGAAAAGGTCTCCTGCCTCTCGACACCCCCTTACGAGGAAGTTGTAGACTGTGATGAGGTCTCCCCTCAGCCTCCTCTTCTCCAGGCTGAACAGGCCCAGTGCCCTCAGCCGTTCTTCGTACGTCTTCCCCTCCAGGCCTTTCACCATCTTCGTAGCCCTCCTCTGGACACTCTCCAACAGTTTCATGTCCTTTTTATACTGTGGTGCCCAGAACTGCACACAGTACTCGAGGTGAGGCCGCACCAGCGCAGAGTAGAGCGGGACAATCACCTCCCTCGACCTACTAGCGATGCCGTGCTTGATGCACCCCAGGACACGGTTGGCCCTCCTGGCTGCCAGGGCACACTGCTGGCTCATATTCAACTTGCTGTCTACCACAACCCCCAGATCCCTCTCTTCTAGGCTGCTCTCCAGCGTCTCATCGCCCAGTCTGTACGTGCAGCCAGGGTTTCCCCGTCCCAGGTGCAGGACCCGGCACTTGCTCTTATTGAACTTCATGCGGTTGGTGATCGCCAACCGCATGAATCAAAATCATAATTACAAGATTATGATCTTGTAAACCTTAATTTTACTGGTCCGGTGGGAGTAGTGGTCCATGTCTTTGTTGAGGCCTTCTTCACCCTGGAGTAGTGTATCCACGCTGCTTGCTCCCGGATCTTGATAGCTGTATGTGTAATCAACAGCACTTGGTAAGGTCCTGCCCACTTCTCCTCCAGGGCATTACCTGCAAAAGTCTTTACATAAACATAGTCTCCAGGCTTGAAGGGATGGATTTGGTTGGTCCAGCCCCCTAGCCCGTACCCCCAGAACATGTTTAGTTATTTGATCCAACTGCTTCCAGAGACTTATCATATAATTCTACAAGGAAAGGCTTCCGGCCACCCTGAAAAAGTATCGACTAAGACCAACAAGTAGCGATATCACCCCTTTCTAGGTAACTCTGAGAAATCTATTTACCACATTTGTCCTGGGCAATTCCTTTTCCCTATCACCCCTAATTTCACTCTGTTTCCAGTGTTTGGATTATTATGCATACAGACATCACACTGTTGAGTTACCTGTTTGACTGTAGTATATAAATTCCTCCCTATTATTGATTGACTCAATTCCTTATAAAGTGCATCCATTCCCCAATGAGTCTTCCGATGTTCCCCCATTATCAAAAACCACATAAGGTTGGAAGGCACTATAACCCTACCATCCTCTAAATATGCCCACCCATTGTCCCTTACCTTTGCATCAGAATCTTCTATCAATTTCCTATCTTCCTTTGAATAGCTAGGTGGTTGTTCAAAGTTTAGGGTCTGTATCTGTCCTGGTTTCAGTTGGGACAGAGTTGTTTTTCCTCCTAATGGCTGGTGAAGTACTGTGTTTTGGATTGGGATGAGAAGAGTGCTGATAACATGCTGGTGTTTTAATTGCTGCAGAGCACTGCTTACACTAAGACAAGGACTTTTCAGCTCCTCGCTCTGTCCTGCCAGCGGGCAGGCTGGGGGGGGCAGCAAGAGCTGGGAGGGGACAGACCCAGGACAGCTGACCCAAACTGGCCAAAGGGGTATTCCATACCATCTGACGTCATGCTGAACAATATATAGGGGTGGCTAGCCAGGGTGGGGGGCCGGCTGCTCGGGGTTGGGCTGGGCATCGGTCAGCGGGTGGTGAGCAATTGCATTGTGCATCACTTGTTTGTACATATTATTATTATTATTATTATTATTATTATTATTTTCTCTCTTAAATAAACTGTCTTTATCTCAACCCACAGGCTTCACTTTCCCGTTTCTCTCCCCCATCCCAGAGAGGGAGGGGGGAGGGTGAGCGAACGGCTGTGTGGTGTTTAGCTGCCAGCCGGGTTAAACCACAACAGTATCTTACCGTCTGGTATTATAGCCATTACTTCTGCCTCTCCCGTTTCTGCGACCCTTCTTGCCTCTTGATCTGCCAATCGATTACCGACTTCCAGATCCGCATTTCCCTTTTGATGTCCTCGGCAATGCATGATGGCCACTTCTTTTGGCTGTTTCACTGCTTCTAATAACTTCAGTATTTCATTAGCGTGTTTTATCTGCTTACCCTGGGATGTTAGCAGTCCACGCTCCTTCCAAATAGCTCCATGAGCATGCACCACACCAAATGCATACTTAGAGTCTGTCCAGATATTTACCTTTTTCCCTGCTGCTAATTCCAATGCTCGTGTGAGGGTGATTATTTCTGCCTTCTGAGCAGACGTCCCTGGAGGTAATGGTTTTGACTCAATCACCTGTTGAGTCATTGTCACTGCATACCCTGCTTTACATTGTCGTAGTTTCACAAAGCTGCATACCATGTCTCCTCCGCATCTTCCAAAGGCTCCTCCTTAAGGTCGGGTCGGCTGTCATCCCTAGAAAAGTTCGTAACTCCTTGACAGTCTGTGGTTCTGGGGTACGGCAAATAGCTTATTTCCATTCCCAATTCTCGTTGTCCTTCCGAAATTTCAAATCCCAAATAGGTCACGCGTTGTTGAACCAGCTTGGGTTTCTGTTGGGAGACTCAATATCCATTTAAACCCAGAAAATTAAGGAGACTTATAGTCCATTGAATACAACTCTCTTTAGTCTCAGTAGCTATTAATAGATCATCTACATATTGTAACAAAGCCCCTTCAGTGTCCGGAGGCATCCAAATCTCGAGTCCCTTTGCTAATTGGTATCCAAAAACGGTGGGGCTATTCTTGAATCCTTGAGGTAATACTGTCCACGTAAGCTGCGTCTTTCTGCCTGAGTCGGGTTTTTCCCATTCAAAGGCAAAAAGGGTTTGGCTTTCTGTGGCTAAGGCTAGGCAGAAGAAGGCGTCTTTTAAATCCAGTACGGTAAACCAAACTTGACTATTCTTTAATTTAGTCAGCAAAGCATAAGGGTTTGCCACTACTGAATGTATATCCTCGGTGATTTTATTTATGGCCCTCAAATCCTGAATTAACCTATAGCTTTTTCCATCTGCCTTTTTGATTGGTAATATGGGTGTATTGTATTCTGATTCACATTCAACTAATAATCCATACTGTAGAAATTTATCAATTATCTCTTTAATTCCTTTCCTATCTTCTATCCTCAAAGGATATTGCTTACCCTTAACGGGTTTCTCTCCTGGCTTTAATTTAATAATTATTGGGGTCACATTTTTAGCTTTTCCAGGGACCTCGATGGCCCAAACTCCTGGATACACTTGATCTGTGACCTCTGAGGGTATTTCACTTTTAGGGTCAGTTTGTATTAGTGCCAAGCTCAACGCATTTATTAGTTGTTCTTCTCCTATCCTTAATTCCATTTTCCCTTTTTCAAAGACAATTTCTGCCTCTAATTGTTCTAACAAATCTCAACTGTTACAAATTAGACCACACAATTTTCTGGTCTATTGAAATTATTTTATTAATCAAGTAAGCAGACACAAGCAAAACAGCGCTGGGCGGCTGGGGAGTCTCCGCTCCGCAACAGCACGCAACTTCCCTTTCCAGGGTTGCTGTTTTATAGCAGGCGAGTTCTGACTTGTCGGGACTTGTCGAATTGGCTGAGGCTGCGCAGTCTATTGTTGGGGGGGGGGGTCGTTGTTCTTCTGCTGGTGATCACGCGTTGTGCTTGTGTTCAGGTGGAGGGCTTGTGATAAGAGATTTCACAGAGTCTGGCTTCACTCAAGGATGTTTACCCAACACCCCCTCCTGCTATCTGCTTGCTTAATCCTTCCCCTTACCAAGGCCATTAAATTGTACAAACTTATCCTCCCAGCAGATTCTCCAAATTCCTCAAAAACAATGAACAAACCCCCACTAATTTATCACAATCCCTCCTTTTTCTTTTTCTAACATATTTTGTTCATTGAATTTTTGCAATATTTGCTTGCTGAGCATCAAAGTTTCTGCGTCGTCCTCCCCCTGCTCAAGAGATTCATACTTAGCACGCACAAGCATAAGATGAACAGCTTCTAATCGACTTTTTACAATTGCAATTACCCTATTGAAAATACATGGCCCAAAAGTCAACGCTATTATTATTAGTAATAAAGGTCCTGCTATAGTTGACAATAGTGTAGAAGTAAAGCTTGGCCCCCTTGATGTTATCTGGGTTGCAATAACCTGTTGATCTTCGAATTGACTTAAAGTCCATTTAAAAGGTTGGTGGGGGTGGTGTTGAGTTGCTATGCAGGATACGGTCACTGCTAGGACCCCCAAATACCAGTAGGGACGACTGAGGCCCATTCTTTCCCCACCTATTCACTCCTCTGCCTTTCTCGTCAGTTGGGTTGCAGCCAACTACGAGGTTTCAACTCTTCTCGGCAGCAGTAGTGTTCTTCAGGGGAGAGCCTCTACCTCATCCTACGGTACCTATCGGGTCTGTCGCAATGTGAGCTTCAGGCCTTTGTCTCCTGAAGCCATCTCCCACTTCTTGTCACAGATGGGTCCTTTAACACGGCTGGCATGTGTCCATCCTTTCTCCTCAGTCCAGACGGCTGTATCTGTAGTAAGCAAAACACATAGGGGCCTTCCCATTGTGGTGTTAATGTAACTTCTTTCCAAGTTTTTATCAGGACCTTATCTCTGGGCTGTATCTTGTGGATCAAAAGGGGAGATTCCCAGATCAGTTCTGGGCTTCACGCGTATACTTAACAAAACTAGTGGCAAGCACTTGATCCAAGAGGTTTTTGTTTCTAACATTAATTTAGTAAGTTGCTCTTTAATTTATCCGTTCTACTTTTCCCCAGCTCTGAGGATGCCAGGGAGTATGATATTCCCATTTAATTCCTAAAACTTTCATTGTGTCACGGGATACTTTTGACACAAAAATGTGGTCCCCTATCAGAATCTATTGCTTCTACAATCCCATATCGGGGGGGGAATTATGTTTTCTAACAATATTTTCACTACGGTTTGTGCTGTAGCCCTTGCCGTGGGAAATGCTTCAACAAAACTTGTAAGATGGTCTATGATTACCAGCAAATATTTGTATCTTCCTGTTCTGGGAAGTTCAGTAAAGTCCAATTGAATTCTTGCAAAGGGTCGGTGGGCTAATTCTCGTCCTCCCGGAACCCTTTTTCTCATATTTTGAGCATTTACCCTCCGACAAGTCATGCACCCATTAACAATTCCCTTCGCTATGTTATATATCCCTATACACATATAATTAGTGGCGAATTGATCTACTAACACCTGAGCACCCCAATGCATTTGTTCATGAAATCTCCGTAGCACCCTCATAGCTACTGATTTTGGTAACACTTCTCGTCCGTCAGGTAGTACCCATTTTCCTTTTTCATTTTCTCGAATCCCCATTTGTGTCATCTTTTCCTTTTCCACAGTAGTAAAACAAAACAAGGGGAGGGGAACGTGCCCACCAGACCATAAAAACTTAGCTGGGCCATGCTTGTAACAGTTCCTATAAGGTGGACTCTCCTCCTCCGAACAATTACATTCAATCCCTTCTACTCCCCATTCTTTCCAGCAATCTTAGCATGGAAATTTCTTTAAATCCTTCCCCTTGCCACAACTCGGGCAGTCGGCTCTCTTAGTCACTTCATATACGCACACGAGAGCTGCTCTTTTTGCTTCCTGGTCAGCTAAGTTATTGCCTCTTATTCGGGGATTCAGCCCTCCCTGGTGACCTTTTACATGCACCACCGCGATCTCCTTAGGCTCCCTGACAGCTTGTAAAACTTGGAGAATTAACTCCTGATGAATTAGTCCTTTTCCTTGTGAATTTTAAGTCCTCTCTCTTCCCATATTTTCCCAAAGGTGTGTATTACTCCATAAGCATATTTAGAATCTGTATATATTGTTCCGCTTTTGTTCTTTAATAATTTCAGAGCTCTTAACATGGCATATAGCTCGCAAGCCTGCGCTGACCAGCTCAGGCTCAGAGGACCTGATTCTGTTACCTCAAATGTTTTTCCATTAACCAATGCGTACCCTGATTGTCTTTTACCCTCAACTACCCTCGAGGATCCGTCCACAAATATATTTCCCCTAAAGGCAATTTTACATCTTCCAGATCAGGCCTCAATTTCACTTGCTCTTCTATGTTTCTAAGACAATTATGTTCGGGCTGCTCATTTGGTTCACCATAAAGAAACTGAGCAGGGTTTTGTGCTGCAGTTGTTTCTAATGTTAATCTGGATGAGGATATTAGGATCCCTTCATATTTTAGTAACCTTGCATCCGTTATCCATTTTTCAGCTTTTTGTTGCAGCACCCCACGTATATTGTGAGGGGATATAACTTTTATTTCTCCCCCTAATGTAATCCTTTGTGCTTCTTCCACTAGTAGGGCAGCTGCCACCACTACTTGCAAGCAGCTGGGCCAACCTCTACTAACGGGGTCTAATAACTTAGATAAATAGGCTACTGGTTTTTTACTGTCTGCCCATTCTTGAGCTAGTACACCATAGGCAGTCCCCTCTGTGCTATTTACGAACACTTTTTTTTTTTTTTTAAATTCCGGGCAGTTTAAAACTGGTGGATGCATCAGTTCTTCTTTTAATTTCTCTAATTGCTCTTCGTCTTCTTCTGTCCATTTGAGTAATCCATCCCTATTCAATTTGTTATATAGAAATTTAACCTTTCCACTGTAATCTTCTATCCATTGTCTACAATATCCAGTTAACCCTAACAGTTGCCGCACTTGCCCTTTAGTAGTTGGGGCCTTTATTCCTAGGATCCCTTTAACCCTTTCAGGATCCAGCCTCTTAGTTCCTTTATTTAGCAAATAACCCAAATATTTTACCTCTTTTTCTACAAACTGTAGTTTTGACCTGGACACCTTTAATCCCTGCGACCCCAAAAAATTCAATAGACTAACATTAGTTTGTCTTACAATATCTTCATCTTTTCCAGCTATTAGTAAATCATCTATGTATTGGATCAGGGTTGTGCCCGGTACTCTGTTGTACTCTTGCAAAATTTGCTCCAGTGCTTGCCCAAAACAAATTTGGGGATTCTGTAAACCCCTGGGGCAGGACCGTCCACCTTAACTGCTGTTTTCTATAGGTGTCTGGGTCCTCCCATTCGAAGGCAAAATAATCCCTAGATTTTTCGTCCAGAGGGCATGCCCAGAATGCATCTTTTAGATCAATCACACTATACCACTGATCTTCTGGGTGTAATTTACTGAGCAGTGTATGTGGATTGGCCACTACAGGAAACCTGCTAACAGTTCTCTTATTGATTTCCCGTAAATCATGTACCAATCTGTACTTCCCGTCTTTCTTTACTGGTGAGATAGGAGTGTTGAAGGGTGACATACAAGGTTCTAATAGCCCTTGCTGTAGTAGCCGTTGAATTTCGGGTTTTAACCCTCTCCTACCTTCTTCTAAGAGGGGATATTGTTTTATCCTTACTGGTATTTCTGGTTTGTTTATGATCACTTCGAAAGGCCTTATTTTCAATTTTCCTACACTTTCTGGCGTGTACCAGACTCTAGGATCGATGTTTGCTTCATCTTCTACTCGGAGTGGGCACAATTTAATTTCTAATTTCTTTCCTATCACTTCTAACCCTATTCCTAATTCTACTATTAAATCTCTATCTAACAAATTATACTCAGCCTCCGGTACTAGGAGCAGAGTCCCCTTACTCACTTTAGAATATGATTCTATTATTACTTCTTTTATAACAGGGACCCCAAAGGGCTCCCCCTTTGTTCCGATTACCTGGACTTTTTCCGTGGAGGCCTTGCATCCAGTGGGCAAGGTTTGGACTGTTGATCTTTCGGCCCCTGTATCTATGAGGAATTGTACCTCCTCGCGCTGAGGACCCACTTTTAATTTTATCAAGGGCTCGATCTTGTTTTGGATCCCCAGCAAATAGAGCCCCTGACACCCCTATTCATTCTTAAACATCCTCTCATCCTCTTTTCTTTGCCTGCATTCTTTCTTCATGTGACCTTTCTTGTTGCAATAAAAACAGGTCACGTTTTTCTGTTCTTGGCTGCCTCTTTCCTCCTTCCTAGGTCTCCCATGCGTCAGGTCGAACCTTTGATTTGGTCCAGCCCCCCTTTGTCCTGCTCGCACTGCTGCCACCACCATACGTACTTGCTTTTTCTCCTTCTCTTCTTCCCTTCTAACATACACCTTCTGTGTCTCCCTTAATAATTCGTCCAGGCCTCGATCTTGCCAATCCTCTATTTTTTCCAATTTCTTCCTAATATCTACCCATGATTTTGCCACAAACTGGGCTTTAAGTAATGCCTCCCCTACCAGGGTTCCAGGATCTAAGCCACTATATAGTTGCAAATTCTTTCGTAATCTTTCTAACCATTCCGTTGGGGTTTTATCCTTTTTCTGTTGTTCGTTAAAAGCTTTGTTTATGTTCTGTCCTCTGGGGACAGATTCTCGTATCACCTGAATTATGATTGTTCTTAAATCTTGCATATGTCCCCAGTGTATGGGGTCTTGATTGTTCCAATTAGGCTGCTGCATTGGCCACTTTGTGTCTGCAGTCGGCCCCTGCTGGTGTTGCTGATCCCAAATTCGCAGCCCAGCGCGCCTAATCATTCCTCTTTCCTCTGATGTGAAGAGGATTCCCAGGATGGATTGTAACTCTTCCCAGGTATATATATTTGGGCCTAAGAATTGGTCTACTCATTCCGCCACTCCTAATGGGTCTTCTAGTAAATTTCCCATTTCTCTTTTTTTTTTAAAAATCTCTCACATCCCCTGAGTTAATGGGAACAGCCACATATCCCATTCCTGGCTGGGGTCCCCCCATCGCTATTTCTCGTAGTGGATATAATCCCTCCCTTAAAGCAGATTTTTGATTTCTTGCCCTGCTTCTGGTTCGCAGACAGCCGCGCGTGGGGGGCGGCGGGGAGGGCGGCACACCGCACCTCCAACCCACCGGAGCCCGGCGGCTTGCTCGGGGACGGCGGAGGGACAGGGGGGAGGCACGAGCTCCGCCCGTGCGGACGCACTCCGGGAGCGCTAGGAGCCCAGACGGCTCCCCGAGGGGGTCTCCGCTTAGGGGGACGAAGACCCGGCCGTGCGCCCCAACACCCGGCGGAGGCCGACGACGGCCGCCCGGGCGACGGAAGGACATGGAGGGGGGGGACCCAGGCAGCAGCGGCGACGGGAGAGGGACGTCCCCCCCCCCCCCCGCTCACTCAACTTCAAACAGCTTTATCAAATACTACATGCCACACCTTTAACATCTTCAACAACCTATTAACACTTCCTTTATCTTTCTGCAGCCTATACTTTTCTAATGCCAGCACCAAAGGCTCAGTCAGGGGCCACCTTAATTCCATACCTTTTCCCTCCAAGATGCTGAAACAACATATCAGTATCCAACATTCCATCCTATTTCCCTTTTCTCCTCAGAAACAACATTAGTTGCAGCAAAGTATTGTAATCCAAAGTACCGTTTGGTGGCCACTTTCCCTCACATTCCAGCTTATAAAGAAGCCACCACTAGCTACAATATTTTATCAGCATTTTCTTATTTTCCGTCTCACCCAGAGATCCCCCGATATACTTCCAGTGACTCAATATACATCCTAACAAACTCTTCTTTGGAATCCCTCCGCTTTGCTGCCCTTTTTCAAAAACAATTTCTGCCGCTAATTGTTCTAACAAATCTCAACCTAATAGAGATTTTGAAGATCCAGGTAGATACAAAAACCTATGTATCCCTATTTGTTTTCCCAATTAAAATTTCAAGCATTGTAAAAACAAAACAAACATACAAACATAACCCAGCAACAACAAAAAACACCTTTTCCTGTTGGCCAGTTGCCCCTATTACATTTACAGACTAATTAAAACAGAGAAAGAAGCTCCCTTAACCAACAAAAATTCAAGCCTCTCTCTTCGTTTCCTAGCTTTATTTCAACCAGTGGACCTGCTAGGGTAGGTGCCGCAGGTCCCCATTATTCCTGACTGTTCTGCAGCCTAAGACAATTTCTTTCTGATATCAGGAGGCCAATTGCCCTAGAATGAGGCTAGCCAATTGCCTCTGTTTTCTGAAGCCACGTCCAAATCTTTATTATTGTATGTTATTATTATTATTATTTCAAAAGTTGGTCCAAAAATTCCATAGGGGTTTCTTTTGGACCTTGTTGGAATAAATTCTCAATTCCCAAATTAACCAGATTTCGGTATAGCAGTTTATAATTTCCGGGGTGATTGGGATCTCAGATGGGGAGGGAGGGTCGGTCAGGGAATCCAGTCATTGAAAGTTCCCTGAGCAGTCCCATTAGCAATCCAAACTCACACATAAACTCAGGTTGTTTTAAGAGTTAGCTGCTTTTCTGTTTCCATGACAACTCTCTGGACCCATCATGTTCCCTCTGCCCCTGAGGGCTCACACCCTCTGTGATTTTGAGATCTCAACCTCGGGTTGAGGCAGAACTATTAACATTCCTTTTTCTTTTAGAGGATATAGATGTGTCCTCGCATCTGAATTTATCCAGAGGTGCGCATACTCACTTTCTTCCAGACTAAAGGGCTCCTTAGAGTTAACATAAATATTGAGGGCTTGGCATACCCAATCCTCAAAGGAGCCGAACAGGGGCCAGAAAACACTGTCCCCTTTGATGGGCTTGTTGCCCCATACTTCTATACAATAATAATCATTTTAACTTTACTCTTTCCCCGCCTAGAAGGGGAATCATTCCAATTCTTAATCATTTGTTCTAATGGACTATCAGAAGGGACAGAAGGTATCCCTACAGTACTGGAGGATTCCCTCCCCATGAGGCCAGAAGGCTTACTTTTCTTCTGCCCCATCTTCCGGAGCACCTTCACACACACACACAACGCTTCCCCCTTTTCGTGGCCCAGTCCCTCACGGGAGGTGGGAACCACACTACCGAGGGGTCCACACTCGCTTCGTCCGCACTTGGACAACTCACACGTCATGCTCCGGGATACCCAACCCCAACCGAACGGATCACCAGCCTATACTTACCCACCCCGTGGGTCTTCGTTCGGCCTTCGTGCACAAAGATTACCTAGGGGTTACCGGTTTTATTTGCTTGTGTCTAATTTTGGGTTTGTCGGTGAAGGGCTCGAGCAGGAGTTTCCATTTCTGGGGCCGCCGAAATCGGCGGGGCGCCTCCCCTAGAGGGATTCCTGATCAACCGCCTTCATCCGAGTCACGGCACCAAATTGTTATAAATTAGACCACACAATTTTCTGGTCTATTGAAATTATTTTATTAATCAAGTAAGCAGACACAAGCAAAACAGCGCTGGGCGTCTGGGGACTCTCTGCTCCGCAACAGCACGCAACTTCCCTTTCCAGGGTTGCTGTTTTATAGCAGGCGAGTTCCGACTTGTTGGGACTTGTCGAATTGGCTGAGGCTGCGCAGTCTATTGTTGGGGGGGGGGGTCGTTGTTCTTCTGCTGGTGATCACGCGTTGTGCTTGTGTTCAGGTGGAGGGCTTGTGATAAGAGATTTCACAGAGTCTGGCTTCACTCAAGGATGTTTACCCAACACCCCCTCCTGCTATCTGCTTGCTTAATCCTTCCCCTTACCAAGACCATTAAATTGTACAAACTTATCCTCCCAGCAGATTCTCCAAATTCCTCAAAAACAATGAACAAACCCCCACTAATTTATCACATCAACCTAATAGAGATTTTGAAGATCCAGGTAGATATAAAAACCTATGTATCCCTATTTCTTTTCCCAATTTAAATTTCAAGCATTGTAAAAACAAAACAAACAAACAAACAAACAAAACACAACAACAAAAAAAAACACCTTTTCCTGTTCGCCAGTTGCCCCTATTACATTTACAGACTAATTAACACAGAGAAAGAAGCTCCCTTAACCAACAAAAATTCAAGCCTCTCTCTTCGTTCCCTAGCTTTATTTCAACCAATGGACCTGCTAGGGTAGGTGCCGCAGGTCCCCGTTATTCCTGACTGTTCTGCAGCCTAAGACAATTTCTTTCTGATACCAGGAGGCCAATTGCCCTAGAATGAGGCTAGCCAATTGCCTCTGTTTTCTGAAGCCACGTCCAAATTTTATTATTGTATATTATTATTATTATTTCAAAAGTTGGTCCAAAAATTCCATAGGGGTTTCTTTTGGACCTTGTTGGAACAAATTCTCAATTCCCAAATTAACCAGATTTCGGTATAGCAGTTTATAATTTCCAGGGTGATTGGGATCTCAGATGGGGAGGGAGGGTCAGTCAGGGAATGCAATCGTTGGAAGTTCCCTGAGCAGTCCCATTAGCAATCCAAACTCACACATAAACTCAGGTTGTTTTAAGAGTTAGCTGCTTTTCTGTTTCCATGACAACTCTCTGGACCCATCATGGTCCCTGTACCCCTGAGGGCTGACACCCTCTGTGATTTTGAGATCTCAACCTCGGGTTGAGGCAGAACTATTAACATTCCTGCATCCTCTTTCCCTGCTCATTCAACTTCAAACAGCTTTATCAAATACTACATACCACACCTTTAACATCTTCAACAACCTATTAACACTTCCTTTATCTTTCTGCAGACTATACTTTTCTAATGCCAGCACCAAAGGCTCAGTCAGGGGCCACCTTAATTCCATACCTTTTCCCTCCAAGATGCTGAAATAACATATCAGTATACGACATTTCATCCCATTTCCCTTTTCTCCTCAGAAACAACATTAATTGCAGCAAAGTGTTGTAATCCAAAGTACCGTTTGGTGGCCACTTTCCCTCACATTCCAACTTAGAAAGAGGCTGCCACTAGCTACAATATTTTATCAGCGTTTTCTTATTTTCTGTCCCACCCGGAGATCCCCCGATATCCTTCCAGTGACTCAATATACATCCTAACAAACTCTTCTTTGAAATCCCCCCGCTTTGCTGCCCCCCCATGTTATTGTTTGGAAACACTTCTTAATTATACAATGCAGCAAGCTAGTATTTTCCCGCAATAACACCAAAATCCAAATATCGTTACAATCAAAATCACAAAGACAATGACTAACATCAAAATCCACATTCAGTCACAGAGTATCAAAAACCTGCATTCAACACACAAACCAGTCCCATACACACAAGATGTTTTAAAATTTCCAAAATTCCAAACACACCTCAGGGATGAGCTCCTCCCTTCGGGTACCAATGTATACTTGTGATAACAATCACAAAAGTATACACCAAATGCTGCCCCTCAAAGGATTACCCTTCTGACTTACGGGCGACTCCAAATGACCGGTCTACCTGTGGGAATAGAAATGTTGTTTTTGCAGAGTTACATTGTTTAGAAGGTGGGAATGCAGTACTGAGATATGGTTATAGTGATAAGAAAGCTTAGCAGGCGACCTTGTAAAATGCAGACAACTAGACTCCTTAGGACAATTAGGTGAAAATCATGGTGTCAAGTCAAGTCAGATAAGTGAAGAAACATTACCACTTCAAACAGTAAAAATGTCAAAAGAAATTTGAAATTTAACAGGCCGGCAACTGAAGGCCATGCATTGTTTGTGAAGTATCAGATAGCTTGTGAACCTGGATTACTCACTCAGTGGGGAAACAGGGGAGGGTCTTGTCATCAAAAAGTATATAAACTGTGTTTTGGAACTTGTAGATGCGCTCTCTCTCCTGCTTGTGGGGCGCCCGCCATTGCAATCGCGAATAAATTTCTACTTCACTGAGATCCTCGCCTGAGCCTAAGTTATTGGCTACGGAGTGTTTCTCACAATTTGGGGGCTCGTCCGGGAGCCAGTCACCTACTGGGGAGCTTCACCGCCGCAGCAGCAGGAAGGCATGCCCCGCTGATTTCAGCGGTCCTGTGCATCGACGGTGGCGGTCCTGCGGAAAGCTGACAGAGGGCCCGAGACTGGTTAAAGAGGCAGGATCCGTGAAGTAGTGGGGAAAGGAAGAAGGTAGGCACTCCAGGTTTTTAAGAATCGATCCGGTAACTCTGTGCACAGACCAAGGTAAGAAATATTAAGTATTGCCTTGGGGGTCGGGTGATCTGGTGTATGGTAAGCCCTTGCACGGGGAAGTGCTGGCACTACACCAGGGGAATCTGGTGTAAGGTAATCCTTGCACGGGGAAGTGCTTGGAAGTACACCAGGGAATCTGGTAAACTCAGGTGTGCGGTAACGCTTGCACGGGGAAGTGCTTGGCGGTACACCCCCATTTTTCAGTACATTGGTGTGTGGTACACTGCAGAAGGGAAATTTCTGTAGCACATACTGGCGAGGGTTAGGAAAGATGGGAAATATGAGTTCCAGGGGACAGGGAGATATCCCTGGGGGAGTGCCTACCGACTGTCCTTTAGGAAGGATGCTGAGAAATTGGAAAAATAACCCCAAAACTAAAGAAAAAGATAGGAAGAAGATGGTTAAATATTGTGTATCAGTCTGGACAAAAGAACCAATTAAAGGAACTGCAGTATTTTGGCCAAAATACAGGTCTGACAAAGATTGGGTATGTCAGGCCTTAAACTTGTATGTTAATAACAAATTTCCATTTTGGAAGAAGAATTGGAGTATGCAGTTTGTTGGATACAAGGATCTAATTTGATTTTAAGCAAAAATCAGAATAGGAGGAAAAGAAAGGGGAAGGGACAAGTGATAAATGGGACCTTTTGTATAACTTACCTCCTCCTTATAACCCCCAGGCTGCAGCAACAGCAGCAGTCACTGTAACACCTCTAAGAGAAGAAACAGGAACTGTAAATGACATTAACTCTGGG
>CM021764.1:1295524-1316818 GCA_011075105.1 Heteronetta atricapilla
CTTGTCATCAAAAAGTATATAAACTGTGTTTTGGAACTTGTAGATGCACTCTCTCTCCTGCTTGTGGGGCGCCCGCCATTGCAATCGCGAATAAATTTCTACTTCACTGAGATCCTCGCCTGAGCCTAAGTTATTGGCTACGGAGTGTTTCTCACATACCAAAAAAACAAACCAAAATAAAGAATATACTCACTTACACTGATGGGGTCCTTGTCTGCCTCCGCAGTGATCCAGTGAGTCAAGGAGTCCCTCCGGGAAATCCCAGGGGTACCCTAGGGAGTCCTGTCCCCAGCGGGTCCTGCGGTCCGATAGAGAGGTTGTCCCATCTGGGGTGCCAGATTGATTCAAAGAACAAAGTTCCAATTTTCTTCAAGTGGTATATTCTTTATTACCAGCGCTGGATGCACGAGGGATCATTCCACCTATCGTGCATACCAGGGTAAAAAGCTGTGCCAAACTTATACAGTGAAGCAATTAATATTTCATGAGCGCCTATACATATTTATTACCTGTCGCGCCTACACTCGCTTTTCATGCTAATTAGTCTCTTAATGCTTTACGCTTGTGCAGATCTGTTTTTAGTCCTTGAGTAGTGGTCGTCAAAGGGTGGGCAGTGGTCCCAAGGAGGAAGGCTGCGAGTCTTCCTCCCAGTGTACTTTTCACCTTTAGTCCAATTTTCTGCTGAGTGGACACTTTTGGACACCTGCTCGCCCACAGATCCTCTTTGTGCTGGTTTCATGGCTGGTATTCCTGCTATCTCTAGTTTTATGGCCTATTCTGGCATCCCAAGGACAATGCTGCTGCTTCTTATCTGGTGTTCTGCTGTTCTGCACATCCTGCCTAAGCATCCCACTCATTTAGGACCATCTGTGATTCCTAGTTGTTTTAACCCTTTATTCAAATGGTATTGTACAATAGCGTGAAATGCGGAATATGGCGCTGAAGAAAAATTATTTGAAGCTATCCACTAAACCAAGTGGCTAAAAGTCATTGGGGATGTGACACTGATAACCTAATTTTGTACCCAAAGAACTAAACTCTTATTTTACCCTGGTGATTTGAAATGTGGGGCTTGTCTTGGATTAAATGTTTGGTTTTTATTCTTTTATGTAGTATATGTAACTTTGTTAGGGTTAAGAAACATTTCTTGGTAATGGGATGGGAGATTCATAGCCAAATATTATCATGTATATAATAAAGGAAGGCATAAATAAATGATAGAAGGATGGAGCAGAGACAAGATGGGCCTTGAGAGATAGAACAGGAACAACTTGGGCCTTGTTAAGAAGATAAGGTGGATAAGGTGGGTTAGGACTGAAGCCAAGAACTAATTAAAGTCAAGAACTGAAAAGGAGCATACGCTAAGGAGAAAAGGTGAAAAGTTTAACCCTGAGGATGACTCCTTACTTCATCTGGACGACCCCCGGGACGACCACCAGAGAGCATGGCGCATGTGTGAATGGGAGGAGAAATAATTAGCATACAAAGCGAGGCTGATGTCGTAAATATTAATGAATACTAATGAATATGTAACTTTTAGGATATTAATAGCGATCGGGATGTAACGGGACTTGAAGCCAGATTTGGGCGCCTGCCCCTGGTTTCCAGCACTGAATAAAGCACCTTCATATAATCACGTTGTGGTTATGTGTCTGCTACGCTAACATTTTGGCGATCCAGATGGGACGGCGTGGGCACTGCTGAGGTGGATCGTGTCTCGATTATGCTCCAGCTGGCACCGAGGAATTTCTCGGGGAGCCATCGACCGTGACCGACCTCCGCTGCTCACAACGTACCACGGGATAGGTAAGCAAAGGTGCTTTCTGGTTTTCGGTACCGATCTGGTCTGGAAAGCCTGCTGGTCAGACGCGGCGAAAGCCACGCTCGGTTGGGCAGGGAGCTCCTGGGGTAAGCCTAGGTGCAGTCCGTTAGACAGTAGCGAAAGTTCTGCAGGCTCGGCATTGGTGGTCTGGTATATGCTGCAGGGTCAGCGTCTGGTCTGGTAATGGTCTGGTAAGAGTTGCTGCGACAACAGCACTCTCAGTTTTAACTCTTGCGTTCAGCGTGAGTGGTCTGGTATACGCTGCAGGATCAGCGTCTGGTAAGCGTTGCTGCGGCAACAGCACTCTAGGTTTTAACTCTTGTGTAGTAAGTGTTGCAGAGGCAGCACCTGGTTTGTGGTTACTTTGTAAAGTTATATTGGTAATGGACAGGTTAAAAGGGATTTTGGGAAAGGGTGCATCTATCCCACGATCGTCACTATTGGGATGTTTATTAGCCCATTGGAGGGAAGGAAGTTTTGGGCAAGAAATGGAAAAGGGAAATGAATTGATTATTGTAATACTTGGTGGCCGCAGTACGAATTGGAGGATCAGGAAAATGGCCTGAAAACAGAACTGTACAATATAATACCATTTTACAGTTGATGTTGTTTTGTAAGCGGGAAGGAAAACTGGATGAACTCCTGTATGTAGAGTTATTTTTCTATTTGCGTAAGAAACCCAAGTAGCAGCGTGCTTGCGGAATAATGGTACTAGAAATATCTGCTAATGAACAATGTCCAGCCTGTACCAGGACAGGCATTGTATGAAACACCAAGCTATGAAAAATAATTGCTGTAGGGCAGACAGTGGAAATATAGATCTGGCATATCATTTAAATCTTGTGGCACGTGGAAAAAAACCGAAATAGCAAGTAGCTTTTCTAGGGGGACCTATATCCAGGTCTTCCATACAACTTCCATACAATCATTTAACAGTGTGATTAGCTGGGGAGTGCCCCTCAGGTTCTTTACTGTACTATCTTGTTGAGATGCACATATACCTACATGCGTATTTGCATGTTAAAAATATGTATCCGGTTTTCTAGAAAGAAGTCAGCAGGCAAATTGTCCAGGAACAGACTCACTCGTGGTTTTTTTGTTTTTTTTTTTGCTGTACTTTTCAGATAAGCCCGTCCTGTAATGCTTCCCCTGCAATGTGGTCTCCTGCTCGTCAGGCAGCAATTTTTTTTGGTTTTGTTTTTGTTTTTTTTCCATGTTCTTAACCAGGTGTCTGCAATTGAGGTTGCAGCAGTGTGCACAACACTACAGTATTGTCTCAACAAACAAAGTGTGCTACAGGCATTCCTCAAAGCCTAGGAAAGTATGATGACTTATAAGCTTAGATCCTACCATTTCAGATCTCACTGAATGAATTGGAAGCTAAAAAGGACCTTAAAGAAATAGAAAGGGGGGTGTGTATGACTGAAATGCTAAAAGGTATTGCCCATTAGCAGTTCGCAGTTCTGATCTGGATGTGAATAATAAAAAAAAAACACACTCATTGCATCGTGAGTTGGTTACAATTGGAGGGAAAGTGCTTATTGTAATAATTTGTGATGGAGAAACAAGCTCACGGCACTTCTACAAGACTGCAAATCTTAGCATAGTAAAGAGAAAAAATAAATCAAAGACCACTTACTTAGGCAGGAGTGTAGGAGGGAGGGAAGGAGTAGTGTAAAGATACTTTCCACATAGTTCAATTATTAGAAATGTGCCTCCTCTTTGAAGGAGTGATTCAGTGTATTTTCGTCACCTAACTATTACAAATCAGAATTCTTTTATCAGTCAACTTTGTGAAGGGTGTGATTTTACTTTATTTGGAAGCACAGGAGGAAAAAGCTATGGTATATCTCATCTCTGCATGTTTAGAGGTACTGAGGATTGGTATGAAAAGAGATTGGCTATGTATGTATTAATTCCTTTCTAGATTCCCACTTGGTTTTATAGATTTGAACTGTTTAGTCTTTCTGCCTTCCTCATTTGGGACTCTAATATATTTCCTTTCTTTTTTTTTAAAAAAAAAAAAGGAATACACTGATTTGGACATAGAAACCGACCAGGCTAAAGCTCAATTAGCCCTTATTTTCTTAGGGCAGTCACAGGAAGATATTCGGAAAAGCTACAGAAACTGGAAGGTGCGGACTTGAGGAACATGGATAAGTTATTAGAGGTAGCTCGGAAGGTATATAATAATAGGGAAAAGGAAACAAGCAAGAGACAGCAAAAGCCATGGTGCTGGGAGAATACAATAGCTGACTAGATAATAGGTTAACAAAAGACAAGGAACCTTTTGTGAAGATCCAAATAGGGAATAAGGAGGTAAAGTTTCTTATTGATACAGGAGCAACATATTCAGTACTTAATGAATTAGATGGGAAGGTGGGGAATAAAAAGACTGCAATTGTAGGTGCCACCGGGAAGGAAGAGGTACGGCCATTCCTTCGACCCCTCGATTTGCGGTTTGGGGGTAAAGAGATAACCCATGAATTCTTGTATATGCCAGAGTGCCCAGTCCCTCTTTTGGGACGGGACCTGTTAACAAAATTGAATGCCACCCTGGTCTTCGAGGATGGGGAGTTAATTATGAAAATTCCGGAATCAAAAGTAGGACAGATTTTGATGATTACAGAGAAGGCCGTCCCACGGATACCAAAAGAGGTAGAGGATGCAGTCATACCTACAGTTTGGGAGACAGACGTACCTGGAAAATCAAAGAGAGCGCAACCTGTGAAGATAGAGTTGAAGGAGGGGGTTAGGCCAGTTTGGATCAGGCAGTACCCATTAAAACTGGAAACAAGGTTGGGAATAGTGAAGATAATAGACAAATTTCTTAATTACCATATTTTGGAGCAATGCACATCAGAATATAACGCCCCAATCTTCCCAGTAAAGAAACCCAATGGGGAATATAGGCTGGTACAGGACCTTAGGGCAATAAATGGAATAACAAAAGACATCCATCCAGTGGTGGCTAATCCTTACACATTGTTAACATCTGTGAAGGAGAAATATAAATGGTTCACAGTAATAGATTTGAAAGATGCTTTCTTCTGCATACCCATTGACAAGGATAGCAGGAAACTTTTTGCCTTCGAGTGGGAAAATCCGCACAACGGACGGAAGATGCAGCTAACTTGGACAAGGCTCCCGGAAGGATTCAAGAACAGTCCAACTCTCTTCGGTAGTCAATTGGCCAAGGAAATAGAAGACTGGACTAAGCAAGGATGTATCCAGATACCAAGTGTTGTGGTTTAACCCGGCCGGCAGCTAAACACCACACAGCCGTTCGCTCACCCTCCCCCCTCCCTCTCTGGGATGGGGGAGAGAAACGGGAAAGTGAAGCCTGTGGGTTGAGATAAAGACAGTTTATTAAGATAGGAAAGAATAATAATAATAATAATAATAATAATAATATGTACAAACAAGTGATGTACAATGCAATTGCTCACCACCCGCTGACTGATGCCCAGCCTCTCCCCGAGCAGCCGCCCCCCCACCCTGGCTAGCCACCCCTATATATTGTTCAGCATGACGTCAGATGGTATGGAATACCCCTTTGGCCAGTTTGGGTCAGCTGTCCTGGGTCTGTCCCCTCCCAGCTCTTGCTGCCCCCCCAGCCTGCCCGCTGGCAGGACAGAGCGAGGAGCTGAAAAGTCCTTGTCTTAGTGTAAGCACTGCTCTGCAGCAATTAAAACACCAGCATGTTATCAGCACTCTTCTCATCCCAATCCAAAACACATTACCTCACCAGCCATTAGGAGGAAAAACAACTCTGTCCCAACTGAAACCAGGACATATATCCACCCCTTATTCCATACCATTTATGTCATGCTCAGGTTACACTCTTTCCAATACATTCTAGTTAATCACTATTTTCATCTATGGTAGTAATGACACACAGTATTATATAATAATTAACATAATACAACTCAACTCATGGGCTATTCTCACCCAGTATTAAATCCCCTTGAGGTACACAACGGACCTCCCCATTCTTTTGCATTACCCACCAAGTGCATCCAGGTCCTTGAGCAAAAACAATCCCACGAATGGGTTTGCCTTTTCCTGTGGCAGGAGTAGCCCAGACTGTTTTAACCAGCATGTTTCTTACATGCACTACAGGAACTTTATCCCCTTCTACTGTGCGTAGCAGGTTTGATTGGGCTGGTCCAGCTCGGTTGGTAGATCCCCTAGTATTGACTAACCAGGTGGCCTTTGCCAAATGTGTATCCCAATTTCTGAATGTCCCAGCACCCATTGCTTTCAGTGTAGTCTTTAACAGTCCATGGTATCACTCAACTTTCCCGGAGGCTGGTGCATGATAGGGAATGTGATACACCCACTCAATACCATGTTCTTTGGCCCAAGTGTCTACAAGGTTGTTTCGGAAGTGAGTCCCGTTGTCTGACTCAATTCTTTCTGGGGTGCCATGACGCCATAGAACTTGTTTTTCAAGGCCCAGGATAGTGTTTCGGGCGGTGGCATGGGACACAGGATATGTTTCCAGCCATCCGGAGGTTGCTTCCACCATTGTAAGTACATGGCGCTTGCCGTTGCGGGTTTGAGGGAGTGTGATGTAATCAATCTGCCAGGCCTCTCCATATTTATATTTCAGCCATCGTCCTCCATACCAAAGAGGCTTTGACCGTTTGGCTTGCTTGATTGCAGCACACGTTTCACAATCATGAATAACCTGTGCTATAGTGTCCATGGTCAGGTCCACCCCTCGATCACGAGCCCATCTGTATGTTGCATCTCTACCTTGATGGCCTGAGGTGTCATGGGCCCATCGGGCTATGAATAATTCACCCTTATGTTGCCAGTCCAGGTCCACCTGAGCCACTTGAATCTTAGCAGCCTGATCCACCTGCTGGTTGTTTTGATGTTCTTCAGTAGCCCGATTCTTGGGCACAGGAGCATCTACGTGGCGTACCTTTACAACCAGGTTCTCTACCCGGGCAGCAATATCTTGCCACAACGCAGCAGCCCAGATGGGTTTGCCCCTGCGCTGCCAGTTGTTCTGTTTCCATTGCTGTAACCACCCCCACAGGGCATTTGCTACCATCCACGAATCGGTGTATAGGTAGAGAACTGGCCACTTTTCTCGTTCAGCAATATCTAAAGCCAGCTGGATGGCTTTCACTTCTGCAAATTGACTCGATTCACCTTCTCCCTCAGCAGCTTCTGCAACTTGTCTTGTAGGACTCCATACAGCAGCTTTCCATCTCTGATGCTTTCCCACAATGCGACAGGACCCATCGGTGAACAGGGCATATCTCCTCTCATTTTCTGGTAGCTTGTTGTACAGTGGGGCTTCTTCAGCATGGATCACCTCCTCCTCTGATGACATCCCAAAGTGTTTGCCTTCTGGCCAGTCCATAATCACTTCCAAGATTCCTGGACGACTGGGGTTTCCTTTTCGAGCCCGCTGGGTAATCAGTGCAACCCACTTGCTCCATGTAGCATCAGTTGCATGATGTGTAGAGGGGACCCTTCCTTTGAACATCCAGCCCAGTACTGGCAGTCGGGGTGCCAGGAGGAGCTGTGCTTCAGTACCGACCACTTCTGAAGCAGATCGAACTCCTTCATATGCTGCCAATATCTCCTTTTCGGTTGGAGTGTAGCGGGCCTCAGATCCTCTGTATCCCCGACTCCAAAACCCTAGGGGTCGACCTCGAGTTTCCCCAGGTTCTTTCTGCCAGAGGCTCCAGGTGGGGCCATTCTCCCCGGCTGCGGTGTAGAGCACATTCTTTACATCTGGTCCTGTTCGGACTGGCCCCAGGGCTACTGCATGAACTATTTCCTGCTTAATTTGTTCAAAGGCTTGTCGTTGCTCAGGGCCCCATTCAAAATCATTCTTCTTACGGGTTACTTGGTAGAGTGGGTTTACAATCAGACTGTAATTTGGAATGTGCATTCTCCAAAACCCCACGACACCTAGGAAAGTTTGTGTTTCCTTTTTACTAGTTGGTGGAGACATAGCTGTTATTTTGTTGATCACATCCATTGGGATTTGACGATGTCCATCTTGCCATTTTATTCCTAAAGACTGGATCTCTCGTGCAGGTCCTTTAACTTTATTTTGTTTTATGGCAAAACCAGCCTTCAGAAGGATTTGGATTATTTTCTTCCCTTTCTCAAAAACTTCCTCTGCTGTGCCACCCCACACAATGATGTCATCAATGTACTGAAGGTGTTCAGGAGCTTCCCCCTGCTCCAGCGCAGACTGGATCAATCCATGGCAAATGGTAGGGCTATGTTTCCACCCCTGGGGCAGCCGATTCCACGTATATTGGACTCCCCTCCAAGTAAAGGCAAACTGTGGCCTGCACTCTGCTGCTAGAGGGATGGAGAAAAATGCATTAGCGATATCAATTGTGGCGTACCACTTGGCTGCCTTTGATTCCAGTTCGTACTGGAGTTCTAGCATGTCCGGCACTGCAGCGCTCAGTGGGGGTGTGACTTCATTCAAGCCACGATAGTCCACCGTTAGTCTCCACTCACCATTAGATTTTCGCACTGGCCATATGGGACTATTAAAAGGTGAATGAGTCTTACTGATCACTCCTTGGCTCTCCAGTTGACGAATTAGCTCATGGATGGGAATCAGGGAGTCTCGGTTGGTGCGATATTGCCGCCGGTGCACAGTTGTAGTAGCAATTGGCACTTGTTGTTCTTCGACCCTCAGCAACCCCACAACAAAAGGGTCCTCTGAGCGACCAGGCAAGGTAGACAACTGTTTAATGCCCTCTGTCTCTAAGGCAGCTATGCCAAAAGCCCAGCGGAACCCTTTTGGGTCCTTGAAATATCCTCTTCTAAGATAGTCTATGCCAAGGATGCACGGAGCATCCGGGCCAGTCACAATAGGGTGTTTTTGCCACTCATTCCCAGTTAGACTCAGTTCGGCCTCCAATACAGTCAACTGCTGGCATCCCCCCGTCACTCCATGAATACTGATGGGCTCTGGCCCTTCATAGTTTGATGGCATTAGAGTACATTGTGCACCGGTATCTACTAAAGCTCTATACTTCTGTGCGTCTGACGTGCCAGGCCATCGAATCCACACAGTCCAATAAACTCGATTGTCCCTTTCCTCCCCCTGGCTGGAGGCAGGGCCCCTCTAATCTTGGTCAGAATCTTCATTCCTGTGTTTAAGGGACTGCCTGTTGGAAGTTGGAGCAGCAAATTTTTCAGAGAACCCCTTTTTCCCACTTGTTTTCTTTTGCAACTCACGTACCGTGCCTCTAGGGTCGCGGTGGATTTTCCATCCCATTTTCTCATGTCCTCTCCATGGTCACGTAGGTAAAACCACAGGATAGCACGAGGTGTGTATCCACTATATCGTCTTCCTTGCATGGATGAGCGCTTACCCCTAATAGCAGAGACATTGGTTTGTACAGGGGTGGAGGAAAGTACACTCTTTTTAAGTTGCTGGACCTCTTCAGAAAGTTTCTCCAAGGTATTCTCTTTTAGTTGCTGGAAGCTTTCAGAAAGTTTCTCCACAGCCGAGACGCAGGCCTGTAGGGAAGAGGACAGACTTTCTTCGTACTGCCGGAGTTGTTTAACCACATCACCCACTGAGGGTTCCTCATCCTCTTTCCTTCCTCTTTTTCTGGAGAACAAGTCCTACGAGGAGCGGCTGAAGGAGCTGGGCTTGTTCAGCCTGGAGAAGAGGAGACTCAGGGGCGACCTTATCGCTCTCTACAGCTACTTTAAAGGAGGCTGTAGCGAGGTGGGGGTTGGTCTGTTCTCCCACGTGCCTGGTGACAGGACGAGGGGTAATGGGCTTAAGTTGCGCCAGGGGATTTTTAGGTTAGATGTTAGGAAGAACTTCTTTACTGAAAGGGTTGTTAGGCACTGGAACAGGCTGCCCAGGGAGGTGGTGGAGTCACCATCCCTGGAAGTCTTTAAAAGACGTTTAGATGTAGAGCTTAGGGATATGGCTTAGTGGGGACTGTTAGTGTTAGGTTAGAGGTTGGACTCGATGATCTTGAGGTCTCTTCCAACCTAGAAATTCTGTGATTCTGTGATTCTGTGATTTCCAGGCCATTATTGCCAATGAGCTGGCATATGATGATGGTGCACTCCGTACAAACTTCCGCCACATGGGTCGTGTACACTTGACTTCATCTGGATCTACGGGTATTTGTCCATTGTCTGGGTCGGCATAGATCACCTCCCTTACAGCTAATTCCTTCAGGTACTGGATTCCCTTCTCCATAGCGGTCCACTTGCCCGGCAGACATACGAGTTCTTCCTTGTAGGGATACCTTTCCCTTACAGCGTACAGGATACGCCTCCAGAGGCTGTAGGATCGTACTCCTTCTCCAATTGCTTTGTCAATGCCTGCGTCTCTAGCAAGGGATCCCAGCCGACTGGCTTCCCTGCCGTCTATATCCACATAATTGGCTCCGGTATCCCAACACCGGAGCAGCCAGGTGACAAGCTGCTCACCTATGCAGTGACCAAAATGTTTTTGCATATCTCGTAGCTCACGCTGGTATAGGCTTCGGGAAACTAGTGTAGTTTTTTCAACATCCCCATCTTCATCATCCTGCACCCCTGATGGCCCAGCCTCGTCTTCTCTGCGTTCTAAACGACCTGAGTCTCTATACCATTTTTTCACCTTGTCTACAGGGGCAACTTGTACTGCTACAGCTCGTTTCTCTGACTCAGCCACAGAGTCTGCCACAGGGGTTGGATTATAGTCTGCAGGGCCAACTTGCACTGCAAGAGTTCTTTTCTCTGGCCCAGCTACAGGAGCTGGAGCGGCTGTAGGGGCTGGAGCGGCTGCAGGAGCAGGAGCTGGAGCGGCTGCAGGGGCTCCAGCAGAGATCTGCCTCAGGACAGGTCTCCGGATGAGATGCCTAAGTAGTTGTTTAACTTTAAACAAAACCTGAAGCGCATTCAAGAGACATAACAACAACAACATGCTGGTCTGCATATCTCAAGGATATTCAGCATCTTGGAGAATTATCGTAACTAGCTCAGGGGATAAGAGGGTGCTGAAGGAGTGATGGAGAGTGAACAAGTAGGGAAAAATATATTCCCCTGTCCCCTCCACAGACTGGCTCCCTGATGAAAAAAGGCAGCAGGTGTAATTGTTAATGATTTCCGAGATATAGTTTCCAAAGTACAGAGTCGATGACAGTGTTGAGTACAAATACCAAGTTAAAGTCATGGCCAGATATTTCATCATATCGTAAGCTATTATTACACCGCACAGTACCATAATGATCTTAAACCAGGGCCCGGAAAGGATAAACAGCACAACGGGGATCACATACAGAAAGCAACGTGCTATAAAATTCAGTTTGGAATACAGCCACAGCAGACTTGAGATTAAAGCAATCAACATTCTGATTAGCAGCTATTAAGCAGCTCTAATACTTATACCAATTTTAGTTTAACCTACTCTGGTCAGATCTGTTGTTTTCTCAACCCTTCGTGCCCCACGTTGGGCTCCAAAAGGACTGTTGTGGTTTAACCCGGCCGGCAGCTAAACACCACACAGCCGTTCGCTCACCCTCCCCCCTCCCTCTCTGCGATGGGGGGAGAGAAACGGGAAAGTGAAGCCTATGGGTTGAGATAAAGACAGTTTATTAAGATAGAAAATAATAATAATAATAACAATAATAATAATAATATGTACAAACAAGTGATGCACAATGCAATTGCTCACCACCTGCTGACCGATGCCCAGCCCAACCCCGAGCAGCTGGCCCCCCCACTCCGGCTAGCCACACCTATATATTGTTCAGCATGAAGTCAGATGGTATGGAATACACGTTTGGCCAGTTTGGGTCAGCTGTCCTGGGTCTGTCCCCTCCCAGCTCTTGCTGCCCCCCCAGCCTGCCCGCTGGCAGGACAGAGTGAGGAGCTGAAAAGTCCTTGGCTTAGTGTAAGCATTGCTCTGCAGCAATTAAAACATCAGCATGTTATCAGCACTCTTCTCATCCTAATCCAAACATAGCACCCTACCACCTACTAGGAGGAAACATAACTCTGTCCTAACTGAAACCAGGACAACTTGACACCATGGTGCAACCTAGTTGCACTAAGGAGGGTGTTTGTTGTCTGCATTTTACAAGGTCGCCTGCTAAGCTTTGTTATCACTGCAAGCATATCTCAATACCACATTCCTTCACTCTAAGCAATGTAACTCTAAACAATGTAACATTTCTAGAAACAAAACAAAACAAAACAACAACAAAAAAACAAAAACACACTCTTTCTTACCTGGTCATCTACATCCAGTAAATGCTTTTCTGTTGAATATCAATTTTGTACTTGTATTTCTCCACCTTCCCACACCCCATACATTGGGCAATCCCAAGAAGCAGCATGTCTGGTACTTCTTGTGCTTATGTTACCAATTCTGGTGAAAAACCAATATTTTTGTTCCCACATTATGAAACCTGTAAGTGTAATCGAATCAAACACCATGTAGAAACTGGTAAGAATTTTATGAAAACTTAATCAAGGAGTGCTACAAGCAAAAGAATTTGCTTAGGATAAAGAAAAGGGGGGACTTCAGACAGGGAACAAGGTAAAGTATGTTGATTCTGTAGGTCTTAGCTAGCACAGTTGTATGTGTGGGAACAAGAATGTTGTTTTTTCACTGAGTTATATTGTTTAGAGGGAAGGAATGTAATATGGAGATATGCTTGCAATGATAAGAAAGCTTAACAGACAACCAAGCGGTACCCCTTGCATGGTGAAGTGCTTGGCAGTACACCAGGGAATCTGGTAAAATCAAAGGATCAACTCCAGCCTGAAAGAAAAGGACCCTTTCAAGTACTACTTAGCACTGAAACAGCCATAAGAACTGCAGTAAAAGGTTGGACTCACTATACTTGAGTGAAAGCACCCGTCGACCCCAGTACCTGGGAAGTTGTTCCTACAGAAGACTTGTTGAAAGTTAAAACCAAAGAGAAAAATCTCATAATAGACTCAGCAGGATAAAAGTTTACACTTGTAAACTAACCTTTTATTTTCACAGATAACTAATGAGTGTGACTTCTAACTGAGAGAAAGGACTGGCCTATAGCGAATCAAAGTGCTCCCAAGGGGTTTTTGTTCTAGTAGTGGTGTACATATATCTTATTCTTTGTATCGATAATTATTTGGAAACCTAAGGGCTAAAAATAATGACAGGGAAAAATCAACTATTAATTTTGTTTCTAGTGATTGTAGGTCTCAGAGAAGGCCTTGGTCAATTGGCAGCTTGGAAAAGGCATGACCAGATAACAGCAAAGACGGGATACCCTGTCAAAATATGGGTGAATGTGACAGAAGGTTATGTACCACAATCCGTCACGTTTGATGCTTGTGAGGTGTTAGCTTGTGGAGATTTAAATGCCCAACGACAACTGAGCAGAGAGAACAAATATCTGTGCCCTGAACCTAAGACTAGCAGTATGTTTGAAGGACCCCTTTGCCCAGCATGGATTAATGTATGGTGGAAGACCAATCATAAAGGGTGGTCGCATACGCCCACTTCAGCTGTTGACTTCATGAGGATAAAGAAACAAATTAACATATTTAAAGGAACTGTTCAGCCCAATTGTCAGCATCTACAATGTACTCCAATAACTAAGACATTAGTCAGGCTGATTACATTACTAACCGTACTTATGGTCTCAGAGCAGATGAAACTGGGAGAGAGACCCAACAACCAGATTGAGAATAGCTGTATTGAAATGATCCTCTATTGCCACCAAAGACAGGGAGAAACTTGAGGAGAAAACAGGAGGCCCTCTTTGAAATGCAGCATTTGTCACAGTTAAAGAAATAAAAGATATTAGGCAAACATTTGAAACTGAAACAGGGTATGGGGATGTGAATGCCTGGATAGAATGGGTCAGATATACTGTCCAGAGTCTCAACCATAGTAATTGCTATGCTTGTGCCTCGGGAAGACCGATTGCCCAGATAGTGCCCTTCCCATTGGGGTGGACCAAGGACTCCCAGGGGATTCAATGCATGATTGCACTGTACCAAGAAAAGACTGCCTGGAGAAACGAAGCTTGTAAGTCTCTCTCTTTGCTGTTCCCTGCCTTGCATGATAGCAATATCAGGGTTCCCCCTGAATTCTCTACAGCTATAGGTAACCATACACCTTGCCTCTCACGGCAGGGTGTAAGTGCTACCTGGCATCTGGGAGAATTTGCCTTGTGCACAAGAACCTTGAATGCTACCAAGCACTTGATGGGAAACTACTCAAGACTTGAGATCCCCAGGGCAGATCTCTGGTGGTACTGTGGAGGGAAGATCTTACGGTCCACCCTACCATCTAATTGGGGAGGCAGTTGTGCACTTGTTCAATTAGCTATACCCTTCACCCTGGCATTTGAAAGAGAAACATCACAAATACCTAGAAGAAGTAAAAGAGGCTTAGGAGTATCATTTGATGACAGAGTATACATAGATTCTATTGGGGTGCCTAGGGGAGTTCCCGATGAACAGAAAGCTAGGAATCAAATTGCTGTGGGGTTTGAGTCACTGTTCTGGTGGGCAACAATCAATAAGAATGTGGATTGGATTATATTTATTACAATCAGCAGAGATTCATAAATTATACAAGGGATGCAATAAGAGGAATCGCTGAACAACTAGATGCCACCAGCAAAATGGCTTGGGAAAACAGAATAGCATTAGATATGATGCTCGCAGAGAAAGGAGGTGTGTGTGTGAAACTGAGCAACCATTGTTGCACTTTTATACCCAACAGTACTGCCCCGGATGGCACAGTAACTAGAGCATTGCAAGGACTTGCCACCCTTGCCAGTGAATTGGCAGAAAACTTAGGAACAGATACTTCCATCACAAGATGTTTGGAATCTTGGTTTGGTAAATGGAAAGGGATGGTAATGTCCATATTTACATCCTTGATCGTAATAGCAGGAGTTTTGACAGCCATTGGTTGTTGCATTATCCCCTGTGTAAAAGGACTAGTACAGTGGTTAACTGAAAATGCACTATTGAAACAAATGACCATGGAGCCACCACCTTACTCAGACAAGGTGATGATATTAGAGGAGATGGAAAGCAAAGAAGGTAAAGAAGAGGAAGATATCTACCAAATTACACCTTAGAGAAAAGTTTTGCAAAAATCAACAGTTTATTAAAAAAAAGGAAATGGGAGAATTGTGGGGAATAAAAATGTTGTTTTTGCAGAGTTACGTTGTTTAAAGGTAAGGAATGTGGTATTGAGATATGCTTGCAGTGATAAGAAAGCTTAGCAGGTGACCTTGTAAAATGCAGACAACCAGACTACTTAGAACAATTAGGTGGAAATCATGGTGTCAAGTCAAGTCAGATAAGTGAAGAAACATTACCACTTCAAACAGTAAAAAAGTCAAAAGAAATCTGAAATTTAACAGGCCGGCAACTGAAGGCCATGCATTGTCTGTGAAGCACCGGATAAATTGTGAATCTGGATTACCCAGTCAATGAGGAAACAGGGGAGGGTCCCGGTCCTCGAGAAAAAAAGTATATTGTGTTATGGAACTAGTAGGCGCGCTCCTACTTGTGGGACGTCTGCCATTGCAATTGTGAATAAAATTGCTACTTCACTGAGATCCTCGCTTGAGCCTTTGTTATTGGCTACAGAGTGTTTCTCACATATGTTAACAACCCCAAAGATAAGGGAGTACTAGACTGTATGCATAGATAATGGAACCAGCAAGAACTGGCTTGACTACTGAAGTCTGTCAGAGACAGGAAAGGTCAGAAGTTTAGCAGCGAGGAAGACTTCTGACCTTCATCAAAAGACCACCAGAGTATGCCGGATGACCACCCAAGGCCTCCAGTACACATGCGAATAGGGACGGAACCTATGTTAATGATTCTTCTGATATCTGATGAATATGCAAGAGACTTAAGGGAAATGAAATGAATATGCATTTATCCCACTAATACACGCACACTGTCAGTAACCCTTGGTGTGTGTGTTAGGCGGAGCGATCCCCCCCCACCTGGCACTGTAATAAAGAATACCTGCTTAATAACTTCGGTTATTGAGTTTTCACTGCGTCAGTGGGGTGTCTATGTTCTGATGCCTAGAGCACCTCCCCCCCTTGGTGTCACATTGTTGTTTCTCATACTTTTTTTTTTCTTTTCTCCTTACTCCTCACTGCCTATACAGTGTTTTACCCTTTTGTGGAGTAATTGTCTAAAGTAACTAGGAAAATAAAACTGATATTCATATTTTAAAGAAAATGTACAGCATTGAAGAGGCTTTCAGGGTATGGCATAGCTGCATTACCTGAGTGTTCCCTAGGCTTCCAACCTTAGATGTTACCACACTAGGGGAACCTGGTGTGCTAACTCTAAGGAACAGTACAGACCATAGAGCGGAGTGGAGAGAGGAGACATGGCGGCTAGGCTCTGTGTCAAGAGGGGGACTCAGTTGTTCTTGTGCACACCGAGATCGATAAGCTGCACATTTGCTACCCTGAGCCAAAGACCTGTCATGTTTTTGACAAAATTCTGTACTCTAGTGAACTTTTCCTCATTATAATTATAGTACCAAAACACACCTCCATCCCAAAAGCTACCCGCCTCCAAAGTGCGACCATCCCTCACTGAGCATGCGCTCTGAATTTCTCAAAGCCTATACCTTTAAATGAAAGTGAGATAACTTTTCACCAATCATAACTAAGATATGCCTGACTAGAGTCACTCAAGCCCAACCTAAAAGATAGAAATTGTTATAAGTTAGTCCACACAATTTTCTGGTCTATTGAAATTATTTTATTAATCAAGTAAGCAGACACAAGCAAAACAGCGCTGGGCGTCTGGGGAGTCTCTGCTCCGCAACAGCACGCACCTTCCCTTTCTAGGGTTGCTGTTTTATAGCAGGTGAGTTCCGACTTGTCGGGACTTGTCGAACTGGCCGAGGCTGAGGCTGCGCAGTCCATTGTTGAGGGGGGGGGTCGTTGTTAGCAGCTTCTAATCGACTTTTTACAATTGCAATTACCCTATTGAAAATACATGGCCCAAAAGTCAATGCCTGCTACAGTTGACAATAATGTGGTCCTCTGCCGGTGATCACGCGTTGTGCTCATGTTCAGGTGGGGGGCTTGTGATGTTTACCCAACACCCCCTCCCGCTACCTGCTTGCTTAATCCTCCCAGCAGGTTCTCCAAATTCCTCAAAAAAAACAATGAACAACCCCCCACTAATTTATCACAATCCCTCCTTTTTCTTTTTCTAACATATTTTGTTCATTGAATTTTTGCAATATTTGCTTGCTGAGCATCAAAGTTTCTGAATAATTAAACCAGGATTCATACCAATTCTGATGAGCCTCATTTTCCCTTTTGCGTTTTTCTAATCCTTCCCGCAATTTAGTCATTGTATCCCTTACCACCCCAGTATGATCTGCAAGGAAGCAATTCCAGTTCCTGCACCTGCAGCTCCAAGGGCCATTAAAGTGGCTAAGGTGACGGCCGTAATAGGCTCCCTCTTTACCAGATGGTATTCAGCCACTGTGTGATGAGTACACATATACTCTTCAGTGTGGTATAGAATCCTTGGTATAATGACCACCTGTACAAAAAAATCATGAGATGTGTTAAACAATTTCAATCTCCTTTATAGTCAATGGGCAGCATCTCATGCCCATTATTGTTGTAATATTTACACCCCTTCGGGCCAAACTGTACTGTGAGGTATTTATCACAGCCTGCCCCTGGTTCCCATTTTGAAGCAATAGTCTCACAACCCCATTTAGCACAGAAATACTCATTTGGGTAAGCTGGACACAAATAGAAATCTGATTGATTATTACACGGTCTCACAGTCGTTATGTTACAAAGGTCAGTCTTAAAGCTAGGAGCACCAGCCATAGTGATTTGCTGTACTGTGGTAAAAGGCTGGTGTGGATGGTGTTGAGTCGCTATGCAGGATAAAATCACTGCGAGAACCCCCAAATACCAATAGGAATGGCTGAGGCCCATTTTTCCCCACTACTCACTCCTCTGCCTCGCTCGTCAGTTGGGTTGCAGCCAACTACGAGGGTTTTCGTTCTTCTCGGCAGCAGTAGTGTTCTTCAGGGGAGGGCCTTTACCTTAACCCACGGTACCTATCGGGTTCGTCGCAATGTGAGCTTCAGGTCTTTGTTCCCTGGAGCGATCTCCCACTTTTCGTCATAGATGGGTCCTTTAACACGGCTGGCATGTGTCCATCCTTTCTCCACAGTCCGGACAGCTGTTTCTGTAGTAAGCAAAGCAACATAGGGGCCTTCCCATTGTGGTGTTAATGTCCTTATCTCTGGGCTGTATCTTGTGGATCAAAAGGGGAGATTCCCAGATCAGTTCTGGGCTTCACGCCCATTTAATTCCTAAAACTTTAACACTTCTTGTCCGTCAGGTAGTACCCATTTTCCTTTTTCATTTTATCGAATCCCCATTTGTGTCATCTTTTCCTTTTCCACAGTAGTAAAACAAAACAAGGGGAGGGGGACGTGCCCACCAGACCCTATAAGGCGGACTCTCCTCCTCCGAACAATTACATTCAATCCCTTCTACTCCCCATTCTTTCCAGCAATCTTAGCATGGAAATTTCTTTAAATCCTTCCCCTTGCCACAACTCGGGCAGTCGGCTCTCTTAGTCACTTCATACTGTCTGCCCATTCTTGAGCTAATACCCACTGGTTTTTTATACGCACATGAGAGCCTGGTCAGCTAAGTTATTGCCTCTGATTCGGGGATTCAGCCCTCGCTGGTGACCTTTTACATGCACCACCGCGATCTCCTTAGGCTCCCTGACAGCTTGTAAAACTTGGAGATTGTTCCGCTTTCGTTCTTTAATAATTTCAGAGCTCTTAACATGGCATATAGCTTGCAAGCCTGCGCTGACCAGCTTGGGCTCAGAAGACCTGATTCTGTTCCAGATCAGGCCTCAATTTCACTTGCTAAGTTCGGGCTGCTCATTTGGTTCACCATAAAGAAACTGAGCAGGGTTTTGTGCTGTAGTCGTTTCTAATGTTAATCTGGGTGAGGATATTAGGACCTCAAATGTTTTTCCGTTTTTAGTAACCTTGCATCTGTTATCCATTTTTCAGCTTTTTGTTGCAGCACCCCACGTATATTGTGAGGGGATATAACTTTTATTTCTCCCCCTAATGTAATCTTTTGTGCTTCTTCCACTAGTAGGGCGGCTGCCACCACTACTTGCAAACAGCTGGGCCAACCTCTCCATAAGCAGTCCCCTCTGTGCTATTTCCAAACAAGAAGGACACGGGGGGGGGGGGGGGGGGACCCCCCCCCCCCCAGGGGCGGGGGGCCGCGCCCGCCCCCCCCCCGCTCACTCAACTTCAAACAGCTTTATCAAATACTACATGCCACACCTTTAACACCTTCAACAACCCTTTTAACACTTTCTTTATATTTCTGCAGCATGTACTTTTCTAATACCAGCACCAAAAGCTCAGTCAGAGGCCACCTTAATTCCATACCTTTTCCCTCCAAAATGCTGAAATAACATATCAGTATACGACATTTCATCCCATTTCCCTTTTCTCCTCAGAAACAACATTAATTGCAGCAAAGTATTGTAATCCAAAGTACCGTTTGGTGGCCACTTTCCCTCACATTCCAGCTTATAAAGAGGCCACCACTAGCTACAATATTTTATCAGCATTTTCTTATTTTCCGTCTCACCCAGAGATCCCCCGATATACTTCCAGTGACTCAATATACATCCTGTGATAAATGCTCGAGTCCCAGATAGGATTAAAATTAAAGTTTGTAATTTATTAAGCGAATAGAGGCAAGCAAACAGCGCTGGGTGCACTGGGAGTCTCTGCTCCACCGAGATGCACACCTGTTACATCAGGAGGCTGATTTTTATGCTCCTAGACTAATACATATTCATCACTATTCCTAGAAAAGGCAGGGTTATTATAATTAGTTCCCAGAATCCAAACCCTCTCCGGACGCATGCGTATCAGTCTCTGGTGGTCTTTCTGGGGGTCTCTTGTGCTGAAGGCTCGTAGTCTTCCTCCCAGGCTTTGTCCTTCGGTCTTCCTTCAACTCCCCCTTTCTCCTTATTTGGTGGATCCCTTTGCCAGACATCAGAAGCTTGGGCAGCATCTCATGCAGAAGTCAGTAGTTTCCAAAAAAAACTCCTTGGTCCTCTTATCTCCCAGACTTGAGTCTCAGTGTTCGTCCTTCAAGCCCTCTATTTACACGAATTGCTAGACTCTTATTTTGCACAGTACAAGAACTATGTACACTAATCACTCTGCTTTTCTTAGATAGAAAGTTACATTCCATCATGCTGCCCTAGCATTGTTTCATACACGACACGAATCATATTAATACTTTTCACAATCCCCCATTTCTTTTTTTCATGGCATTGATTCGTGTTTTTATTTTTTTCCAATCGAGTCAATACTTGCCGAATTGGTACCAATTTTGGATTTATATATATATATATATATATTGGGGTCCTATAGCCCCAGGATCCATACTCCAACAAGCACAACCCCAATATGAGGGTCCACAGTAATGATAACTCCTGTCCCACGGATAATCTCTTATCCAGTCTGTGTAACACGTAGAAGCCACTGTTCCACCCTTTCTAGGACAAATACACTTGGGCTGCTTACTGTATCTCCTCCAACTCAGGCTTCCACAATCAGTATATGGGTCTTCATTTATAATATCACAGGCATCAAAGGTTATCGACACTGAGGTATTCGGGGTGGTTACAACTTCACTTGTTCCAATTAATTTGCCTACTTTCGAATCTGTCTTCATTTCTACCCAATATTGATAAGGGAGTTCTTTTGGATCATACATACAGTCCTGTCACCTTCTTTGCGTAGAGCATACTGAGTTAGGTTAAAAATGCAGCTTCCTATTTTCTGGCCTTTACAGTCATAGACAGTATGATACACCAATGTTTGGGAGCTTAACCGTCCTTTTCTAGTAGTTACTATACATTGACCACAGTTGTTGGCCGTAGCTTGCGCCAAGAAACTCACCCCAAGTAGGACTAGAAGAGGTCCGGTAAGGGCCATGGTGATCGGCGGTCACAGCCCAAAGGGGTTGCAGCCCTTGGCAGACCTTCCCAGCCGCAGCACCAGTTCCCTCTCCGGTCTTGCCCTCTTCCCTAATCTTAAAGGGGTGCACATTGCAGATAGCCTACTGTTACCTTCAGAGGATAATGCTTAACTGATCCCTGTTATTGATAAATCTCTTCCCTTAATAGGTATCTATTCAAGAGTTTCTCTGTTTACTAATTTTACAGAAGTAATTACAATAAATTTGGAATAATTACAATAAAGGAGTAATTACAATAAAATTCCCACAGCAACTTAGCTTATAATCTTTGATGAAGGCTTCTTCAAGTCCATCTGATAGTTTAGTTTCTCCTGGTTCCGATGTTACTTTCCACTCTTCCACTGAACCTTGTGTGGGAATAGAAATGTTGTTTTTGCAGAGTTACATTGTTTAGAA
>CM021764.1:1336818-1363079 GCA_011075105.1 Heteronetta atricapilla
TTCTAAACAATGTAACTCTGCAAAAACAACATTTCTATTCCCACACATGCTAGCTTGCTTTTGCAGACAGCAAATTATCGCTGGCAATCCAAAGAACCTGTGTATCTGTTGCTGTAAAAAATTGCACTTAACTGCATTATTCCTAGCTGTGATAGTTCTTATTGAACTGAGGGCGTTACGTTGTTGGTGAATTCGTGACTGTGATAGTTCACTACCCTGAATTCGACTGGACCCATATTGATTAATACGTTATTGGTGAATTTGTGATTATGAAAGTTCAGTACCCTGAAACCAACCAGACCTATAACGGTTAATTGGTACACCCCTTAACGCGACACCTTTCTTAACTGTTTTAACAGAGGCACTACCACCTTCACTGACTGGCCTTGCTTTTTAGCTTACATTGTGGAACTGTTTAGAACCAGCACAGGGCAGCCCCTTACCTCTCTCCACAGAACCTTTACATAGACACCCAATACATTAATGCTGGTCAATAACTATATTAGTATTTAAGCACTTAGAACAAATCACTTTAAAGGACTGATAGCTTAAGAGAGGGACTCAGCACAACAAGGTCAATTATCTTGCCTGTGTCACCTCCACCTTCACAGTTTTTTTAAAAATTATTATTATTTTTAACCTGTTTCATATCTCCACTGCTCCCAGGGTTTGACATATGTCTTGGTTTTGGCTGGGATAGTTAATTCTCTTAGTGATACCAAGTCAAAAAGACAAATGGTTCTCTCCTTGACTAGAACCAAATCTGAAATGTTTTATGAACAGATAGGTCAAACCTTTACTATGTTTAGTTAGATAGAAGGACATTTTAAAAACTTTGGATGTGTAAATGATGACCCAGGCCTGGATGATGTGTCATAAAAGATTAAGTGAGGAACTCATGGTATGCATATGTCCTTGGATGTGTAAATGACTTAGCTTAGTATGCATGACTATCTAGGACCAGACCACCAGAAGACCCCCAAAAAACACCAGTAGAAAAGTCCTGTTTGACTAACCTGATCTCCTTCTATGACAAAGTGACACAAATGGGTGGACAAGGGAAAGGCTGTGGATGTGGTCTACCTTGACTTTAGTAAGGCTTTGGACACCGTTCCCCACAACATTCTCCTCAAGAAACTGGCTGCTCATGGCTTGAACTGGCATATGCTTCATTGGGTTAAAAACTGGCTGGATAGCCAGGCCCAAAGAGTTGTGGTGAATGGAGTCAAATCCAGTTGGAGACCGGTCACTAGTGGTGTCCCGCGGGGCTCAGTACTGGGGCCAGTCCTCTTTAATAACTTTATTGATGAGCTGGATGAGGGGATCAAGTGCACCCTCAGTAAGTTTGCAGACGACACCAAGTTAGGTGCGTGTGTCGATCTGCTCGAGGGTAGGAGGGTTCTGCAGGAGGATCTGGATAGGCTGGACTGATGGGCTGAGGCCAACTGTGGATGAGATCAACAAAATAACAGCTATGTCTCCACCAACTAGCAAAAAGGAAACACAAACTTTCTTAGGTGTTGTGGATTTTTGGAGAATGCATATTCCAAATTAGTCTGATTCTTACCCCTCTATCAAGTGACCCAGAAGACTAAGTATTTCAAATGGGTCCCTGAACAACAAGCTTTTGAACAAATTAAACAGGAGATAGTGCAGTAGCCCTTGGGTGGGCCAGGCCGGGCAGGACCAGATGTAAAGAATGTGCTCTACACTCCAGTCAGAGAGAATGGCCCCACCTGGAGCCTCTGGCAGAAAGCACTAGGGGAAACTCGAGGTCGCCCCCTAGGGTTTTGGAGTTGGGGATACAGAGGATCCAAGTTCTATATTCCAACTGAAAAAGAGATATTGGCAGCATATGAAGGGGTTCGAGCTGCTTTAGAAGTTGTTGATATTGAAGCACATTATATTGAAGCACATTCTGGGGAAGACAGTTTGGGCTATTCCTCGCCTTGCCATTAGACTTTTGCACTGGCCATATGGGACTATTAAAGGGTGAGCGAGCCTTCCAGATCAAAGGCAAATCCACCTGTGGCCCCCCTTTTGCTCTAAAAGAGTTTTTACCATATGTGGTACAAAAACTTCAATATGTTTTCCAAAGGTAAGTTTCCTTGCTTCGTGGATTAAAAGAACTGTTGCTGCCACTGCTCACAAACACGAGGGCCACCCTGCACTTACAGCATCCAACTGTTTGGAAAAGTATCCCACAGGTCTTTTCCAGCTTCCCAGTGGTTGAGTTAGTACCCTTAGTGCTAGTCGTTGTCTTTCATGTACAAATAACTGGAAATCTTTTGATAAATCTGGTTATCCCAAAGCTGGTGACTTCATTAGAGTGTCTTTAAATTTCTTAAAAGCTTCTTTCTGTATTTTTCCCCAAATAAAATTCTGTGCCTTTTCTTTTGAAACTTTATAGCCACCTAACTGATTTAAAATCTTGATGGTTATTTGGGTGCAGAGCGACTCATTCTCTGTAGCAATCAAAATATCATCTACATATAGTAACAACAAATACTGAATTCTGGGTACCTGTATTTGTCCTTGTGTTGTCCAGATTTCCAGTTCCTTGGCCAGCTGGCTCCTGAAGAGGGTCGGGCTATTCTTGAAGCCCTGTGGAAGTCTTGTCCAAGTTAATTGTGTCCTTCGTCCATTCTGCGGGTTTTCCAATTCAAAGGCAAATAATTTTCTGCTATCTTTATCAACAGGTATGCAAAAGAAGGCATCCTTTAAATCTATCATGGTAAACCATTTATATTTCTCTCTCACAGATGTTAACAGTGTGTAAGGGTTAGCTACGACCGGGTGAATGTCCTTTGTTATTTCATTTATTGCTCTAAGATCTTGTACCAATCTATATTCGCCATTCGGCTTCTTTACTGGAAAAACTGGAGTATTGTATTCTGATTTGCATTCTTTCAAAATCTGATATTTAAGAAATTTGTCAATAATTTTCACTATCCCCTGCCTAGCTTCTATCTTAAGTGGATATTGTTTGATTCGAACAGGTCTGGCTCCTTCCTTTAATTCCACCTTTACTGGTTGTGCCAGTTTTGACTTCCCTGGTACATCTGTTTCCCATACTATTGGTATAACTGCATTTTCTACTTCTCTTAGAATTTTAACAAAGGGTTTATCTTTGATCATCAGGATTTGTCCTGTTTTGGACTCAGGTACCTTCATTATTAATTCTCCATCCTCAAAGGTTATTGTTGCATCTAATTTAGCTAATAAATCCCATCCCAAGAGTGGAATAGGGCATCCTGGTACATACAAAAATTTATGGGTTAATTCCTTACCTCCGAAATGCAAATCAAGGGGTTGTAGGAATGGCCGTGCCTCCTCCTTCCCTGTGGCTCCTACTATTGTAGTCATCTTATTTCCTAATTGTCCTTTTAAACTATTTCACACTGAATATGTCGCTCCTGTATCTATCAAGAACCTTACTTCTTTATCCCTTAATTAAATCTTTATGAGAGGTTCTTTGGCTGCTTTATGTTCTGTATCTAGTCAGCTACTAAAATCTCCTAGCACCATTGCCTTAACAGCTTCCTGATTCTGAAATGAATTACCCGAGAATTGATCTCTCCTGAACGGACACTCATTTTTCCAATGCCCTTCCTTTTTACAATAAGCACACTGATTCAATCCTAATCTTCCTCCTGGATTTCCGCTAAAATCTCCACAACCCCTTCCTATACTAACTCCCTGTCCTCTAGCAAATCCTCTTCCTCTCCCTCTGAATCCTTGGTTTCCCTTGCCTTGAATTACTGCTAACAGATTCTGTTGCTGCCTTCTATTGGATTCCTTTTCTCTAACGCTTGATGCCCTATACAGAGCTCTTCTCCTGTACATGCTTTGCATTGCTCAATAACAGTTATCTTAGCCATCATTATCCCGCAAGCGCATTGCCACTCAGGCTTATCTCACAAATAGAAAAATAACTCTACATATGGAATCTCATCCCACTTGCCTTCTCGCTTACAAAATAACATTAATTGTAAGATAGTATTATATTGCAAGTTTCCATTTTCTGGCCAACCCTCTTGATCTTCTAGTTCATACTGTTGTCACCAAACATTACAGTAATCAATCAATTTACCCTGGGATGGGGGAGAAAATCAGAAAGGTGAAAAAAATGCTAGAACTCGTGGGTTGAGATAAAGACAGTTTGCTAGGTAAAGCAAAAGCTGCATGCTCAAGCAAAGCAAAACAAGGATTTCATTCACTGCTTCCCATCGACAAGATGTTCAGCCACTTCCAGGAAAGCAGGGCTCATCAAACAGTTATTTGGGAAGACAAATGGCACTCCCAACGTCCCCGCTTCCTCCTTCTTTCCCTCCAGCTTTTATTGCTGAGCATGATGTCATATAGTATGGACTCTTTGGTCCTTTTGTGTCAGCTGTCTTGGCTGTGTCCCCTCCTAACTTCTTGTGCACCCCCAGCCTCCTCACTGGCAGGGCAGCATAAGAAGCAGAAAAACCCTGTGTAAGACTGTGTAAGCACTGCTCTGCAATGACTGCACTGACTAAAGCATCAGTGTATTATCACTGCTATTTTCCTCCTAAATCCAAAACACAGCATCATATGAGCCTCTATGAAGAAAATTAACTGTATCCCAGCCAAAACCAGGACACGTGTTTAAATACATATACAGACAGAAGTTACCATGTGAAATGTTACAAATATAGTTTAATAAACAATGAAATATAGTAAGGTTATTCATGAATGTTTGTTTGGTTTAAATGTTTGGAGCAATACCAGTGCTAGTCTAACAATCTGCTATGGATCTTCCAAGTAAAAACAAAGCACATAACTACCAATATTTTGTTTAATCTGATAATTTGGACTCTGCCTTTTGACTCCATGAAAATATCCTATGGTGTATGACATATACACATAGTTAACTTCTACATTTATGACAAACATTGGTTTTGTCTTTTTAAATGAATCTCATTGATATGCTTTCTTTACCTTCCTTTCAGAAAAGACGACAGCGGATTGACCGAAGCATGCTTGGGGAGCCAACAAACTTTGTTCACACAGCTCATGTAGGGTCAGGAGACCTATTCAGTGGAATGAGATCGGTAAGTATGAGTGGATGAAGAATATTTCACCTTAGAAAGGATACAGGAACATGAATATTGTGGCTGAAGCAATTACTTGAAGAACTGGTATAACTCTACTGAGTTATAAGAATTTCTGTAAAGCTGAAGAACAACCTGCTAGTGTCATAATTCTAAGTCTTAACCAAAGTATTCAAGATTATGGAATATCATGTCAAAAAACTCTATATTTGTTGACAATATAAAGTACATGTTGTATATATTCTACACAGTATATGTACAGTACTTCTTAAAAATTCATTCCAATAGCATGTATGAACTAAAATAGTTATATTTTAATATATACTATAATATTTGAGAAAAGGTCTTTTAAAAGTATCTTATAATTCAGATGAGTAATTTATCAAAAACATTCTTTAGTTTATAGTTCACACAAAGATTCTTATTGTGTGTACTTATTGAGGTTTTCTATATTCTGTAAAACTATTTGCGATGTGAATTATTTCCAGAGCAAGCAACTGATGTCATAAATGGGGTTTTATGGCTTCCTATAGATGACAGGAACTATAAATATTTTTATATATTTGAAACTGAAAAACAGAATCACAGAATCACAGAATTTCTAGGTTGGAAGAGACCTCAAGATCATCGGGTCCAACCTCTGACCTAACACTAACAGTCCTCATTAAACCATATCGCTAAGCTCTACATCTAAACGTCTTTTAAAGACCTCCAGGGATGGTGACTCCACCACTTCCCTGGGCAGCCCGTTCCAATGTCTAACAACCCTTTCGGTAAAGAAGTTCTTCCTAACATCCAACCTAAAACTCCCCTGGCGCAACTTAAGCCCATTCCCCTTTGTCCTGTCACCAGGCACATGGGAGAACAGACCAACCCCCACCTCGCTACAGCCTCCTTTGAGGTACCTGTAGAGAGCGATAAGGTCGCCCCTGAGCCTCCTTTTCTCCAAGCTGAACAATCCCAGCTCCCTCAGCTGCTCCTCATAGGACTTGTTCTCCAGGCCCCTCACCAGCTTCGTCGCCCTTCTCTGGACTCGCTCAAGCACCTCCATGTCCTTCTTGTAGCGAGGGACCCAAAACTGAACACAGTATTCGAGGTGCGGCCTCACCAGAGCCGAGTACAGGGGGACGATCACCTCCCTAGCCCTGCTGGTCACACTGTTTCTTATACAAGCCAGGGTGCTGTTGGCGTTCTTGGCCACCTGAGCACACTGCTGGCTCATATTCAGCCGACTATCAACCATCACTCCCAGGTCCTTCTCTGCCTGGCAGCTCTCCAACCACTCATCTCCCAGCCTGTAGCTCTGCTTGGGGTTGTTGCGCCCCAGGTGGAGGACCCGGCACTTGGCCTTGTTGAACTTCATGCATGAACCTCAGCCCATCGGTGTAGCCTATCCAGATCCTCCTGCAGAGCCTTCCTACCCTCGAGCAGATCGACACACGCACCTAACTTGGTGTCATCTGCAAACTTACTGAGGGTGCACTCAATGCCCTCATCCAGATCATTGATGAAGATATTAAAGAGGACCGGCCCCAGCACCGAGCCCTGGGGAACACCACTAGTGACCGGCCTCCAATTGGATTTGACTCCATTTACCATGACTCTTTGGGCCCAGCTATCCAGCCAGTTTCTAACCCAACGAAGCGTGCACCAGTCCAAGCCAAGAGCAGCCAGTTTCTTGAGGAGAATGCTGTGGGAAACGGTGTCAAAAGCCTTGCTGAAGTCAAGGTAGACCACAGCCACAGCCTTTCCCTCATCCACCCAGCGCGTCACTTTGTCATAGAAGGAGATCAGGTTCGTCAAGCAGGACCTGCCTTTCATAAACCCATGCTGACTGGGCCTGATCGCCTGCTTGCCCTGCAAGTGCTGCGTGATGACTCTCAAGATAATCTGCTCCATGAGCTTCCCTGGCACTGAGGTCAAACTGACAGACCTGTAGTTTCCCGGGTCAGTCCTCCGGCCCTTCTCGTAGGTGGGCGTCATGTTTGCTAGCCGCCAGTCAACTGGGATCTCCTCCGATTGCCAGGACTGTTGATAAATGATGGATAGGGGCTTGGCCAGCTCCTCTGCCAGTTCTCTCAGTACTCTTGGGTGGATCCCATCCGGCCCTATCAACTTGTGCACATCCAAGTGCCGTACCAGGTCACCAACCATTTCTTCGTGGATAGTGAGGGTCACATCCTGCTCCCCATCCCCTTCCACCAGTTCAGGGTACTGGGTATCCAGAGAACAACCGGTATTGCCTCTAAAGACTGAGGCGAAGAAGGCATTAAGCACCTCCACCTTTTCCTCATCTCTTGTAACTAAGTTTCCCCCCACATCCAGTAAAGGATGGAGGTTCTCCTTAGTCCTCCTTTTTGTGTTGATGTATTTATAAAAACATTTTTTATTATCTTTAACAGCAGTAGCCAGATTGAGCTCCAGATGAGCGTTGGCCTCCGAACAGGTAAAATGGGAGTGTTGAAGTCAGACTGGCATTCTTTTAGCAATCCTAATTGTAAGAAATTTTCAATTATCGGGCTAATTCCTTCTCTATCTTCCTTTTTCAAGGGGTACTGTTTAATTCTCACTGGCCGTTTTCCTTCCTTAAGTTTAATTTGTATTGGAGGTACATTTTTCGCCTTCCCTGGTACATTAGAAGCCCATACTCCAGGAAATACTTGATTTAAGATTTCTTCACTAATTTCCTTTTTAGTTTCAGTAGCCGTCATCATCAAACTCAACATTTCCACATACCTTTGATCATTTACCTCCAGAGTAATTTCCCCATTTTTAAATGAAATGGTTGCTTGCAATTTTTCCAATAAGTCTCTCCCTAGGAGTGATTCTGGGGAATTAGGCATATATAGGAATTTGTGAGTGCCCCACTGTTTTCTGTATTTATATTTCAACGGTTTGCAGAAATAAGCCGTTTCAGATTGGCCAGTTACCCTTCACTACAACGTAATCATTCCCTACTGGTACTAACGCTTTATTTAAAACTGAGTAAATTGCCCCTGCATCCACCATAAGTTCCACCTCTTTTCCCTCCTTCCCCAGCTTCATTTTTATAACCAGTGGATCTGCTGGGGTAGACTACCCTGGTCTTCCTCAGTCGTTTTTTTGCTCTTGCAACCACCACCTCCCTTCCCCTGTTTGCTTTTCCCTTTCTTTTTCATTGTGGGCATTTGTTTTTCCAATGCCCAAATTTCTTACATAGGGCGCATTGATCCTTGCCTAGACGAGGCTGTTCCTGTCTAGGCCTCCTTTTTCCTTCTTCCCTAATAACTGCTATCAGACTCTCCTGTCCTTGCCTATATCTCTTCTCCCTATTGCTAAATACCCTCCAAGCCTCGTCCAGTAACACTTCCAAATTCCTGCTCTCTGTGCTGCATAATTTCTGAAATTTGCGTCTAATGTCCTCCGTAGACTGGCCTAAAAACAGGGAGACTAGCTGCTGTATTCCTACCTCTGACCCAGGGTCCAGTGGGGTATTAAGATGCATCACATCCCTCAATCGATCCAGGAATTCAGATGGGGACTCAGAGGGACCTTGTTTCACTGCATATAATGCAGACCAATTTATGGCCTTGGGGATGGCTTTCTCCATTCCCTTTGAGACCCATTCCTGAAATGCCTGTAATCTTTCCATTTCTGCAGTTCTATTTTGGGTTCCATTTCGGATCCTGGAGAGGAAAATATTCCTTAACATCCCCCCTGGTGATCTTATAGTGGTCCTCAGACAATTCCCCTGCATTTTTCAAAATTAGTTGCTTCAGTTGTTTCAGTCATATATTCCAATAATAAGTTGTATGTCCTTCCAGTCAGGGTTATGCTGCTTCACAATGAATTGAAAATGTTTAGCTACACTTACTGGATCATTCTGGTAATCCTTTGCAACCTTCTTCCATTCTCCCAAATCAGTGGTGGAAAAAAAGTATTTTGATCAATGCTACATGCTGAACAACAGCGTCTCAGTCTACCCCCACATTCCCTATTATTTCCTTGTTCAAGCGCAAGTACCATAGGGTCCTGTGGTGGTACCATTCCACAGTCCCTTTGCCGGATGATTCCAGAGAGTGAAAAACATATCTGCATATGATACTTCATCCCATTTTCCTTCCCTTCTTAAGAAAAGCATCAATTGTAAAAGAGTATTATAGTCTATTGTACCATTGAAGGGCCACTTTGCCCCATCCCCTAACTTATATAGTGGCAACTACTGATTACAATATTTGATAAGGCTTTTCTTACTTTCTGCACCTCCAGTCTCAACAATGTCTTTCCAATGAGCAAGTATACAGCCTAAGGGACTCTTTTTCAAAATACCTCCTTGATTATTTCCCATTGTACAACTTCTACTGTTCTTTTATTTTGCATTTTGTTAAGTTTCCATGCAAATTGTTTCTCAGTCTCTCTTCCTCAAAATATTCATTCAACCTATCACATGCTTTGTTTGTCTCTGGCCGTTCCCCTCATGGAGAATACGGAACTGTGGATCGGAACTGTGAAATGTGTTAATTTGATTCGTGTCAGTGTGGAACAATGCTAGGGCCGCATGATGAAATATAACCTTCTAGTTAAGAAAAACAGAGTGATTAATGCACATAGTTTTTGTATCGTGCAAACGAAGGGTACAGCAATTTGTGTAAATAGAGGGTTTGAAGGGCGAACATTGAGACTCTAGTCTGGGAGATAAGAGGACCAAGGAGTTTGTTTTAGGAAACTGCTGACTTTTGCATGGGATGCTGCCTAAGTCTCTGATATCCAGCAAAGAGATCCACCAAATAAGGAGAAAGGGGGAGTTGAAGGACGACCGAAGGACAAAGCCTGGGAGGAAGACTAAGAGCCTTCAGCACAAGAGACCCCCAGAAAGACCACCAGAGACTGATACGCATGCGTCCAGAGAGGGTTTGGATTCTGGGAACTAATTATAATAACCCTGCCTTTTCTAGGAATAGTGATGAATATGTATTAGTCTAGGAGCATAAAAATCAGCCCCCTGATGTAACAGGTGTGTATCTTGGTGGAGCAGAGACTCCCGGTGCACCCAGTGCTGTTTGCTTGCCTCCATTCACTTAATAAATTACAAACTTTAATTTTAATCCTATTTGGGACTCAGTCATTTATCACAGAACTCTGCACTCACTTTGCAGCGATGCTGCCTCTCACTCAGACAGCACAATCACGCAGTCACACAGAGAGGCCCCTAGCACATCTCATTCATACCACAAGGTATGAATACTACAATGATAACCAACCAACCAAGTATTGTCTCTGACTGTGTTCTTCGTGGAGTGACTCACTCCACAGCGATACTTTCTCTGAAACACACTCACAAAAATGCTTTCAACACCAAATACCGAAACATGTAAAAAATAAAACATGCAATTATTTCTACTCCAGTTAGTATTCTTCCAGCAGCTGAAAATATTGTTCAGGTAACCTTGTCACAATTGTGAGAGGCCTGCTTACCCTTCTCCTGCTTCTTATACAGTCATTAGCAGGTCCGTCCTGGCTCCCAAAACTGGGATGCAGTAGTAACCTCAGCTCTGCTCCCAAGATCGCTAGCGACCCCTCTATCGGTCAGCAAATCCCCCCTTAACAGTTCTGTTGGTCAGCCTGTAGGTTACCTTCCTCCCCTCTGGGTCTCTGCATGATTTACCAGCTGCCCAATATGGGGCCCCTTCTTTAAATGAAATACATAACATTTCTCTGCAGTCCAGCAGGTCACTGTCTGCCCCTGCAGTGAGCGGCTGAGGAGCGGAGCACCCCCACAGAATTATGCCTGGTGCACGCTAGCATGTCCATGGCACAGCCACTCCAGTGGGCAGGCAGAGAGCCTCCTGCCTGGCTCGCCAAAATGATTCATGGAAATGGACTCCACAATCAGTGAGACTGTAAAGTAGGTATGTTTATTCAGTGCTGGGCAGGTGGTATGGAATACCCCTTTGGCCAGTTTGGGTCAGCTGTCCTGGGTCTGTCCCCTCCCAGCTCTTGCTGCACCCCTAGTCTGCCCACTGGCAGGACAGAGTGAGAAGCTGAAAAGTCCTTGGCTTAGTGTAAGCATTGCTCTGCAGCAATTAAAACATCAGCATGCTATCAGCCCTCTTCTCATCCTAATCCAAAACATAGCACGCTACCAGCTTCTAGGAGGAAAATGAACTCTATCCTAACTGAAACCAGGACATATATCCACCCCCTATTACAGAATCACAGAATCACAGAATTTCTAGGTTGGAAGAGACCTCAAGATCATCGAGTCCAACCTCTAACCTAACACTAACAGTCCCCACTAAACCACATCCCTAAGCTCTACATCTAAACGTCTTTTAAAGACCTCCTGGGATGGTGACTCCACCACTTCCCTGGGCAGCCCGTTCCAATGTCTAACAACCCTTTCAGTAAAGAAGTTCTTCCTAACATCCAACCTAAAACGCCCCTGGCGCAACTTAAGCCCATTCCCTCTCGTCCTGTCACCAGGCACGTGGGAGAACAGACCAAGCCCCACCTCGCTACAGCCTCCCTTGATGTACCTGTAGAGAGTGATAAGGTCACCCCTGAGCCTCCTTTTCTCCAGGCTGAACAATCCCAGCTCCCTCAGCCGCTCCTCATAGGACTTGTTCTCCAGGCCCCTCACCAGCTTCGTTGCCCTTAATAAAAGGGCTACGAAAATAAAATTTAATAAATTAAATTCCATACCACTTATGTCATGCTCAGGTTACACTCTTTCCAATACATTCTAATTAATCACCATTTTCACCTTTTTCATCTATGGTATATAGCAATCATGGTGGTGATGACATACAGTATTATATAATACTTAACATAATACAGTTCAACTTATGGGCTATTCTCACCCATTATTAAACCCCCTTGAGGTACACATCGGACCTCCCCATTCTTTTGCATTACCCACCAAGTGCATCCAGGTCCCTGAGCAAAAGCAATCCCATGAATGGGTTTGCCTTTTCCTGGGGCAGGAATAGCCCAGACTGTCTTTCCCAGCATGTTTCTTACATGCACTACAGGGGTTTATCTCCTTCCACAGTATGTAGCAGGTTTGATTGGGCTGGTCCAGCTTGGTTGGCAGATCCTCTAGTATTGACTGACCAGGTGGCCTTTGCCAAATGCGTATCCCAGTTTTTGAATGTCCCAGCACCCATTGCTTTCAGTGTAGTCTTTAAGAGTCCATTGTATCACTCAACTTTCCTGGAGGCTGGTGCATGATAGGGGATGTGATACACCCACTCAATACCATGTTCTTTGGCCCAAGTGTCTACAAGGTTGTTTCGGAAATGAGTCCCATTGTCTGACTCAATTCTTTCTGGGGTGCCATGTCGCCATAGGACTTATTTTTCAAGGCCCAGGATAGTGTTTCGGGCAGTGGCATGGGGCACAGGATATGTTTCCAGCCATCTGGTGGTTGCTTCCACCATTGAAAGTATGTGGCACTTGCCGTTGCAGGTTTGAGGGAGTGTGATGTAATCAATCTGCCAGGCCTCTCCATATTTATATTTCAGCCATCGTCCTCCATACCAAAGAGGCTTTGACCATTTGGCTTGCTTGATTGCAGCACATGTTTCACAATCATGAATAACCTGTGCTATAGTGTCCATGGTCAGGTCCACCCCTTGATCACGAGCCCATCTGTATGTTGCATCTCTTCCTTGATGGCCCGAGGTGTCATGGGCCCATTGGGCTATGAATAATTCACCCTTATGTTGCCAGTCCAGGTCCACCTGAGCCACTTCAGTCTTAGCAGCCTGATCCACCTGCTGGTTGTTTTGATGTTCTTCAGTAGCCCGATTCTTGGGCACATGAGCATCTACGTGGCGTACCTTTACAACCAGGTTCTCTACCCGGGCAGCAATATCTTGCCACAATGCAGCAGCCCAGATGGGTTTGCCCTTGCGCTGCTGTTCTTCTGCTTCCAGTGCTGTAACCACCCCCACAGGGCATTTGCTACCATCCACGAATCAGTGTATAGGTAGAGAACTGGCCATTTTTCTCGTTCAGCAATATCTAAAGCCAGCTGGATGGCTTTCACTTCTGCAAATTGACTCGATTCACCTTCTCCCTCAGCAGCTTCTGCAACTCGTCATGTAGGACTCCATACAGCAGCTTTTCCATCTCCGATGCTTTCCCACAATGCGACAGGACCCATCAGTGAACAGGTCATATCTCCTCTCATTTTCTGGTAGCTTCTGGTAGTGGGGCTTCTTCAGCACTGATTACTTCCTCCTCTGATGACATACCAAAGTATTTGCCTTCTGGCCAGTCCATAATCACTTCCAAGATTCCTGGATGACTGGGGTTTCCTATTCGAGCCTGCTGATTTATCAGTGCAACCCACTTGATCCGTGTAGCATCGGTTGCATGATGTGTAGAGGGGACTCTTCCTTTGAACATCCAGCGTAGTACCGGCAGTCTCGCTTCAGTACCAACCACTTCCGAAGCAGATCAAACTCCTTCATATGCTGCCAATATCTCCTTTTCGATTAGAGTGTAGCGGGCCTCAGATCCTATGTATCCCCGACTCCAAAACCCTAAGGGTCAACTTCGAATTTCCCCAGACTCTTTCTGCCAGAGGCTCCAGGTGGGGCTGTGATAAATGACTGAGTCATTTTGTGCTGAAGGCTCGTAGTCTTCCTCCCAGGCTTTGTCCTTCGGTCGTCCTTCAACTCCCCCTTTCTCCTTATTTGGTGGATCTCTTTGCTGGATATCAGACGCTTAGGCAGCGTCCCAGGCAAAAGTGAGCAGTTTTCTTAAAAAAATCTTCTTGGTCCTCTTATCTCCCAGACTAGAGTCTCAATGTTCGCCCTTCAAACCCTCTATTTACACAAATTGCTGGACCGTTCCTTTGCATGATACAAAAACTACGTGCACTAATCACTCTGTTTTTCTTAAATAGAAGGTTATATTTAATCATGCAGCCCTAGCATTTTTCCATAGTGACACAAATCAAATTAACACATTTCACAGGGCCATTCTCCCCGGCTGCAGTGTAGAGCACATTCTTTACATATGGTCCTGTTCGGACTGGTTCAAGGGCAACTGCATGAACTTTTTCCTGCTTAATTTGTTCAAAGGCTTGTAGTTGCTCAGGCCCCCATTCAAAATCATTCTTCTTACGGGTTACTAGGTAGAGCAGGTTTGCAATCAGAGGAGGAAAATTAACTCTCTCCTAACTGAAACCAGGACACCCACCAAAGTCATGCGCCCCTAACGCGGCAACTTGCTTTGGTTATATGCAGTAAAGAGTTACATATGCATGAATTTTCCCAGTATGCCTATACATATGCATAACCTGTCCCCGCTTAGTATTAACGTTAGCTCCAAGAAGTCATATACATAAACTCCTCCCATCTGCACTTGCGCAGTGCCTTCTGGTCGTGAGAATGAAGTAAGATGTCTTCATCAGGGTTGTACTTTTCACCTTGTCTCCTTGTGCATGCTCTCTGAGCCCTTGGTCACAGTCTGAGCCATAAGGTTGATTTGGTCCGCTTCTCGGGCTCCGAGGGGGCTCCTGTTATCTTGAGGCCTTGCATGTTTGACATTCTTTATCTTGTCCTTTTATGAACAGTCTTCCTTATCTCTGAGCCCTTGGTCACAGTCCGAACCATAAGGTTCGTTTGATCTCGTTCTCGGGGTCCCGGGGACTCCTGTTATCTGGAGGCCTAAGCGTAGCACAGGCACAGTACATCGCAAATGTAGCACATATTAAGCAATGAGTGTTGCCTGCATATTCATTCTTAATGAATTGCTCTCTAATTTCTAACCCCATGTTTCAATGGCCTGAGGTGTCTTGAGCCCATCAAGCTATAAATAACTCACCCTTATGTTGCCAATCCAGATCCACCTGAGCCACTTCAGTCTTAGCAGCCTGATACACCTGATGGTTATTTTGATGTTCTTCAGTGACCCAACTTTTGGGTATGTGAACATCTATGTGGTGTACTTTTACAACTAGGTTCTCTACCTGCGCAGTAATATCTTGCCACAATGCAGCAGCCCAGATGGGTTTGCCTTTGTGCTGCCATTTGCTCTGCTTCCATTGTTGTAACCACCCCCACAGGGCATTTGCTACCATCCATGAATCAGTATAGAGATAGAGAACTGGCCACTTTTCTCATTCAGCCATATCTAAAGTCAGCAGGATGGCTTTCACTTCTGTAAATTGGCTTGATTCACCTTCTCCTTCAACACTTCCTGCAACTTGTGTAGGACTCCATACAGCAGCATTCCACCTCCAATGCTTTCCCACAATATGACAGGACCCATCAGTGAACAGGGCATATTGCTTCTCATTTTCTAGTAGCTTGTTATACAGTGGAGCTTCTTTAGCATGCATTACCTCCTCCTCTGTTGATATTCCAAAATCTCTGCCCTCTGGCCGGTCCATGATCACTTTAAAGGTTCCTGGACGGTTTCCTATTTGAGTCTGCTGAGTAATCAGTGCAACACACTTACTCCACATAGCATCAGTTGCATGCTGTGTAGAGTGGACCCTCGCTTTGAACACCCAGCCCATCACTGGCAATCAGCGTTCCAGGAGTAGCCAAGGTATTAGAAAAAGGCATTAGCAATATTGGTTATGGCATGATAATTGGCTGCCTTTGACTCCAGTTCATATTGGAGTTTAGCATGTGTGATGTGGCAGCATTCGGTGGTGTCATGATTTCATTCAGGTCATGATAGTCCACTGTTTGTCATCACTCTCCATCAGAGTTTTGCAATGGCTGTATGAGACTATTAAAAGTGAGTGAGTTTTGCTGATCACTCCTTGACTCTCCTGTCAGAACATCAGCTTATAGATGGGAACCAAGGAGTCTCGGCTCATTATTGCCATTGGTGCACCATTGGGTGCATGGGCCCCAATGGAATGCACCCATGGTTGCTGAGGGAGCTGGCCAATGTTATTGCTAGGCCACTCTCCATCATCTTTGAAAGGTAGTGGAGAACAGGAGAGGTGTCTGAGGACTGGAAGAAAGCCAGTGTCATGCCAGCCTTCAAAAAGGGCAAGAAGGAGTACCCAGGCAACTACAGGCCAGTCAGACTCACCTCCATCCCTGGAAAGGTGATGAAACAGATCATCCTGGAGGTCATCTGTAAGCATGTGGGGGATAAGAAGGTGATCAGAAATTGTCAGCATGGATTCACCAAGGGGAAATCATGTTTAACCAATCTGATATCCTTCTATGATGAGATGACTAGCTGGGTAGATGAGGGGAGAGCAGTGAATGTGGTCTACCTTGACTTCAGCAAGGCTTTTGACACTGTCTCCCATAACATCCTCATAGACAAGCTCAGGAAGTGCGGCCTAGATGAGTGGACAGTGAGGTGGATTGACAATTGGCTGGATGGCAGAGCTCAGAGGGTTGTGCTTAGTGGTGCCGTCTAGTTGGAGGCCCGTAGCTAGTGGTGTCCCCCAGGGGTCACAGTACTGGGTCCAGTGTTGTTCAACTTAGTCATCAACAACCTGGACGTTGGAACAGAGTGCACCCTCAGCAAGTTTGCTGACAACACAAAGCTTGGAGGAGTGGCTGATACCCCAGAGGGCTGTGCTGCCATTCAGAGGGACTTGGACAGTATGGAGGGATGGGCTGAGAGGAACCTCATGAAGATCAACAAGGACAAGTACAGGGCAAGCACCAGTACAAGCTGGGGGCTGACCTACTGGAGAGCAGCTCCGCAGGGAGAGACCTGGGAGTCCTGGTGGACAGCAGGCTGATCATGAGTCAGCAATGTGCCCTTGTGGACAAGAAGGCCAATGGTATCCTGGGGTGCATTTGGAAGAGTGTTGTCAGCAAGTCAAGGGAGGTGATCCTCCCCCTCAGCCCTGGTGAGGCCACACCTGGAGCATTGTGTCCAGTTTTGGGCTCCCCAGTACAAGAGGGACGTAGAACTACTTGAGTGAGTCCAGAGGAGGACTACTAAGATGATTAGAAGACTGGAGCAACTATTGTACGAGGACAGGATGAGATAATCATAGAATGGCTTGGGTTGGAAGGAACCTCAAAGATTATCTAGTTCCAACCCCCCTGCCATGAGCAGGGATGCCACATGCTCAGAGCCTCAGGTTGCTCAGAGCCTCATCTAACCTGGTCTTGAACGCCTCCAGGGATGGGGCATCCACAGCTTCTCTGGGCAACCTGTTCCAGTGCCTCACCACCCTCTCAGTGAAGAATTTCCTCCTAACCTCTAATCAAAATCTCCCCTCTTCTAGTTTAAAACCATTCCCCCTTGCCCTGTCATTATCTAATTCAGCAAAGAGTTGCTCTCCATCTTTTTTATAAGCCACCTTTAAGTACTGAAATGTTGCAATGAGGTCACCCCAGAGCCTTCTCTTCTTTAGGCTGAACAGCCCCAGCTCTCTCAGCCTTTCTTCATAGGAGAGGTGCTCCAGCCCCTTGATCATCTCTGTGGTCCTCCTCTGGAGCCGTTCTAACAGATCAACATCCTTCTTGTGCTGGGGCTCCAGACCTGGATGGGTCCAGGTGGGGCCTCACAAGGGCAGAGTAGATGGGGACAATCACCTTCCTTGACCTGCTGGCCACACCTCTTTTGATTCAGCCCAGGGTGCAATTGGCCTTCTGGGCTGCAAGTACGCACTGCCGGCTCATCTCATGCTTTTTGTCCACCAGAACCCTCAAGTCCTTCTCTGCAGGGCTGCTCTCAATGAGTTCTTCTCCCAGTCTGTACTCATGTCTGGGATTGCCCCGACCCATGTGCAGTACCTTGCACTTGGACTTGTTGAACCTCATTAGGTTCACGTAGGCCCACTTCTCAAGTTTGTCCAAGTCCATCTGGATAGTATCCCTTCCTTCTTTGTGGTTCTCTATCAACCACACCACTGAGCTTGGTGTCATCTGCAAACTTGCTGAGGGTGCACTAGATCCCACTGACTATGTCACAGATAAAGATATTAGAATCATAGACTCATAGAATATCCCAAGTTGGAAGGGACCCATAAGGATCATCGAGTCCACCTCCTGGCTCCACACAGGTCTACCCCAAAATTCATACCGTATGACTGAGAGCATAGTCCAAACACTTCTTAAACTCCGACCTGCTTGGTTCCATGACCACTTCCCTGGGGAGCCTGTCTGTCCATATCTCTCTGCAAGACCTTTCCACCCTTCTTTTTCTGTTCATATATTTAAAAAAGCCCTTTTTATTGTCTCCCACAGACCTGTCCAGCTTCAACTCTAATTGGGCTTTGGCCACACAAGTTTTCTCCCTACAGAGGCGATCAGCATTCCTGTAGTCCTTCTGTGTTTACTGACACTGTTTCCAGCAGCCGTACATTTTCTTATTTTGCCTAAGCTCCAGAAGAAGATCCCTGGTCAGCCAAGCTGACCTTCTGCCCCACCTGCTTGACTTCTGATATTTAAGAAATTGCCTGATCCTGTGCTTTTAGGAGGCAGTGCTTAAAGACTGACCAGCACTGATGGACGCCAATGCCTTCAAAAGCAGTTTCCCAGGGGACCTTGCTGACTAGTTCCCTGAGCAGTCTGAAGTCTGCTTTCCCCATATCTAGGGCTGAAATTTTGGTGGCAGTTTCCCTCCTGTCACAAAAAAAATTAAACTAACCGTTTCATGGTCACTATGACCAAGACAGCCACCAATTGTCATGTCACCCACAAGACCCTCTCTGTTCTCCAGCAACAGATCTAGGAGGGCAACTTTCTTAGTTGGCTCCCTTAGCACCTGCACCAATAAGTTAACATCGAGGTGCTTTAAGAACCTCCTGGAGCTGTGTGATATTCCCAGTTAACGTCTATTAATCAGTACCGGTCCCAGAACAGACCCCTGAGGTACACCACTCATCACCAGCCTCCACTTGGACATAGAGCCATTGACCAGCACTATCTGGGTGTGACCTTCAAGTCAACTCCTTATCCACTGAATGGTCCACCCATCAAATCCATATCTCTCCAATTTGGAGACCAGGATATCATGTGAGACCATGTTAAAGGCCTTGCAGAAGTCCAGGTAGATAACATCAGTCAGTTTTCCTTTGTCAGCTGATGCAGTCATTCTGTTGTAGAAAGCCACCAGATTGGTCAGGCATGATGGTGAAGCCCTGCTGGCCATCTTGGATCACCTCTTTGTATTCCATGTGCCTTGAACTGGGCCTGTTTCACCTGGAAAAGAGAAAACTGAGGTGAGACCTTATCAATGTGTATAAATATCTGAGGGGAGGGTGTTGAGAGGATGGAACCAATCCCTTTTCAGTTGTGCCCAGCGTCAGGATGAGAGGCAATGGGCACAAACTGAAGCACAGGAAGTTCTGGCTGAATATGAGAGGGCATTTCTTTACTGTGAGGGTGACAGAGCACTGGAGCAGGTTGCCCAGAGAGGTTGTGGCGTCTACTTCTCTGGAGATATTCAAAACCCACCTGGATGCCATCCTGCACAATGTGTTCTAGGTGATCCTGTTCAGCCGGGGGGGTGGACTAGATGATCTTCAGAGGTCCCTTCCAACCTTGGCCATTCTGTGATTCTGTGATTGCGGTAACGATTGGCACCTGTTGTTCTTCAACCCTCAGCAATCCCACAACAGAAGGGTCCTTTGAGCCTAGGCAAGGCAGACAGCTGTTTGATCTTCTCCTTCTCCAAGGAAGCTATACCAAAAGCCCAGTGGTACCCTTTTGGGTCCTTGAAGTATCCTTGAAGTACCTTGAAGGTCCCTCTCCTGAGGTAGTCTATGCCAAGGATGCATGAAGCTTCTAGGCAGTCACAATGGGGTGTTTCTGCCACTCATTCCCAGTTAGACTCACTTCAGCCTCCAATACAGTTAGCTGTTGGAATCCCTCTGTCACTCCAGAAATACAGAGAGGTTCTGCCCCTTTGTAGCCTGATAGCATTAGGGTACCCCATGCACTGGTTCCACTAGAGCCTTATACTCCTGTGGGTCTGATGTTCCAGGCCTTTGAAGCCATACAGTCCAATAAACCTGGTTGTCCCTTTCCTCCCCCTGTCTGGAGGCAGGGCCTCTCTAGTCCTGGTCATAGCATTCATTTCTCTCTATGAGGGACTGCTCACTGGAAACTGTAGCAGACATTTTTTCTGGAAGAAACTCCTTTTGTGATTCTTCTGCCTTACAACTCATGTACCCGTGCCTCTATGGTTGAGGTAGATTTCCCATCCCATTTCCTTATGTCCTTTTCATGGTCATGCAGGTAAAACCACAGGGTGGCATGTGGTGCATACACATTATATTCTCTCTTTTGAGCAGAGGAATACTTATTTCTAATAGCTAAGATACTGGTTCATACAGGTGGGGAATAGGACATATCCTCTTTGAATCTGTGGAACTCCTGGGACAGTTTCTCCAGAGCATTCTCTTTGAGTTGGTGGACCTCTTGGGAAATTTTCTCCACAACTGAGACACAGGCCTGTAGGGAGGAAAAGAGACTTTCTTTGTATTGCTGGAGTTGGCCAGCCAATTCATCCACTGTTTGTTCCTCTCCATCTTTCCATGTCATTGCTGCCAATCAGTTGGCATACAATGATGGTCTGCTCCATATAAAATTCTGCTACAGGGGTTGCATGCACTTTACTTCATCTGGATCTTTGGGTACCTGCTCATTGACTAGGTCACCATAAATCACCTCCAGCACTGGATTCCCCTCTCCATGGTGGTCCACTTGCCTGAGTGACATACAACATCTTCCTTGAAGGAATACCTTTCCTTCATGTCTGACAGGAGTAACCTCCAGAGGGTGAGGACTTGTGAACTCTAGCGGACTTTTCCAATTGCTTTGTCAATGCCCCCTTCCCTATAGAGGGATCCCAGCTGCTTGGTTTCCTTGCCCTTTAATTCCATGCTACTGGCCCCGTTATCCCAGCATCAGAGCAGACAGGTGAGAATATGCTCACGTGGATGACAGCTGAAATCTTTTTGTGTATCTTATAGCTCTCCTATCTTATAGGATAATGATTGGGTGGTTACTACCTCATTTATGAGATATTCTTCCTACTCCTGTTTTCGCTATGGCCCTGACTCATCCAGTTCTTCCTCATTCCCCTTACGAAGTTTCTTCCTGTCCTGGTTTCAGTTAGGACAGAGTTATTTTTTCCTCCTAGTAGCTGGTAGGGTGCTATGTTTTGGATTAGGATGAGAAGAGTGCTGATAACATGCTGATGTTTTAATTGCTGCAGAGCAATGCTTACACTAAGCCAAGGACTTTTCAGCTCCTCACTCTGTCCTGCCAGCGGGCAGGCTGGGGGGCAGTAAGAGCTGGGAGGGGACAGACCCAAGACAGCTGACCCAAACTGGCCAAAGTGGTATTCCATACCATCTGACGTCATGCTGAACAATATATAGGGGTGGCTAGCCAGGGTGGGGGGCTGGCTGCTCGGGGTTGGGCTGGGCATTGGTCAGCGGGTGGTGAGCAATTGCATTGTGCATCACTTGTTTGTACATATTATTATTATTATTATTATTATTTTCCTATCTTAATAAACTGTCTTTATCTCAACCCACAGGCTTCACTTTCCCGTTTCTCTCCCCCATCCCAGAGAGGGAGGGGGAAGGGTGAGCGAACGGCTGTGTGGTGTTTAGCTGCTGGCCAGGTTAAACCACAACTGTATTATTCTACTTTTTAGGCACCATTAAGTAGTCCTACCATATATCATAATTAACTCCCTATAAATAGCTGTATCCTTATGATGCACCATTTTAAAATGTGTTTCCAGATAGAACATTCAATATTGTGTGAGAATGCTGATTTTTATTATGCAGTGAACAAGAGATTAATAATTCAGTTCTGATTGCAACATTGTGTCTGTCGGAATGGGAGTGACCCAGAGTAACGATGCAACCTCGATGCGAGTATAATCGTTCTCCGTTTAATGAGTGTTCTAGCAAGGTATATATATGCTACCATTACAGCATGCGCAGACAACAACTTATAATTGGTCTAACTTCTATGCACACATCTCTAGCACTAATATAATTGGTACAACGGTGCCGTCACTCCTCCCGAACATAGTTCCGCATATTTTAGCTATAACATCACTCAAGGTTATCAGCCCTGGGCCTACACTATCTTCACAGTACTTCAAGGCCTGAGTTGCGCACTTTAATTAAATCATGCCCCTTCTCATTTAAACATAGCTCCACACGTGTCCTTAAGTCTGTTTTAAATTCAAGACATTTCTGTGGGCAAATTTTTGCAGGTGAACGTATATATCAAATTTCAGAATAATGTTGTTATATAATTAGGATACTATTTTTGCTACAGTTCCACCCATTTAATTAAACATAATATGTATGGTGTTAAATAAGTTATGATAGGAAAATCGTCTCGATCAAGATGTTCAAAACTTAGTTTAATGTGTTTTCTGTGTTACAGGTTTATGTGAGTTACTGCATCTTTTTTCCTTTATCCCCTCTTTTGCCTTGGTGATTGCTTCATTGTTTATGAGGAAAAAAGTGATGGCTCATGTTCATCCTTTTTGGTTAGTCCAGTGAAAACTTGCTGTTCTGCTCTGGTGATGCCACTTATTAGATTGGTCCTAACATGCCTTTCAGTGACATGCATACATTGGCTTCCTACCAGTGCTATTCATGTAGAGCTGCTTACATTGTTTTTATCTGTTTGCTTGCTTAAAGGCAAATTAAAATACTAACCTTAGCTTCTCTCGTCAATACCTAATGCACAGCATTCTGTTCTTTAAATCTTTTCTCCACTCAATTAATTTAGAAATGATTTTCCATTCATATTTTTAATCTCTCATTGTTCATATCTATTTTTTGAAAGGTCTGGACCCTGCAAGCACAAATAATGATTTAATACAAAATCAGCAGAGTAAATGACCGCACGCTTTGTGGAGTCGCTTTGTATGGTGGCTTGCTTGGTGCAAGAAAAAGAAAATGCTTACGTTGGACTGCTGATACTATTGTTGGTGGAAAAATTTAGCTGTGCTAAATTCATAGTCATAACTCATAGCTGTTTTTAAAAAAAGACTTGTATACCTGTATCTTATCTGCTTCAGAGTTATATCTTTATTTTAGAATTTATCCAACTGGTCTTGAAATGAGAAATAGAAAATATACCTTCATAAGGCATTTGTTTTAAATGTTCACTATATTTATTTTGAAAGAGTTGACCTCAGGACTGCAAAGCACTGTAGTACCATATCTAAGTATTGTGGAAGCACTTTAGTCTATTAAAAAAGGAAAGAATCATGTTTGGCTGCTTCTTTCTTTTTACAGTTTTTCTTAACTTTAGGCTGTATGGTCATTTCCAGTAGTAGTATGCTAGACTGCCTGCAACATTAGCTGAAAATTTTAGTAGACCTCTCTAAGTAGCTTGCAGTTTCTGTGTAATAAATATTTAGGCGCTATGGAGATTGCTAAGAGCAATGTACTAACCTGTCAGAACAGATCCCAATAAAAACAATATACAGGGTGACTTTGAAAAAATTCAGCAAAACCTTTTCCTCGGGTTCCAAAGCATGTTTCTCTTTCACATGTTGTAAAAATTGTATTTTGATATTGCACTGTTTTCAAATTATTTCTGTAAATGGTCCTTTCTTCCCCCCCCCCCCCCCCCCCCGGTAGTTTGAAACAAGTTCATGGTCTGCATTCTGGTTGAGTTAATTTTTTATGTGGAAAAAAAGCATCCTAACAGATAAGGCATAACTGAGAATAATAGTTTCCATTTTATACATAAACTCATGTGCTTATAGATTGCTGTCATAAATTATTCTCTTCCTCTCCTTTAAGGGCTGGGCATCGGTCAGCGGGTGGTGAGCAATTGCATTGTGCATCACTTGTTTGTAAATATTATTATTATTATTATTATTTTCTTCCTCTCCTTTCCCTGATTTCACATTGCAACAATTATCCCACTGATTTAAACATAAAATCATGGAATCATTAAGGTTGGAAAAGACCTCCAAGATCATCTGGTCCAACCATCCCCCTACCACCAATATCATCCACTAAACCATGTCCCTAAGCACCACATGTACAAACCTACCTACTTTTCTCTCCCAGTTCACAACGAGCATGCACAATACAAGGGCTATGCAGGTAGTTGGCCTTTTTAAAGTTGTGTTCCAGTGGTAGACATCAATTATCTGGTTGAATAGTTTAAGTTAGATTGGATAGTCACTGATAAAGGTACTGATTCTTGATGACACAAGATCAAGATGTTTGGTTGTCTGGTGTGCATAAACACAGCAGTGCAAAGTATTTTGCTCAAATGTACTTTTACATTTGACACTCTCAAAGTGAATTTTTTAAGAACCAGTTTATTACTTTAAAAATCATGCTAAATTGTTTTTAAGAATGGTACTAAATTATTCATGGTGTGAAAATCTGTTGAAGTTGTCAGTTAACGAAAAACACTGGTTCTAAAAGGAAAGAAATATAAAGACAAAACCATGAGATGAGAATCAATGAAAAGACCCCTTAATAGTTAAGTTTATAGAAGATTTTTACTGTGTAAAAAGGTTTTTCCTGAAAAGGAGATGTGTTTTATATATATATATATATTTAATTTGGCCTCCTAAAAGGAGTCGGGCTGTTCACACGTAGTCTTTAGCTTGTTTAGCTGTCTAACACAGTTGTATGAGTCAGTTAATCCCTTTTGTGTATATATATATATATATATAAAAAAAATTATAAGATGCTGCATTAGCAGCCAAATCCCTGGACAGTCCTGGTCCTAAGTAGCAATGTACTCTGCTATCGTATGATATATTCAAAAAAAGCTCCTTCTCAGACCCAGAAAATTAGTAGTTAAGGAAATCCATACATCTTGCCCTGTCTACATAAGGCAAGATGTATGAATGTACTTTGTGCCCTGACACAAAGTACAATATATACAAAACTAATGCAAAGTAATTTTTCAACTATATGTCTGTCAGTGTCTTACTCTTTTCCCAATCTCCATCTCCATGTGCAGATCTCTATTATGCATACCACTAACAAGATTTCATAAATTGGCTATACTTTCTATCTTTACCTACCTTAACGTACTATGTCCCATTCTGAAACAAGTGGAAAGCAGTATAGGTTTACCAAAGTTTATTAGCTTTTTATATTTGCAAAAACAATTTAATGGAAGAGGTCGGACAAGGAATAAGGCTCAGGTAATACACATTCCCACAGATCAAAAGCTTTACTTGAGGGTTTCAAACAAATAGGGTGCTTAAAGAGCTGGCTGACGTCATCGTGGGAACTCTCTCAATTATTTTTCAACAGTCTTGGGAATCTGGAGAGGTCCCGGTAGACTGGAAGCTGGCAAATGTTATACCAATTTTCAAGAAGGGTAAGAAAGAAGACCCTAGCAATTACAGGCCTGTCAGTCTCACCTCAGTGCCTGGTAAAATTATGGAGAAGATGATCCTTGAAGTTATTGAAGCGCGCCTGGGGGACAATGCAGTCATTGGTCCCAGCCAACATGGGTTCATGAGGGGTAGGTCCTGCCTAACAAATTTGATTTCCTTTTATGATAAGATCACCTGTCTAGTCGACCAAGGGAAACCAGCTGATGTGATCTTTTTGGATTTCAGCAAAGCTTTTGACACTGTTTCCCATAGGATCCTACTGGACAAAATGTCCAGCATACAACTAGACAAAAACATCATATGGTGGGTGAGCAATCAGCCTCCTGATGTAATAGGTGTGCATCTTGGTGGAGCAGAGACTCCCGGTGCACCCAGTGCTGTTTGCTTGCCTCTATTCGCTTAATAAATTACAAACTTTAATTTTAATCCTATTTGGGACTCAAGCATTTATCACAATTGGGGGCTCATCCGGGATGGTCTTGGTTCCTGAATTCTGACTTGATCTAGGAGGGGCGCCCCACCATTTGGTGGCTCCTAATCGAGTCAGGTCGGGACTAATGCCATCCTGAACCTGAATAAAGGCAAGCAAAGAATTTGATTTTTTATGAGCTCCCTTGCTGGCTGCAGCATTGTTTTTTACCCGTAATTCTGTGCGCGAAGATCCGAACGAAGATGACGGAGTCATGAGTATTTAAGGCGTATACCATTCGGTTGGATGGGATTTGGTTGCCTGTGTGTGTGTGTGTAAGAGTGTGACTGAGATGGAACCTAGTTCCGAAGCGAGTGCAGAGGTCTTCTAACCGCGGTTCCAATCTCCCGCGAGGGACTTGGCCGGTGAAGGACCGAAGTGATTCCTATAGGATTCGTGGGTGGGTGATAGGTCCTAAACCC
>CM021764.1:1413079-1441853 GCA_011075105.1 Heteronetta atricapilla
CAGCCATTAGGAGGAAAAACAACTCTGTCCCAACTGAAACCAGGACACAGGTGTAGTGGAAGACTCTCCAAGTAAAAGCAAACTGTGGCCTGCATTCTGCTGCTAAGGGGATCGAGCACAATGCATTAGCGATATCAGTTGTGGCATACCACTTGGCTGCCTTTGACTCTAGCTCGTATTGAAGTTCTAGAATGCATTGCAGCACTCAGTGGTGACGTGACTTCATTCAGGCCACGATAGTCCTCCGTTAGCCTCCACTCTCCATTAGACTTTCACAACATTGGCCATATAGGACTATTAAAGGGTGAGTGAGTCTTGCTGATCACTCCTTGGCTCTCCAGTCGATGAACCAACTCATGGATGGGAATCAGGGAGTCTCTGTTGGTGCGATATTGCTGCCGGTGCACAGTTTTGGTAGCGATTAGCACCTGCTGTGTTTCAACCCTCAGCAATCCTACAACAGAAGGGTCTTCTGAGAGACCAGGCAGGGTAGACAGCTGCTTAATCTTCTCTGTACTTAAGGCAGCTATGTCAAAAGCCCACCGGTGCCCTTCTGGATCCTTGAAGTACCCTCTCATGAGGTAGTCTATGCCAAGGATGCATGGAGCCTCCGGGCCAGTCACGATGGGGTGCTTTTGCCACTCATTCCCAGTTAGACTCACTTCAGCCTCCGATACAGTTAACTGTTGGGACCACCCTGTCAGTCCAGAAATAGAGATGGGTTCTGGCCCCTTGGTAGCCTGATGGCATTGGGGTACACTGTATGCTGTTGTCCACTAGAGCCTTGTACTCCTACAGGTCCTATGTGCCAGGCCATTGGATCCACACGCTCCAGTAATTCGGTTGTCCTTTTCCTCTGCCTGGCCAGAGGCTGGTCCCCTCTAGTCCTGGTTGGAGTATCTGTCATTTAATTCTTGCAAATGTGAAGCAGAGGTCCCTCCATCAGGTTCAGGAGTAACATCAGCCCTTCTGCTCCCTCTGGGGGACTGCTCAACAGAAACTGGAGCTTCAATTTCCCTAGGAGACCCCCCTTCTGCTTCATGGGAGCTTTCTGGGCTCCCCAAGCTCTCCTTAGGACACCTGTTTTATGCCTTGAGAGGTGTACTGCCCCAGTCAAACTCCCCACCTGACGCTGTCCTTGGAAGGCCCTGCTTTTGCAATCTGTATTTGTACTGAAAATCAAGATCAAGCGAGCTTTTGCCCTTCTGCACCCACTGGATGCCAAAAAGGTCTGCATTGGTTTTACCCTGCTGGTCAGCCAAACTCCACCACAACTGCTCTCTCACTCCCCCTCTTCAAAATAAGAGGCGTGAAAGAAGAAAATATGCTGGAAAGAAAAAAAAAGTCTCACAGGTTGAGATAAGGATAAATTAATTAAAGGGAAAAGGAAGAGAGAAAAAATAAACAAGCAAAGGCTGCACGGAAGTGCAGAGAGAGAAAAAAAAAATCTCTGCTTCCTGTCAAGAGCGATGTTCAGCCACATCCTAGGAAGCAGGGCTTTGATACTTGTAACGTTTTTTTGGGAGGATAGATGTCTTCATAACGAGAGCCCCCTCTCTCCTTCCCCTTTCCCACCTTTTATTGCTGAGCGTAACATCATATGGTATGGAATATTTCCTTGGTTGGTGTGGTGGTTTTACTTGGGTGGGCAGCTGAGTTCCACCACGGCCGCTCTCTCACTCCCCCTCCTCAAAGAGGAAGGGTGAGAAAATATGACACAAAGTGCTCAAGGTTTGAGATAAGGATGATTTAATTAAAGGGAAAAGGGAGAGGGAAAAAAAAGAAAAACAAAACAACAACTTGCCCACCCCCAGCCAACTGGCTCTTGAGGGTGTTTGGAGGGAGTTTTGATGCTGTGCCAGCACTGCTCAGCAGTAGGCAAATATTTGGTGGGATACTAATGCTGTTCTAGCTACAAGTGCAGAGCACAGCACTGTATGGGCCACTGCAGGGAAAATTAATTCCATCCCAGCCAGACTCAATACAGCATCAGTGTTTGTTGACGGAGTAGAATTAACCACATTTTCTATTACCAGTGTTGGTTTAAATGCAGTATGTTTTGCCATAAGTGGATTAGCCGCAGTATCGGTGGACAGAGGTGGATTTGCAGCAGTGCCTGTCAGCAGATGTGGATTAGCCACAGTGTCTTTTACCAGAGTTAAAGAAGCCTCACTGTTTGATGCTGGAGTTGCATTAGCCACAGTGACTGTTGCTAGAGTTGGATTAGCCTCAATGTCTGTTGCTGGAGTTGAATTATCCATTGTGTCTGATGCCAGAGTTGGATTAGACGCAGTGCCTGTGTGGTGGTTTTACTCAGGTGGGTGGCCGAGCTTCACCACAACCGCTCTCTTACTCCCCCTCCTCAAAGAGGAATGGGGAGAAAATATGATGAAAAGGGCTCAAGGGTTGAGATAAGGATGAGGAGATCACACAGTAATTATTGTGATGTGCAAAACAGACTCAGCATAGGGAGATAGTATGATTTATTTCTTATTACTAACAAGCTAGAGAAGCAAGAAGCAAAGGAAAGAAACTAAAAGCACCTTCCCCCCCCATCCACCCTCTTCCACCTCCTCCCCCAGAGCGGCGCAGGGGAACGGGGGAATGGGGGTTGCGGTCAGTCTATAGCGCTTCTTCTCCACCGCTCCTTCTCGGTCACTCTCGTCCCCTGTGCTGTGGGGTCCCTCCCACGGGATGCAGTCATTGCTGAACTTATCCGGCATGGGCTTCCCACAGGCAGCAGCTCTTCAAGAACTGCTCCAGATATGGGTCCGTACCACGGGGTCCATTCCTCAGGAGCAAACTGCTCCAACCTGGGTCCCCCACAGGCAGGAGCTCCTGCCAGGTCTCCTGCTCCTGCATGGTCTCCTCTCCATGGCCTACAGGTCCGGCCCGGAATCTGCTCTGGCAGGGGTCTTCCACAGACTGCAGCCTCTGTCAGTGCAGGTCCACCTGCTCCATCGTGGTCTCCTCCATGGGCTGCAGCGTGGAATCCTGCTCCACCATGGTACTCCATGGGCTGCAGAGGGACATCCTGCTTCACCATGGTCATCACCACAGGCCGCAGGGGACTTCTGCTCCAGCACCTGGAGCACCTCTCCCCTTCCTTCTTTACTGACCTTGGCACCTGCAAGGCTGTTTCTCACTCCTCTCACTCTCCCAGCTGCTGTGTGGCGCAGCATTTTTTTTCCCTGTCTTAAATCTGTTCTCACAGAGGCACAAACAGTATCACTTATTGGCTCAGCTCTGGTCAGCAGCGGGGCCCTTACCTAACATGGTGTAGCTTCTAGATCCTTCTCACAAAAGCCACCCCATGGCCCCCTGCTACCAAAACCTTGCCATGTAAACCCACTATAGCCTGTTGTTGGATTTTGATTAGGTACAGTGCCTCTTGCTGGCTTTACATTAGCTACAGTGTCTGTCACCATATTTGGATTACTTACAGTGCCTTTTGCGGAAGTTGGATTAACACAGTGCCTGTTGCTCAAGTTGGATTAGTCAGTGTCTGTTGCCATAGTTGGATTAATTGCAGTTCCTCTCACCTGAGCGGGATAAGCTACAGTGTCTGTTGCAAGAGTTGTGCCATAGTGCTGTTGTGAGTTGCATTAGCCATAGTTTCTGGTGCAGGAGTTGGATTAGCCGCAGTGCCTGTTGCCAGAGTTGGATGAGTCACAGTGGCAGTTGTGGGATTTTGATTAGTTACAGTGCCTGTAGCAGGATTTAAATTAGTCACGATCACTAATGCTGGAGTTGGATTAGGTACAGTGCCTGTCACCAAAGTTGCGTTAGCCACAGTACCTGTTGCTGGAGTTAAATGATTCACATTGCTTGTTGCTGAATTTGAATTAGCCACAGTGCCTTTTGCAGGACATAGATTATATGCAGTGCCTGTTGCTGGACTTGGATTAGACACAGTGTCTGTTGCCAGAGTTCAACCATCCTCAGTATCTGTTGTGGGAGTTGGAGTAGCTGCAGTGCCTTTTGCGAGAGTTGGATTAGCCGCAGTATCTGTTGCTGGAGTTGGATCAGACGCAGTGCCTGTGGATGGAGTTGTATTAGCTGCAGTGTCTTTTGACAGAGTTGCGTTAGCTGCAGTGCCTGTTGTAGGAGTTGGAATTATCTGCAGTGCCTGTTGCTGGATTTTGAGTAGCCCCAGTGCCTGGTGTTGAAATATAATTAGCCACAGTTTCTGTCTCATAAATTGGATTAGCCACTGTGTGAGTCAGCACAGACAGGCAGCAGGAACAACCACAGACCCACGGCTAAAATGCAAAGAGTAGATTTATTCTTGTTACCTCACCAACTGGGGGATCCCCAAAGCAACACCTGAGCAGAGGCACACAAGCGGGGATGCAGGAACGGTTAAACAGGGTCCATGCTAGAAGATCACCAGCCTGCTGTTTACACCTGTTGTGAGAAAAATGTCAATAATTTTCTTCAGAAAGGATCTTCTGTGAAGCTATTTTATTCGCGATTGCAATGGCAGGCGTCCTGCAAGCAGGAGCGCACAGTAAAAGTTTATCATAACCTTATATTCCCTATTACCCGACACCTGATTTCTCCCATTTCCTCATTGGCTGAGTACTATAGGTTCACAACCTACTCGACGCACTTCTATACCATATATGTACAGTTTTATTTGCCGTACAGTTAATTTCTCATTTTCCTTTTTTTTTCCTTCTTCTCTCATGACTAGAGGGCCAGTGATTTTTGTTTTTACTGATTTCGTACTGCTCATCCTGTTTTTCTTAGCTATCCTCCTTATTTTGGGACAGTGGGACCTTCCCCATATCTGCTTAACATACTCCCCACTGCTATGCCACTGTCATGCCTGCACAATCACTTTTGAATACGCAAGGTTAGTGGATTTTTCCACTGCAAAAACACAACTTTGTTTCTCACATCACCCAAAATCTGCCTCTGGCAGAAAGCACCAGGGGAGATTTGAGGTTGACCTCCAGGATTTTGGAGCTGGGGATACAGAGGATTCATAACCTGCTGTAATCCAAATGAAAAAGAGATATTGGCAGCATATGAAGGGGTTCAAACTGCTTTGGAAGTGGTTGGTAATGAAGCACAGCTCCTCTTGGCAACCTGATTGCTGGTGCTGGACTATATGTTCAAAGGAAGGGTCCCCTCTACACATCATGCAATTGATGTGACATGGAGTAAGCCATATGCCCTGTTCACTGATGGGTCCTGTAATATTGTGGGAAAGTATCAGAGGTGGAAGGCTGCTCTATGGATACCTCTACAAGTCACAGAAACTGATGAAGGAGAAGCTGAACAGAGCCAGTTTGCAAAAGTGAAAGCCATTCAGCTGGCTTTAGATATTGCTGAATGAGAAAAGTGGCCAGTGCTCTGTCTTTATACTGATTCATGGATGGTGGCAAATGTCCTGTGGGGGGGTGGCTACGGCAAAAGAAGCACAGCAACTGGCATAACAGAGGTAAAGCCATCTGGGCTGCCGCACTGTGGCAAGATATTCCTGCCCAGGTAGAGAACGTGGTTGTAAAATTACACCATATAGATGCTCACATGCCCAAGATTCAGGCCACTGAAGAACATCAAAGGGCTACAAAGATGGTGAAGGGCCTAGAGGGGAAAACGTACGAGGAGCGGCTGAGGTCAATTGGTCTGTTCAGCCTGGAAAAGAGGAGGCTGAGGGGAGACCTCATCGCGGTCTACAGCTTCCTCGTGAGGGGGGAGTGGAGGGGCAGGCGTCAATCTATTCTCTTTTGTGACCAGTGATAGGACCCGAGGGAATGGAGTCAAGCTGAGACAGGGGAGGTTCAGGCTGAATATCAGGAAGAGGTTCTTCACCGAGAAGGTGGTCGCACACTGGAACAGGCTCCCCATGTGACATAGTCACGTCACCAAGCCTGTCAGAGTTTAAGAAGCATTTGGACTATGCTCTTAGTCATATGATCTGAATTTTTGGGTAGACCTGTGTGGAGCCGGGAGCTGGACTCAGTCCTTGTGGGTCCCTTCCAACTCAGGATATTCTATGATTCTATGATTCTATGATCAAAACAACCAGCAGGTAGATCAGGCTACATATAGATGGGCTCATAACTGAGGGGTGGATTTGATCACGGACATTATTGCACAGATTATCCATGAATGTGAAATGTGCTGCAATCAAGCAAGCCAAGCGTCTAAAGCCTCTTTGATATGGAGGGCGATGGCTGAAATATCAATAGAGGGAGTCCTGGCAGACTGATTATATTGATACTGAGTCAGAAGGACATATTGTTCTCTCCCTGATAGAATAATAGAGCCAAATACTTAATGTTTTATGAACAGATAGGCCAAACCTTTACTATGTTTAGTTAGATAGAAGGAAGTTTAGAAACCTTGTATCTCTGGTGTTACCTTACTCACTAATTAGTCAGATTTATCTGTAAGACCATACAGAATTGTGTGACAGAAGGGGGGGGGGGCATGATGACATCCTGGAAGATGTGTCCAGGAAATATCCAGGGAAATAGAGTGTCCAGCAAAACTAGCAAAGTGATTGTCCCTCTGTACTCAGCTCTTGTGAGGCCACACCTCAAGTACTGTGTTCAGTTTTGGGCTCCCCACTACGATAAAGACATTGAGGTGCTGGAGCATGTTCAAAAAAGAGCAATGAAGCTGGTGAACTGTCTAGAGAAAAAGTCTTATGAGGAGCAGCTGACCTTACTGCATTCTACAATTACCTTGAAGGAGGCTATAATGAGGTGGGGATCAGTCTCTTCTCCCAAGTACCAAATGCTAAGACAGGAGGAAATGGCCTGAAGTTGCACCAGGAGAGGTTTAGGTTGGATATTAGGAAAAATTTCCCCACTGAAAGGGTTGTGAAGTTTTGGAACAGGCTGCCCAGAGAAGTGGTTGAGTCACAATCCCTGGAGGTCTTCAAAAAACATGTAGATGTAGAGCTTAGTGATATGTCTTAATGGTAGATTTGGCAGTGCTAGGTTAAGGGTGGAACTGGATGATCTTAGAGGTCTTTTCCAACCTCAATAATTGTGTGATCCTGTGTGTGATACTAGCTGAAACCAGGACAATATCCACCCCTTATTCCATACCACCTATGTCATGCTAGGCATTCCACACTTTCTAATACATTTCAATTAATGACCAATTTTCCTGTCCATATTTATATATACACATAATATATGCACACATGCAGATATCATTTTATTAGTCAGTGGGCCATCCCTCTAAAATGTCCATTAAATTTGTTTAGTCCATGACTTTGGGCTCTATCTGTCATAACAGTCTTTCAGGGCAGTAGAGATCATGTGTGGTATTGGATTGTCACATGCTGAAGCCAGTTCTATCACCGCTGTACTTGTTCGATTCTATCAAAACTCATTAATCATTATCTGGGTGACTCTTACTGTAATTCCATTAACATAACATATAGTAACCATAGCAGTGATGTCCATCATAAAATTCAGCTCATGGGCTATTCTCACCCAATACTAAATCCCCTTGAGGTACAGATCAAACTTCCCCATCCTTCTGCATTACCCAACAAGTGTATCCAGACCCCTGGGCAAAAGCAATCCCATAGATGGGTTTGCCTTTGCCCAAGACAGGAATAACTCAGACTGTCCTCCCCAGCATGTTTTTTATGTGCACTACAGGGACTTTGTCCCCTTCTACAATATGTAAGAGTTTGGATTGGGCAGGGACAGATCAATTTGACAGATCCCTTAGTTTTGACTAACCAGGTTGCCTTTGCCAAATGTGTGTCCCAATTTCTGAATGTTCCAGCACCCATTGCTTTCAGTGTAGTCTTTAAAAGTCCGTTATATCACTTGATTTTCCTGGAGGCTGGTGCATGATAGGGGATGTGATACACCCACTCAGTACCATGCTCTTTGGCCCAAGTGTCTATGAGGTTGTTTTGGAAATGAGTCCCATTGTCTGACTCAGTGCTTTCAGGGGTGCCATGTCGCCATAGGACTTGCTTTTCAAGGCCCAGGATAGTATTTCGGGAGGTGGAATGGGGCACAGGATATTTTTCCAGCCATACGGTGATTGCTTCCACCACTGTAAGTACGTGGTGCTTGCCGTTGCGGGTTTGAGGGAGTGTGATGTAATCAATCTGCCAGGCCTCCCCATATTTATATTTTAGTCATTGTCCTCCATACCAAAGAGGCTTTAAGTGCTTGGCTTGATTGACTGATTGCAGCACTTTTCACAATCATGAATAACCTGTGCTATAGTGTCCATGGTCAGGTCCACCCCTCGATCACAAGCCCATCTGTATGTTGCATCTCTTCCTTGATGGCCTGAGGTGTCATGGGCCCATCGGGCTATAAATAATTCACCCTTATGTTGCCAGTCCAGGTCCACTTCAGTCTCACCAGCCTGATCTACCTGCTGTTTGTTCTGATGTTCTTCAGTAGCCTGATTCTTGGGCACATGAGCATCTACATGGCATACATTCACAACCAGGTTCTCTACCTGGGCAGCAATATCTTGCCACAATGCAGCAGCCCAGATGGGTTTACCTCTGTGCTGCCAGTTCTTCTGCTTCCATTGCTGTAACCATCCCCACAGGGCATTTGCTACCATTCATGACTCAGTATAGACATAGAGAACTGGCCATTTTTCTTGTTCAGCAATATCTAAAGCCAGCTGGATGGCTTCCACTTCTTCAAACTGGCTCGATTCACCTCCTCCTTCAGTAGCTTCTGCAACTCGTCGTGTAAGACTCCATACAGCAGCCTTCTACCTCCGATGCTTTCCCACAGTACGACAGGACCCATCAGTGAACATGGCATATTGCTTCTCATTTTCTGGTAGCTTGTTATACATTGGGGCTTCTTCAGCACGTTACGTGATATTCCAAAATATTTGCCTTCTGGCCAATCCACAATCACTTCTAGGATTCCTGGGCAACTGGGGTTCCCTATTCAAGCCCAGTGTAAGATCAGTGCAACCCACTTACTCCACGTAGCATTAGTTGCATGCTGTGAAGACAGGCCCTTCCTTTGAACATCCAGCCCAGTACCAGCAGTTAGGGTGCCAAGAGGAGCTGTTCTTCAGTACCAACTACTTCCAAAGCAGCTCAAAACCCTTCATAAACTGCCCATCTCTCATTTTCAGTTGGAGTGTAGCAGGCCTTGGATCATCTGTACTGTATCCCCGACTCCAAAACCCTAGGTGGCAACCTCGAGTCTCTCGTGGTACTTTCTGCAAGAGCCTCCAGGTGGGGCTATTCTCCCCGGCTGCGGTGTAGAGCACATTTTTTAAAATCTCTTGGACCCAAACTGGCCAAAGGGCTACTGCATGAACTACCACTCATTTAATTTGTTCAAAGGCTTATGGTTGCTCGGGGCCCCATTTGAAACTGTTCTTCTTCCGGGTCTCTTGATAGACAGGGCTTACAGTCAGATTGTAATTTGGAATGTGCATTCTCCCATGACACCTAAGAAAGCTTGTGTTTTGTTTTTGCTAGTTGGTGGAGACATAGCTGTTTATTTGTTGATCACAGCCTTTGGGATCTGAAGATGTCCATCTTGCCATTTTATTCCTAAAAACTGGATCTCCTGTACAGGTCCTTTGACCTTATTTTGTTTTATAGCAAACCCAGCCTTCAGAAGGATTTGGACTATTTTCTTCCCTTTCTCAAAAGCTTCCTCTGCTGTGTCACCCCACACAATGATGTCATCGATGTACTGCAGGTGTTCAGGAGCTTCCCCCTGTTCCAGTGCAGACTGGATCAGTCCATGGCAAATGGTAGGGCTGTGTTTTGACCCCTGGAGCAGTCGATTCCAGGTGTATTGGACACCCCTCCAAGTGAAAGCAAACTGTGGCCTGCACTCTGCTGCTAAAGGGATGGAGAAAAATGCATTAGCGATATCAATTGTGGCGTACCACTTGGCTGTCTTTGATTCCAGTTCATATTGGAGTTCTAACATGTCTGGCACTGTGGCGTGACTTCGTTCAGGCCGTGATAGTCCACTGTTAGTCTCCACTCACCATTAGACTTTTGCACTGGCCATATGGGACAATTAAAGGGTGAGTGGGTCTTGCTGATCATTCCTTGGTTCTCCAGTTGACAAATCAGCTCATAGATGGGAATCAGGGAGTCTCAGTTGGTACGATATTGCTACTGGTGCTCCATTGTGGTAGCAAATGGCACTTGTTGTTCTTCAGCCCTCAGAAACCCCGGGCAAGGTAGACAACAGCTTAATGTCCCCTGTCTCTAAGGCAGCTATGCCAAAAGCCCACCAGTACCCTTTTGGGTTTTTGAAATATCCTCTTCTGAGGTTGTCTATGCCAAGGATGCACAGAAACTCGGGGCCAGTCACGATGGGGTGCTTCGCCACTCATTCCCAGTTAGGCTCACTTCAGCCTCCAATACAGTTAGCTGCTGGGATCCCCCCGTCACTCCATAAATACAGATGGGTTCTGGCCCTTTATACCTTGATGGCATTACAGTACACTCTGCAGTGGTGTCCACTAGAGCCTCCTCTGCGTCTGATGTGCCAGGCCATCAAATCCACACAGTCCATTAAACCTGGTTGTCACTTTCCTCCCCCTGGCTGGAGGCAGGGCCCCTCTACTCTTTGTCATCATATTCATTACTCTGTCTGAGGAACTGCCTGCTGAAAAGTGGAACAGCAATTTTCCTGGAAGAACTCCCATATGTGACTGCTTTTCCTTGCAACTCACGCACCTGTGCTTCTAAGGTTAAGGTAGATTTCCCATCCCATTTCCTCATGTCTTCTCCATGGTCATGTAGGTAAAACCACAGGGTGGCATGTGGTGTGTACCCAGTATATCCTCTTTCCTGAGCAGAGTGACGCTTAATCCTGATAGCTGAAATAGTAGTTTGTACAGGTGGGGAGGAAGACACCTTCTCTTTAACATAGTGGACCTCTTAGGAAATTTTCTCCTCAGCTAAGATGCAGGCCTGTAGGGAGGAAGAGATACTTTCTTCAAACTGCTGGAGTTGGCTAGCTAATTCATGCACTGTGAGTTCCTCTCCTTCCTTCCTGGTCATTACTACCAGTGAGTTGGCATATGATGATGGTGCACTCCATACAAACTTCTGCCACATGGGTCACTGTGGAATAATTGTCTGAGGTGACTTAGAAATTACACTTATATTCACATTTTAAAGAAAGGTACAGCACTGAAGAAGCTTCCTGGGTGGAGTGTAGCTGTACTCCATAGAAGTTCCCTAGGCTTCGAACCTTAGATGTTGGCCACACCAGGGGAACTTGGTGTGCTGACTCTAAGAGGAACTATACGGAGGGTAGAGTGGAGTGGAGACACCGTGGCCAGGCTCTGTGATAAGATGGGAAATTGAAGGTACATTGGAACCTATAAGCTGCACATTTTCTACCCTGGGCCAACAGCCTCCCATGTTTTTGACAAAATGCTGTACTTTGGTGAACTTTGTCCATTATAATATCATTATAATACCAAAACACACCTCCATCCCAAAGGCTACGTGCCTCCAAGGTGTAACCACACCTCACTGAGCTTGCACTTTAATTTTTTTGTAGTCTATACCTTTAAAAGCAAAATGAGAAAATTTAGCACCAATCGTAACAAAGGTACACATGACTAGAGTCACTCAAGCTCCACCTATATGATAGAAAATGATATAAATTAGCTTAAGGGAGAGAGGATGTGAAGGAAGATACTATCATGTAAGGAAAGATACCTTCTGACTTCTGGGATCAGTTGCCGGGCTGAGCTTCTCTTTCCCCCCATTGGGACACCTTAGGGTAAGATTTGAACACTTGGTTATGCCAAGCGCCTCCCTGGGAAACTTAGAAACTCTATAGAGTTGCTTTATATCTTTTAACAGATTTGTAGCCAGGGTGTGTTACTCATACCTCTGGTATTCGTATGTGCTTTGCAGACAGTGAATTTATCGCTGACAATCCAAATAACCTGTGTATCTGTTGCTTTAATAAATTGCACTGCTCTAAATCTGACTGTGATAGTTCTCACTGAATGTGATCAAACGCTTTAAGTGTGTCTGTGGTAGTTCATGGAATGTGACTAGACTGACTGTGTATTATGTTATTTGTGCATCCATAATCATGATAGTTCAGTATCCTAAGCGCGACCAGACTTATAACGACTAATTGGGCATCACTCCCAATTACTTTAACCTTTAAGACAAAAGTCGCGTGCACTGGACTTTGGATCATCTGGATCTTTGGATATCTGTTCGTTGTCTAGGACATCATAAATAACTGCCAGCACAGCTATTTCCCTCAGATACTGGATATGCCTGTCCATGGTGGCCCACTTGCCTGGTTGACATACAGCATCTTCCTTGAAGGGATACCTTTCCTTCACTCCTGACAGGAGATGCCTCCAGAGGATAAAGGCTTGTGCTCCTTTTCCAATTGCCTTGTCAATGCCCACTTCCCTAGCAATGGATCCCAGCTGCTTTAAACAGCACTTCTTCCAAAGTCGGGTTCTATGCATCCCTAAGAGTAGGAAATCAGGGAAGGGAGGTGAGGAGACCTGCGTGGATGAGCAAGGAGCTCATCAGCAAGATCAAAAGGAAGAAAAAGGTCTATGAAATGTGGAAAAAGGGCCTGTCCTCTTGGGAGGAGTATAGGAGTGTTGTCAGGGCCTGCAGGGACGCGACAAGGAAGGCTAATGCCCACCTGGAGATGAAGCTGGCAAAGGAGATAAAGGATAATAAAAAGTTTGTTGTTTTTTTTAAGTATGTAAACAGTAAAAGGAAGACTAGGGATAATGTGGGTCCCCTGCTGAACGAAGGGGGTGTCCTGGTAATGGGGATGCTGAGAAGGCAGAGATACTGAATGCCTTCTTTGCTTTGATCTTTGCTTCAAAGGCTCCCCCCCCAGGACTCCTGGACCCTGTAGGGAGGAGAAAGAGTCTGGGAAATGGAGAGCTCCCCTCTGGTTGAGGAGGGAGTGGTTCAGGAGCATCTGAGTGGGATCAACGCATACAAATCCATGGGCCCCGATGGGATGCATCCACGTGTGCTGAGGAAGCTGGCAGAGGTGCTCGCCGAACCGCTCTCTATCATCTTTGACAGGTCTTGGAGAACAGGAGAGGTGCCTGAAGACTGGAGGATAGCCAATGTCACTCTGGTCTTCAAAAAGGGCAAGAAGGAAGATCTGGGAAACTACAGGCTAGTCAGTCTCACCTCTGTCCCTGGAAAGGTGTTGGAACAGCTTGTTCTGGATGCTATCTCTAAACAACTGGAAGAGAAGAAGGTTATGAAACTGGAAGAGAAGAAGGTTATGAGGAGTAGTCAGCACGGATTCACTAAGGGGAAATCGTGCTCGAAGAACCTTGTTGCCTCGTGGCCGGCGGGTCAAGGGATGTGATCCTCCCCCTCTACTCTGCCCTGGGCAGGCCTCACCTGGAGTACTGTGTCCAGTTCTGGGCTCCCCGGTACAAAAAAGACAGGGATCTCCTGGAAAGAGTCCAGCGGAGGGCCACAAAGATGATGCAGGGCCTGGAGCATCTTCCCTATGAGGAAAGGCTGAGAGACCTGGGTCTGTTCAGCCTCGAGAAGAGAAGACTGAGAGGGGATCTCATCAATGTCTATAAATATCTGAGGTGTGGGAGACAAAAGGATGTAGCTAACCTCTTCTCAGTGGTTTGTGGGGATAGGACAAGGGGCAATGGCCACAAGATAGAACACAGGAAGTTCCGCACCGACATGCGAAAGAACTTCTTCATGGTGAGGGTGACAGAGCACTGGAACAGGCTGCCTAGAGATGTTGTGGAGTCTCCTTCTCTGGAGATATTCAAGGCCTGTCTGGATGCCTACATGGGCAGCCTCCTCTGAGGAACCTGCTTTGCAGGGGGGTTGGACCCAATGATCTTTCGAGGTCCCTTCCAACCCCTACAGTTCTGTGATTCTGTGATTCTGTGATTCTATGATGGCATCACCAGCTAGGTAGACGGGGGCAGAGCAGGGGATGTCACCTACCTTGACTTTAGCAAGGCTTTTGATACTGTCTCCCACGACATCCTGCTAGCAAAGCTGAGAAAGCGTAGCATAGACGAGTGGACGGTAAGGTGGGTAGAGAACTGGCTGTCTGGCCGAGCTCAGAGGGTGGTGATCGGCGGCGCAGAGTCCGGCTGGAGACCTGTGACTAGCGGTGTTCCCCAGGGGTCGGTGCTGGGTCCGGTCCTGTTCAACATCTTCATCGACGGCCTTGATGAGGGAATAGGCTCCACCCTCAGCAAGTACGCCGATGATACAAAGCTGGGAGGAGTGGCCGACACGCCAGAAGGCTGTGCTGCCATTCAGTGAGACCTGGGCAGGCTGGAGAGCTGGGCAGGAAGAAATCTAATGAAGTTTAACAAGAGCAAGTGTAGAGTCCTGCACCTGGGAAGGAACAACCGCATGCATCAGTACAGGCTGGGGGATGACCTGCTGGAGAGGAGCTCTGAGGAGAAGGACATGGTGGATGACAGGTTGACCATGAGCCAGCAGTGTGCCCTGGTGGCCAAGAAGGCCAATGGGATCCTGGCGTGCATTAAAAGGAGCGTGGCCAGCAGGTCAAGGGAGGTGATCCTCCCCCTCTACTCTGCCCTGGGCAGGCCTCACCTGGAGTACTGTGTCCAGTTCTGGGCTCCCCAGTACAAGAAAGGACAGGGATGTCCTGGAAAGAGTCCAGCAGAGGGCAACAAAGATGATATGGGGCCTGGAGCATCTTCCGTATGAGGAAAGACTGAGAGACCTGGGTCTGTTCAGCCTTGAGAAGAGAAGACTGAGAGGGGATCTTATCAATGTTGACAAATATCTTAAGTGTGGGAGACAGAGGGATTTGGCCACCCTCTTTTCAGTGGTTTGCGGGGATAGGACAAGGGGCAACGGCCAAAAACTGGAGCACAGGAAGTTCCGCATCAACATGCGAAAGAACTTCTTCACAGTGAGGGTGATGGAGCACTGGAACAGGCTGCCCAGGGAGGTTGTGGAGTCTCCTTCTCTGGAGATATTCAAGGCCCATCAGGATGTTGTACTGGGTCTAGCTGGGATGGTAACTTTCCCTGCAGCAGCCCATACAGTGCTATGCTCTGCACTTGTAGCTAAAACAGCAGTGGTATCACACTGGTGTTGTGTCTGCTGCTGAGCAGTGCTGGCACAGCATCAGGACTTTCTCTAGCCCTCCTAGGGGGTGGGCAAAAAAAAGTGAGAAACATCACCAGGGCAGCTGACCCAAACCAACCAAAGGGATATTCCATACCATATGATGTCACACTCAGCAATAAAAGGTGGGAAAAGGAGGAAGAGGGGTGGGGTGGGCTCTCGTTGCGAAAACGTCTGTCCTCCTCTCCGAACACCGGCTACGTGCATTGAGGCCCTGCTTCAAGGACGTGGTCAAGCATCGCTTATTTGTGGGAAGTAGAGAGTAATTTTTTTTCCCCTCTGCATTTCCACATAGCCTTTACTTGTTTTGTTATTCCCTTTTCCCCTTCCTCTTCCCCTTTTCCCTTTCCTCCCTTTAGTTGAATTGTTTAATTAATAATAATATTGTTAATAATAATAATATTGTTAATAATTGTTTAATTAATATAATATTTCCTTGATAATATATTTCTCTCTTTATTAAAATTATCCTTATCTCAACCCGTGAGTTGTTTTTTTCCCTTTACTTCTTCCCCTCCTCATCTGAGGAGGGGGAGTGAGAGAGGGGTTGTGGTGTTCAGTTGCCTAATACGGTCAAACCACCACAGATGTCTACCTGTGCAACCTGCTCTAGGGAATCTGCTTTGGCGGGGGGGGTTGGACCTGATGATCTCTTGAAGTCCCTTCCAACCCCTACAATTCTGCAATTCTGTGATTGGCTTCCTTGCCCTCTAATTCCAGAGTATTGGCCACATTATCACAATATCAGAGCAGCTGATACTGAGTCAGAAGGGCAGATGGTTCTCTCCCTGACAGAATAATAGAACCAAATCTGAAATATTTTATGAACAGATAGACCAAAACTTTTCTATGTATGTTAGATAGAAAGAAGTTTTAAAAAACTTTGTATCTCTGGTGCTACCTTACTCACTAATTAGTCAGCTTTATCTGTAAGACCATACAGAATTGTATCTCAGAATGGGGTGGGGGCAAGATGACCCAAGCCTGGATGATGTGTCTGAAAATATTAGGTGAAGAACTCATGGTATGCATATGTCCTTGGATGTGTAAATGACTTAGCTTAGTATGCATGCCTAAATTGAAACAATAAGATAAGAAAGAACGTGATGGCCTGAGCATGCACAAGATCTGGGTTCAATCAGCGAACATAGGAAGACTACCGATGACCACCAGAGACCCCCAGAAGACCACCAGTAGAAATAAATGCGTATGCATCAGGGATATTTACATACTTTAATGAGTTTTTGGAAATACTATGGATATGTTGATTATTTCTCGGAAATCCAATGAATATGGAAGTTTTGATTGTATATAACCCTGTAGCTTGAACACACTAGATGGAGCAATCCCCTATGCCACAATTAAAGAATGCATGCTTTCTAAAACTCCAAATTGAGTCTTAGAGAGTTTATTTGACCGACTTTTACAGTAACAATTTTGTCACCCCAGATGGGGCTTAGCTCTTGATCCTTGATGGTTCCTGGGATCGTGGAACCTCAGCTGGCACTGAGAGATTCTTGGAGAGGACCTCGATACCTGGACCAAAGAGCTCCTGAATGAAGACCACTATTTCATAAATATAAAAGCATTCCTTTGGAAAATTTGGTTACTGTAAGACACAGCAAAAGCTATGCAGGGTTTGCTTTAAGACCCTGGCTGGGGTTAGAGTCCCCATTTGTAAAAAAAAGGGGTTAGATTCCCCATTTGGTTAGGAAAAGGGCTTAGAGTTCCCATTTGGTATGGAAAAAAGGCGTTAGAGTCCCCAGCTTGGCTAACTGTCTTGATTTCATTTCTGAATTTTGGTTTGGTTATCAGAATTTGGGTATTACAATTATGGATTTGTTTCTGTTTACCTGAATTATATATTTGTCTTACTATAGCATATCATCAAGTATATCATCTTGCTACTCATATTTAATATGGGTGGGGGATTGTCTAAGGGATCCGTCCTGAAAAATGCACCTTTAGGGTGTATCTTGAAATATCGGAAACAGATTGCCGGACCCCCAGGTTGGGTTGCAACAAGGGAAAATTTGATTAAATACTGTAATCAGTGGTGGCTGCTGTATAAATTGGATGATAGGAAAAATGGTCTACAAATGGTACTTTGGATTATAATACTCTGTTACAATTAATGTTGTTTTTAAGGAAGGAAGAAAAAAGGGATGAAGTAGTGTATGCTGATATATTCTTTACATTGAGGCAGCATCCTGAGTGGTAAAAGGTGTGGAATCAATTTGCCCCCTGACTTAGCCTTTGGTGCTAGCCTTAGAAAAGGACAGGTGGGAGAAAGATAAAAAGGAGGTGTTTAAATGGTGTTGTTGGGCATGTAGCATTGGAAAGAGATGTTTGTAGTTGAATGAGCAGGAAGAGGATGTAGAAATGTTAGTAGCTCCAAGGTTGAGACAGAGATCTCAGAATCATGGGTGTGAGCCCTCCGGGGCGGAGGGATTGGATGATGAGTCCCAGAAAGTTGGTATGGGAACGATGCCAGTGGCAGGGAGGACTCCAGCTGGCAGGGAACTGTGTTGCAAGCCCTGTTGAAACAGGCAGTTGAGAATGATGGTCTGGTTGTGGTGTAAAGTGCCCTTTTCAATCACAGATTTGAATAGCTGCCGGAAGCTACAGGAATGACCCAGATAGGGTAAATTCGGATGAAGTTACAGAAGCTGCAGGGGGTGGATGCTAGAGATTTGGGAAACTCATTGGATATGGCTTGGGTGGTTTATCAAAATAGGAAACAGCAGAAAGAAAAATGGAATGCTAGATTGACTGCTCTACTAGAAGGAACTTATGGTTCTCAAAGAGGGATTTAGAGGAGCTTATTGGGGCAGACGATGTGGTAAAGCAATGCCAAAGCCCCTGATAGGAGAAACTCAGTGTGCCTATTGTAAAAAGGAAGGGCACTGGAAATGAGAGTGTCCATCACTACATGGGACCAAGGGACCATAGCAGCCATAGAGGTTAGACAGCGAAGGAGGAAACCTCCCCATCAGAACCTCTGTTTAAAATTAAGCTGGGGGAAGACAAAACTGAAATAGAGTGTTTCATGGATACAAGGGCTACTTATTCAGTTTTAAACAGAAAGGAATATGAATAAGGTTGATTCGACTTGATTCTGAGAGTTAGGAATTGTTCGCCTTTGAATGGGAGAACCCCGAGATGGGAAGGAAAACTCAGTGTACCCGGACAGTATTACCACAAGGATTTAAAAATAGTCTGTCAATCTTTGGAAATCAGCTAGCAAAAGAATTAGAATTATGGAGACAAGACAACAAAACGGGAATAATACTACAATATGATGATGATATACTGCTAGCTGGCAACTCCCAGGATGAATGCCTGGAACTGACAATTAGCCTATTAAATTTCCTTGGACTCAGTGGGTACTGAGTGTTGAAGGAGAAGGCTCAAATTGCACAAGATATTGTAATATATTTAGGTTCTGAAATTTTAAAGGGACAGCAACAGTTAAGTATTAAAAGGAAGGAAGCTATTTGCCAGCTCCCAGAATGTTGAAATAGGAGCTTTCCTGGGAATGGTGGGATGGTAAAGCATATGGATTCCTAATTATGGACGGATGATGAAACTTTTATATGAATTGTTGAAGTTATCCAAGGGCTCCCTTCACTAGACCAATGAAAGTCAGAGTCAGCTTAAAAGAGCCTTGATGAAAGCCCTGGCTTTATGTCTGCCTAATTTAGAAAACCCTTTTGAACTGTTAACCTATGAAAGGCAGGCTGTAGCCCTTAGTGTCCTGATCCAACACTTGGGGGAATATAAGTGAGCAGTGGCATACTTTTCCAAGCAATTGGATGCAGTAAGTCAGTGATGGCCTGGATGCTTGAGAGGAGTAGCTGCTACAGTATTATTAATACAAGAGGCCTGGAAGCTCACCATGGGACAGAAAATAACTGTTTATGTTCCAGACATGGTAACTATTGTACTGGATCAGAAGGGGGGACATTGGCTCTCCCTAAGCAGAATGTTAAAGTATCAGGTGGTACTGACAGAACCAGATGATGTGACCCTCATGACATCAGCTGTGGTCAACCCTGCCATGTTTCTCTCAACTCAACATGAAAAAACTAAATCTGTGCATGATTGCTTACAAACAATTGAGAAGGCCTATTCAAGAAGACCTGTCTTGAAGGATACCCTTTAGCAAGACACAGATTGGTATGCGGATGGGAGCAGTTTTATGAAAGAAGGAAAAAGAGTATCTGGATATGCAGTCAACTACTGTTGAGACAGTAGCAGAAGCTCAAACATTACCTGCCAACACATCAGCCCGGAAGGCCAAATTAATTGCCCTCACTCAAGCTTTGCAAGTTAAGCAAAGGTAAATGCGTAAACATTTGGACTGATTCAAAATATGCCTCCGCAGTAGTCCATGCGCATGGAGCCATTTGGAAGGAGAGAGGACTACTGTGGAGGTATGTTTAAATGAGAAGGGGCATGATTTAAAGTGCGCAACTCAGGCCTTGAAGTACTGTGAAGATAGTGTCAGCCCAGGGCTGATAACCTTGAGTGATGTTATAGCTAAAATATGCGGAACTATGTTCGGGAGGAGTGACGGCACCATTGTACCAATTATATTAGTACTAGAGATGTGTGCATAGAAGTTAGACCAATTATAAGTTATTGTCTGCGCATGCTGTAATGGTAGCATATATATACCTTGCTAGAACACTCATTAAACGGAGAACGATTATACTCGCATCGAGGTTGCATCGTTACTCTGGGTCACTCCCATTCTGACAGACTACTGTCTGCACAAGGGACAGACATAAAGCATAAGGAAGAAATTTTGAGTTTACTTGAAAGCATACAAATTTCTGTTGCTGCAGTGATTGTGCACGGTAAAGCTCACAAATCGGGGCGAACCACCCAAGAAAGAGGAAATAAACTGATTTAGCCACAGAACAGGCTGCAGAAAAAGGCATGGAAAAGGAAGTACTAGCTATAGTGCCAGAGAAAAGAGTTTCTCTTCAAAAGAACCCTATTTACGATAAGCAAGATTTAAGATTAATCGAAACCCTGAAGGAAGAAAACTGGCAGAATGGATGGGCAGTTGTACCCTCAGGTCTAGTAGTGGTACCCTATTCCCTTATGAATAGTCTAGTGAAAGAAGAAGATTATGCTGTACACTGGGGAAACAGAAAACTTGATAAAGCATTTACAGAAGTCAGTTGTTTGCAGGAATATGGTAGAGACTATTAGGTCAGTCACAGAGAAGCATGAAATATGTTGCAGGAATAATCCAAAACCAAATAATAATATTAAATTTGGAAAAGCTACTGAGGGGCAGGTGCCTGGAGAATATTGGCTTTACTGAATTGCCAATAAAAGGGGTGGCTAAAGTATTTGTTAGTCCTCATGGACACATACAAGTTGGCCTGAGGCTTTTCTGTGTTGTACTAACAAGGTAAGAAAAGTAGTAAAAGCTTTGTTAAAAGAGAAAATTCCAAGATTTGGTATACCTTTAGGAATGTCATCAGACAGAGGTCCACATTTTATAGCCAAGGTAGTTACTGAAATAAGCAGACTATTAGGTGTTAGTTGGGATCTGTATACTCCCTACAGGCCCCAGTCTAGTGGCAGAGTAGAAAGAATGAATCATACTCTCAAGACTCAATTAGGCAAGCTGTGTAAAGAAACCTCGGTGAACTGAACACAGGTTTTATCTTTAGCCTTGTTAAGAATTTGAATTTAGCCTCAAGTTAGACATTTCAGTCCGTACGAGCTGATGTACAGATAACCATACCTAACAACTGGATTGCCAGGAGAAATGTGAATGTAAGGTGCAAATGATACAAGAAATTACCTGATTGTTCTTGGGAGAGTTTTGCAAGAACTGAATAAATATGTAGTTCTGAATAAATCTTTAGGTCTTGATTCCCCAGTGCATCCATTCCAGCCTGGAGACTGGGATACATCAAATCCTGGACTTCTGAAGAAAAGTGGAAGGGACCACTTCAAATCTTGTTGACCACATATACTGCAGTTAAATTAGCAGGAAAAGGACCTTGGATGTATTATTCTCGGATTAAGAAGGTGCCGGCATTGTGGTAGATAGAGGCAATCAAACTGCTTAAGACAATAACTGGAAGAATCCATTGAGGAGGATTTCAAAGGACGTGTTGTGGTTTAACTCATCTGGCAGTGAAGCATCACACAGCTGTTTGCTCACCTTCCCCCCCCTCTCTGGGATGGGGAAGAAAATCAGAAAAAAAATAAAAAAAGGAGAAGCTTGGGGGTTGAGATAAAGACAGTTTAATAGAAGAGAAAAGAAAGGATAATCATAATATTAATAATGATAATAGTACTACTACTAATAATATGTACAAAACAATTGATGCACAATGCAGTTGCTCACCACCCGCTGATAGATGTCCATTCCATCCCCGAGCAGCACACAGACACACACACCCCTCCTGGCCAGCCACCCTATATTAACTGTTCAGCATGACGTCATATGGTATGGAATATCCCTTTAGCCAGTTTGGGTCAGCTGTCCTGGTTCTGTCCCCTCCCAGCTCCTTGTGCACCCCCAACCTCCTCACTGTATGAGTAGCTGAAAAGTCCTTGGCTTAGTGTAAGCACCGCTTAGCCACAACTTAAATGCTGGTGCATTATCACCATTATTTATATTACATTATGCCAATGTAATCAGACTATATATACATCTATTCCCATAGTACATGGGAAACTATCCTCATGGCCTGTTCCCAAAGGAAAAGGGTGGTTCTGGATCTGTGGAGACAAAAATAGAATAATCCATTGATAGAGAGACCAACCGGTTTTCACTCATTTGCCTGGTGCTTCCTCCCATGGTTAGGTGTCAGTGAATTTGAGAAGGCTATTGTAAACATTTCTGCGATAATAGAAAAATTGGGAATCAGACCACAGTTGTGATATTGGCCTTACAACAAGAGATAAAGCAGCTAACAAATTTCATTATGGGACAGAATGGCTATGGATATGCCTCACAAGAGGGGGTGTGCACATCCACTCTATCACTTTGTCCTCATCTTTCCAAAAATTTTGTGTCCATTCTATTCCTGCTTTGAATGGTGCATACCTATATTTTTGCAGCAGTTTATCTGTGGCAATCCTGCTGACTACTCCAATTTTACTGTCGTGTTAAAAGGGACTTATTGGAGTCAAATGTTTGTCTGTTTCAGAGCCCTGGTAAGGACTTTCACTGAGACAGTTTCACAGAGTTGATCTTATTTAATAAGGCAACAGACATAACAGATTCAGAATTGCCATTGATAAATACACTTACTGCAATAGTACTAATATATGATATATGGGCAGGAAGAAATTTAATGAAATATTATGAGGGCAAGCATAGAGTCCTGCATCTGGACAAGAACAACCCCAGACACCAGTACAGGTTGGGGACTGCCCTGCTGGAAAGCAGTGAAAGGGGGAGGGACCTGGGGGTCCTGGTGGACAGCCAGATGACCAAGCCAGCACTGTGCCCTTGTGGCCAAGAAGGCCAATGGCATCCTGGGGTGTATCAGAAGGGGTGTGGTTAGTAGGTAGAGAGAAGTTCTCCTCCCCCTCTACTCTGCCCTAGTGAGACCACATCTAGAATATTGTGTCCAGTTCTGGGCCCCTCAGTTCAAGAGGGACAGGGAACTGCTTGAGACAATCCAGCTCCAGGGTGGAGCCAGGCTCTTCTTGATGACACCCAATGATAGGACAAGGGGCAATGGGTGCAAGCTGGAACACAGGAGGTTCCGCTTAAATATGAGACAAAACTTTTACGGTGAGGGTGACAGAACACTTGAACAGGCTGCCCAGGGGGGTTGTGGAGTCGCCTTCTCTGGAGACTTTCAAAACCTGCCTGGATGTGTTCCTGTGTGACATGATTTAGGTGTTCCTGCTCCGGCAGGGGGATTGGACTAGATGATTTTTCAAGGTCCCTTCCAATCCCCAATATTCTGTGATTCTGTGAAATGCTATCCCAGGTATTCCTCACCAAAGGGTGAAGGTGCAGAACTTACCAAAAAGGTGTCCCTGTTGGTGGAGGAGAAGGAGCACAGCCCATTGACTGCCTCTTCTAGGTTTCAAATTTATTCTTTCTCCCTCATGCTCTTCATTTTTCTAACACTAACTGTCCTGGTTTCAGTTAGGACAGAGTTATTTTTCCTCCTAGTAGCTGGTAGGGTGCTATGTTTTGGATTAGGATGAGAAGACTCTTGATAACATGCTGATGTTTTAATTGCTGCAGAGCAATGCTTACACTAAGCCAAGGACTTTTCAGCTCCTCGCTCTGTCCTGCCAGCGGGCAGGCTGGGGGGGCAGCAAGAGCTGGCAGGGGACAGACCCAGGACAGCTGACCCAAAGTGGCCAAAGGGGTATCCCATACCATCTGACGTCATGCTAAACAATATATAGGGGTGGCTAGCCGGGGTGGGGGGCCGGCTGCTCGGGGTTGGGCTGGGCATCGGTCAGCGGGTGGTGAGCAATTGCATTGTGCATCACTTGTTTGTACATATTATTATTATTATTATTATTATTATTATTTTCTCTCTTAATAAACTGTCTTTATCTCAACCCACAGGCTTCACTTTCCCGTTTCTCTCCCCCATCCCAGAGAGGGAGGGGGGAGGGTGAGCGAACGGCTGTGTGGTGTTTAGCTGCCGGCCGGGTTAAACCACAACACTAACTTTTAACACTAACTCTTCTTTTATATCCTAACCTTATCTATTCCCCCCCTGAGGTGACACCGAGCATGATTTGGGTGAAGAGTTGAGTACTACAGTCATATATGTTTAGCATGTACTTCATTAAGCTTATTATCATATTCAGGGGTGTTAACTTTAATATTCATTTTACAAATAATGAAGCAAAAGGTTTCACTCCAGGCACCTTGGCCTTTGAGATTATGTTCTTCTGCCAAACAGGGTCATCCTGCCTCTTCAAAACTCCTCCTTTCAGGAACCCCTCACACCAAGCCTGCAGACCTCCATCCAGAAATTTTATATTAGAGATAAGCAGGAGCAAGCTACTAAACTCCCCTTTGCCCCAGTCCAGGGCTTATCAGTGACACTAACAAGTCTGACTGTTCTCCACAGGGTCCTGTGTGTAGCTGCTGTTGTAGGCAGCACCTAATCTGTGGCACTGCATGACCAACCGTGTCAGTGTCCTGCATGTGTATCTCTGGAATATGTGCTTAGCTTAACTACTGGTTGAACCTGCAAACAGGAAAGTGGTAGCCATGTCCCTCAGCCTGGGCAGAGACCCTAGGTGCCTGGGGTACTGGGCTGGGCTCCAGGAGCTGGACAGGAGGGAGTCCTGGGCCAGAGCAGCTGGAGGAGGCAGTCATGTTCCTAACATCCCTTAACAGTATTTGCAAATTAAATTGCTAATCAAGCCTTTCATGTTTCAAAGTCCACATAAAGAAAATAAAGAGGAAAGAAACAATATATTTTGGAGTGTGTCTTATTTGACTATCATGGAGATTTTCTCTACCTACATGGAAGTTATCTAGGGAAAAATGCTATACTTTGTTGACCAAAAGCCTGAGGACTGCAGTGTGTGTGCGTGCATGTGTGAAAGGGAGGAATGAAATTACAATTGAGGAATGGAAGGAGAAGGATTTAAATTTCTGCAATAGTAGTATGATTCATTTGTTACTCTCTCGTGCTGTGACCAAAGACAATCTGTTGAAGAATGGTCTAATATTACATGCCAGTAAGTCTTATTTGTTTTAAAGGAGGTGTCTGACTGATATCAATTCCCCCTTGTCCTAACATAAACCACCCTAGTAAAGAGTCCTTCTCCATCCTTTTTATAAAATCCCTTTAAGTAATGAAAGGCCACAATGATGTCTCCCCAGAGCCTTCTCTTCTTTAGGCTGAACATCTCCAGCTCTCTTTCTTCATAGGAGAGGTGCTCCAGACCTCTGATCATCTTTGTAGCCCTCCTCTGGACTCGCTCTAACAGGTCCACATCTTTCTCATGGTGGGGGCCCCAAAACCTGGATGCAGTACTCCAGGTGGGGCCTCAGGAGGGCAGAGTAGAGGGGGACAATCACCTCCCATGTCTCTCCAAATCTAATCTCTGTAGAGATTAGGATGTCATGTGGGACTGTGTCAAAGGCCTTACAGAAGTCCAGGTAGATGACATTGGTTGGTCTTCCCTTGTCTTCTGATGCAGTCACTCCATCATAGAAGGCCACCAGATGAGTCAGGCATGATTTTCCCTTGGTGAAGTCATACTAGCTGTCCCAGATCACCTCCTTGTCCTGCATGTGCTGTAATATTACTTCCAGGAGGATTTGTTCCATGATCTTTCCAGGCACAGAGGTGAGGTTCACCGGTCTGTAGTTCCCCGGGTCTTCCTTTCTACCCTTTTTAAAAATGAGAGTGATGTTTCTCTTTTTCCAGTCACTGGGGACTTCGCCTGACTGGCATGATTTTTCATACAAAATCCATATGATGGAGAGTAGCTTGGTGATTACATCAGCCAATTCCCTCAAGACCCTGGGATGCAGGTCCATCAGGGCCCATTGACTTGTAGTTGTTAAGTTGCATCAGGAACTTGCTCTTCACTTACAGTGGGAGGGACTCTAATCCCCCAGCAGAGGTTTGGAGACTCAAGAGATGTGGGAAGCCTGACTGCCAGTGAAGACTGAGGCAAAGAAGTTGTTAAGTACCTTTGCCTTCTCCACATTTGTTACCAGTTCTCCGTCTTCATTTGTCAGAGGCAATATATTCTCCTCAGTCTTTCTTTTCTGGTCAATGTACCTGTAGAACCCCGTTCTTGTTACTCTTTGCATCCCTCACCAAGTTTAGTTTTGTCAGTGCCTTGCCTTTCCTGATCCCATCCCTGCACATCCAGACAGCATTTCTGTACTCTTCCCAGGGCACATGGCCCTGTTTCCACTGTCTGTGTGTTTCCTTCTTGTGCCTAAGTTTGACCAGCAGGTCCTTGTTCAACCATGCTGGTTTCCTACCTTCCCTGTTTGATTTATTGCTTATGGGAATAGAGAGCACTTGAGCTCTAAGGAAAATATCTTTAAAGAATTGCCAGCTCTGATCAGATTCTCTGTCCCTAAGGACCGTGTCCCATGGGATCTCATCCACTAATTCTTTGAACAGCTGGAAGTAGGCTCTTCTGAAATTCAGGGTCCTGACTTTGCTCTTTGACAGGCCCACATCCCTCAAGATCACAAACTCAACCAGAGTGAGGTCACTGCAACCTAGACTGCCTCCAGTCTTAACCTCTTTAATGAGCTCTTCTGCATTGGTGAGCATCACGTCCAGTAGTGCTTCTCCTCTGGTTGGTTTGTCTAAATAACTGGACAAGGAAGTTGTCCTCAGTGGACTCCAGGAGTCTCCTGGATGGCTTACTGCCTACCACATGTCTTTCCCAGCAAACATCTGGGTGGTTGAAATCCCCCAGGAGGATGAGAGCCTGTGAGTGCGATGCTTCTTGTAGTTGGAGCAAGAAGGCCTCATCCATAGGATCACCTTGCTTGGGTGGCCTGTAGTAGACCCCAACCATAAGATGCCCTTTGTTGGTCTGGTCCTTACTTTTTACCCACAGGCTCTCAACTTGCTCTTGGCTGTTTCTCAGAGGAAACTATTAACAATCTATTTCTTAACATAGAGGGCAACACCCCCACCCTTCCTTCCTTGCCTGTTGCTCCTGTAAGGCTTGTAGTCCTCCATTCCAATGTTCCAGCTGTGTGATTCGTCCCACCACGCTTCCATGATAGCAATTAGATCATAGTTTTCTAATTGCACTGCAGCTTCCAACTCCTCATGCTTGTTTCCTATGCTGCGTGCATTGGTGTAGAGGCACTTCAGCCAGGCTATGGGCTGCATTGCCTTATTGGAGGACTCCTTCCTAATTCCTATGGGACTATTCACAGGTGTTTCCCTGCTGTTTTTTAAAGTACTGGCATTCAGTGGTTCTTCTGAGTCACTTACAGGTACATCCCCTTCCTCCACTGAATCTAGTTTAAAGCCTTGCTAATGAGTCTGGCCAGCTTGCTGCCCAAAACGCTCTTGTCCCTCTTGGTCAGGTGCATCCCCACCCCCTGTCAGCATGCCTGGTCTCTCAAAAGCATGCCCAAGATCATAGAACCCAAAACCTTGATCATGGCACCAGCTACACAATCATTCACCTGATTTGTACACTGCCTCCTCCGCAGGACCCAGTCTCTGGGAGGACTGAGAACACTACTTGTGGTCCTGATCCCTTCAGCATCTTTCCAAGGAACATAAAGTCCCTTTTGATGTTTTGGAGTCTCCTTGTCATGGCCTCAGTTGTCCATATGTGAAAGAGCAAGGATGGGTGATAGCCCTCTGGCTTAACCAAACTCAGTAGCCTCTTTGTGATGTTATGAATACGGGCCCCAGGCAGAGAGTCTTTTATTAGACTCTTCCTCTTCAGTGGTTTATCATTCCTTGACACATTTACAAAAGGGATGTAACCACACTGGTAAAAGTGAATAATTTTACTGATAAAAAGAAAATAATCAAATCATTCATTGACACTTGAAAGAACTGAAGTTATGTTTCTGCAGTGGAAAATTCCACTAACCTTGCATATTCAAAAGTGATTGCACAGGCATAGCAGTGGGGGGTATGTTAAGCAAATAAGGGAACAGTGGAAAGTCCCACTGTCCGAAAATAAGGAGGACGGCTAAGAAAAACAAGACAAGCTGTTGCAGAACAGAAAACAAACAAACAAACAAAAAGACCCAAGAAGCTACAAAATCATAAGCTCCTCCAGTTCAAAAAGAAAAAAAGGAGAAATTAAAGGTTGGTCAAATAAAACTGTACATGCAGGGCATATTAACAAGTGTTGGGTAGGTTGTGAACCTGTAGTACTCAGCCAAAGAGAAAATGGGAGGAATCAGTGGTCGGGTAATAGGGAATATAGTGCTATGATACATTTCTGCTGTGCACTCCTGCTTGCAGGACACCTGCTATTGCAATCACAAATAAAAATGTTACTTCACTGAGATCTTCACATGAGCCTGTGTTAAAGGCTTGTTCTGGTTTCAGTTAGGACAGAGTTATTTTTCCTCCTAGTAGCTGGTAGGGTGCTATGTTTTGGATTAGGATGAGAAGACTCTTGATAACATGCTGATATTTTAATTGCTGCAGAGCAATGCTTACACTAAGACAAGGACTTTTCAGCTCCTCGCTCTGTCCTGCCAGCGGGCAGGCTGGGGGGGCAGCAAGAGCTGGGAAGCGACAGACCCAGGACAGCTGACCCAAACTGGCCAAAGGGGTATTCCATACCATCTGACGTCATGCTGAACAATATATAGGGGTGGCTAGCCAGGGTGGGGGGCCGGCTGCTCGGGGTTGGGCTGGGCATCGGTCAGCAGGTGGTGAGCAATTGCATTGTGCATCACTTGTTTGTACATATTATTATTATTATTATTATTATTATTTTATCTCTTAATAAACTGTCTTTATCTCAACCCACAGGCTTCACTTTCCCGTTTCTCTCCCCCATCCCAGAGAGGGAGGGGGGGAGGGTGAGCGAACGGCTGTGTGGTGTTTAGCTGCCGGCCGGGTTAAACCACAACAGTCCTTTTGGCGCCCAATGTGGGGCACGAAGGGTTGAGATAACAACAGATCTGACCAGAGTATGTTAAACTAAAATTGGTATAAGTATTAG
>CM021764.1:1476638-1547031 GCA_011075105.1 Heteronetta atricapilla
CCAACTCTCCTGTGTACTTGGAACAGGAATTAATTTCCTTTCTGCAGTCTACAACTGATGGTGTTGATGAATTTATTGGCTTTAACTACAAGACAGGAAAACTTGTTTGCTCTTTCTCTAGAAACATTGGTGATTATTCATTCTGTAGATCTTGAAACTGTCAATTGCTTAATGTATGTAAAGTTCTTATCAGACATATTTGTTACTAATATTTTAACTTGTTTTCAGCTGTACTAGGTGAAGTTATTTGTGGTTGTAGAGCCTGTTTCACCTTTCAGATTCATAAGGTAAAATGCTCACCTGAATAGGTATAGTTCTTTCTCTTTTGCTGTAAACAGTTTTGTATGCATGGAAGATACGTGTACTTTCTTTCTGATCATTATTTTTTTTCATTGGTTTTCTTCCTACATGTTAGCTGCCGAACAGGGAGGAAAACCATCCATTTTCAGTTGCATATTTACTTATCAAGGGGAGAAAGGCTGGCATCGTTAGGGCTAATAAAGTGATTTTTAGGTTACTGGGCAGGACTTTGTTTCTCAATAGTCTTAATTCATTTTAGTCCATTTACAGAACTTGCTGGTGAAACTATTTGTTTTAAAATGGAATCAAATTTTAAAAAACTCATATCCTGTGGCTCTTTTATTTTGCTCTTAAAAATGGTTAGTAAGATTAAATAATAAATAAAAATAAACTATGAGCTGTTGGGTTTCATGTACTGCAATGAAAAGACTTGCTTTGGCTTAAAGTACAAAGGAAATAGTTTGACAGTAGTTTGGAAATTTAATTGTTATGAGAGATCACCAGGTGGAAGGAGAGAAGGGACCACTGATTCTAAAACTGGGAAGAAACGTATTTCCTCTAACAAAATGGATACACCAGTGTCTAGGAGCTGGTATGGGGAGAAAACAAAATTAGAGCTATGGTTCTGTCCATGGTTCTGATTATGCTGGAAGATACTTTGTATTTATTTTTTTGCTTGTTTGTTTCCAATGCTTTCAAATGCCCAAGATCAGATGTTAAGACTTGCATTTCTCATTATAGATGTATGTTTTAAGCTATTCAGACTGATTGGAGGGCTGCACCACCACCTCTCCTATAAAGACAGGCTGAGAGAGTTGGGGTTGTTCAGCCTGGAGGAGAGAAGGCTCTAGGGAGACCTTATAGCAGTCTTTGAGTACCTAAAGGGGGCCTACAAGGAAGCGTGAGAGGGACACTTTATTAGGGAGTATAGTGACAGGACAAAGGGGTAACAGCTTTAAACTAAAAGAGTGGAGATTTAGGTTAGATGTGAGGAAGACATTCTTTTCTCTCTGGGTGGTGAGGCACTGGAACAGGTTGCCCAGAGAAGTTGTGGATGCCCCATCCCTGGAAGTGTTCAAGGCCAGGTTGGATGGGGCTTTGAGCAACCTGGTCTAGTGGGAGGTATACCTTCCTATGGCAGGGGGGTTGGAACTGAATGTTCCTTAAGGTTTCTTGCACCCCAAACCATTCTCTGATTCTATGATCTTACCACGATGCAGCAGCCCAGATGGGTTTCACAGAATCACAGAATGGTTGATGTTGAAAGGGACGTTCGATTTTTCCCAGAGACTGGCTCATGAAATGGGATGCGATATACCCATTCGATGCAGTGTTCTATGGCCCAGATATCTATGAGGTTGTTTAGGAAATGAGTCTTGTTGTCTGATTCAATTCTTTCTGGGGTGCCATGTCACCATAAGATTTGCTTTTCAAGGTCTGGGATAGTGTTTTGAGTGGTGGCATAGGATATATTTACAGCCATCCGATGATTGTTTCCACCATTGTAAGTCCATGGTGCTTGCCTTGGCGGGTTTTTGGGAGTGTGATATAATCAATCTGCCAGGCTTCCTCTCCATATTTATATTTTAGCCATCATCTACCATACCATAGAGATTTCAACCGTTTGGCTTGCTTGACTGCAGCGCACATTTCGCATGCATAGATAATCTGTGCAATACTGTCCACAGTCAGGTCCACCGTTTGATCACAAGCCCATCAATAAGTTGCATCTCTTCCTTGATGCCCTAAGGTGTCAGTCCACTAAGCTATAAATAATTCACCCTTATGTTACCAGCCCAGATCCACCTGAGCTACTTAAAATCATAGAACAGGTTGGGTTGGAAGGGACCTTTAAGATCATCTAGTTCCAACCCCCCTGCCATGGGCAGGGATGCCACCCACTACACCAGGTTGCCCAGGGCCTTGTCCAACTTGGTCTTGAATACCTCCAAGGATGGGCCATTCACAACTTTTCTGGGCAACCTGTTCTGGTGCCTTGCCACCCTCTGAGTGAAGAACTTCTTCCTAATCTCTAATCTAAATCTCCCCTCTTTTAGTTTAAAACCATTCCCCCTTGTCCTATCATTATCTGCCTGAGAAAGAATTTGCTCTCCATCTTTTTTTTATAATCATAGAATATCCCAAAAACCCAAAAGTTTAGACCACGTGACTAAGTGCACAGTCCAATCGTTTCTTAAATTCAGACAGGCTTGGTGCAGTGACTGCTTCACTGGGGAGCCTGTTCCAGTGTACAACCACCCTCTCGGTGAAGAACCTCTCCCTGATGTCCAGCCTAAACTTCCCCTGCCTCAGCTTAACACCGTTCCCGCGGGTCCTATCACTGGTGATTACAGGTCACCTGCCTCTCCACTCCCCCTCGCAAGGAAGTTGTAGACCATGATGAGGTCTTGCCTCAGCCTCCTCTTTTCCAGGCTGAACAGGCCCAGTGACCTCAGCTGCTCCTCATATGTCTTCCCCTCTAGGCCTTTCACCATCTTTGTCGCCCTCCTCTGGACACTTTCCAACAGTTTGACGTCCTTTTTGTACTGTGGTGCCCAATAAGAGGTAAGCCCTCTTTTAATATTGAAAAGCTGCAATGAGGACTCCCCGGAGCTTTTTCTTCTTTAGGCTGAACATCCCCAGCTCTCTCAGTCTTTCTTTATAGGAGAGAAGGACTATGGGTCAGGATTTTAGGGAGAGCAGGGACAGGGGACATTATAGTGAATGCCCCCTGTCCCTGCCCTCCCTGTAATCCTGACCCATAAACTCTGTCAGCTCCTCATCCATCCCCAGGCAGAGCTCCATGCACTCCAGCTGCTTGTTGACATAGAGGGCAATGCCCCTCCTCATCTCCCCTGTCTGTCTTTCCTAGAGAGCCTGTATCTTTCTATACTAACACTCCAGTAATGGGAGCCGTCCCACCATGTCTCTGTAATGCCAATGATGTCATAGTCCTGCAGGCATGCATAGTCTCTAACTCCTCCTGTTTATTCCCCATGCTACCTGTGTTAGCATAGAGTTTGGCCTTCCTTTGTGCTGTTCATCAGGTGCTCTCCTGACGACCCCTGACCCTTCTCCAGGCTCTGGGCATCTGTCACTGACACTGGCATCAAGCTGGGAGGAGCAGGATGGATTGAGGTTCCCCTCCCCCAGCAACTCTTGTTTAAAGCCCTCCTCACCAGCTCAGCAAGCCTATGACCAAAGATGCTCTTCCCCTTCTCTGATAGGTGGACCCCATCAGCTCCCAGCAGACCAGGTTTCTCAAAGAGAGTCCCATGATCTAAATAGATGAACCCCTGTCTGTGACACCAGTCCTGCATCCATCTGTTGATTTGCCAGATTCGACTGGCCCTTTCAGTCCCCTTCCCTTTGACCAGGAGGTCCGATGAAAAAACTACCTGTGCTCCTGAGTCCTTTACTGCTGCTCCCAGGGCTCTGTAATCCCTTTTGACACACCTCAGACTGCTTCTGGTTGCATCACTGGTGCCTATGTGAAAGCAGCAGCGGATATTAGTCCTTAAGCTGTACAAGGCTTGGCAGTCTCTTGGTAACATTGCTGAGAAGAGCCCCTGGTAAGCAGCAGACTTCCCTCAAGAGTGGATTGTGTCAGCAGATGGGTGCCTCTGTACCTCTCAGAAGAGATTCTCCTACTCTCCTACTACTATCACCCATCACCTTTTCTTATTTGGGCTAGTTGTTAGGCAGGGAGCAGACGGGGCTGCCTTACTCAGCTCCACCCTCCCTGCAATGGGTCTTTCCTTTTCAGTCTGCAGAGGAGTAAAGAGGTTCTGTAAGGGCACCTAAGGCTTTGGGGGAAGACTTCCTCCTGCTGGTCCTTGTTGTTGACAGCTGCTATCCTCCACTGTTATTGATCCCCCTCCCTTCTGTGAGCATCAGTGAGGAAGTTTAGGTCTGTTTGGTCCAAAACAGTACCGGTCTCAAGACAGACCCCTGAGGGACACCACTTGTCACTGCATCCAGGTGGATATAGAGCCATTGTAAGATTTTAAACCAGAAGGGATACTGGGCTGAGAGGGCTGAGGGAATCTGTGTTGTGGTTCAATCTGGCAGGCAGCTAAACGCTACGCAGTTTACTTTGCCCTTCCCCCAGTGCGGGTTTGGGCAGATAATGGGGGGTGGAAAACAATGAAAAGGGTTGAGAAAAGACAGTTTAATAGCACAGAAAAAGAAAAGGGAAAATAATAAAAGAATATATGAAGGTAGTGATGCACGACACCACCAGCTGAGCGATGCCTAGTCTGCCAAGGAACAGAGGCTGCCAAACCAACTCCCCCCAGTTTTATTTTTCATTATGATGTCTTATGATATGGAATATTCCCTTGGCCAGTTTGGGTCAGCTGTCCTGGTTCTGTCCCCTCCCAGTTTCTTAGGTGGGGTGCCCAGTCTCCTCATTGGCAGGGTGGTATGAGAAGCTGAAAAGTCCTTGAATTAGTGTAAGCACTGCTCTGCAACAACTAAAACATGAATGTGTTTTCAACATTATTCTCATTGTGAATCCACAACACAGCACCATATTAGCTACTAGGAAGAAAATGAAATCTATCCCAGCTGAAACCAGGACAGTATCCATCCCTTATTCTCTGTTTACGTCGTGCTTGGGTCCTACACTTTCCACCACATCCCAATTAATCATCATCTGCTTTTCCTGTCTTTTGATATACTTACACAGATATAATTCCCTTAGACTATGGGCCATACCTCTAGAATGTCCAGTGAGTTTGTTTACTCCCTGACTTTGGGCTCTATCTGTCATCATGGTTCTTCAGGGCAGGTGAGATGGGTTGTGGTGTTGGATTGCTGCGCGCTGAAGCCAGCTCTAGTTACATCATCACTGCACGTGTCTGGTTCTGTAAAAATTAATTTTGCATTATTCTGGGTGACTCTTACTGTAATACCATTGATATAGCAGATAGAATCATAGAATCATTAGGGTTGGAAAAGACCTCCAAGACCATCTGGTCCAACTATCCCCCTATCACCAATATCACCCACTAAACCGTGTCCCTAAGCATCACGCCCAAACTTTCCTTAAACACCCCCCAGGGGCTCCACCACCTCCCTGGGCAACCCATTCCAATGCCTGACTACTCTTTCTGAGGAAAAACATCTACTAATTTCCAACTTAAACCTCCCCTGGTGCAACTTGAGGCCATTCCTTTTTGTCCTTTTGCTAGTTATCTGTGAGAAGAGACCGACCCCCAGCTCCCCATAACTTCATTTCAGGTAGTTCTAGAAAGCAATAAGGTCTCCCTTGAGCATAATCTTCTCCAGACTAAACCGCCCCAGTTCCCTCAGCTGCTCCTCATAGGACTTGTGTTCCAGACCCTTCACCAACTTTGTAGCCTTTCTCTGGACACGTTCCAGGGCCTTGATGTTCTCCTTGTAGTGAGGGGCCCAAAAGTGAACACAGTGCTTGAGGTGTGGCCTCACACAGAGCAGAGTACACGATCACCTCCCTGGTCCTGCTGGCTGCACTATTCCTGATACAAGCCAGGATGCTGTTGGCTTTCCTGGCATCCTGGGCACACTGACGGCTCATGTTCAGGTGAGCATCGACCAACACCTCCAGATCCTTTTCCTCTGCACAGCTTTCCAGCTGCTCTGCCCCAAGCCTGTAGCGTTGCATGGGGTTGTTGTGGCCAAAGTGCAGGACCCAGCACTTAGCCATGTTGAACCTCATCTCATTGGTCTCTGCCCATCAATCCAACCTGTCCAGGTCCCTCTGCAGGGCCTTCCTATGCTCCAGCAGATCAACACCTCAGCCACAACTTGAGGTCATCTGACAACTTACTGAGGGTGCACTCAATTCCCTCCTCCAAATCATCAATAAAGATATTAGAGAGGATGGGCCCTAATACCGACCCCTGGGGAACACCACTCATGACCTGTCGCCAGCTGGATTTCACTCCATTCACCATCACTCTCTGGGCCCGGCTGTCCAGCCAGTTTTTAACCCAGCAAAGAGTATACCTGTCCAAGCCATGGGCTTCCAGCTTCTCCAGGAGAATACTGTGGGAGACCATGTCAAAGTCTTTGCTGAAGTCTAGGTAGACTACGTGAACAGCCTTTCCCTCATCCACCATGCAGGTCACCCAGTCATAGAAGGAGATGAGATTGGTCAGGCAGGACTTGCCTTTTGTGAACTCATGCTGACTGAACCTAATCCCCTGATTGTCCTGCACATGCTGTGTGATTGCATTCAAGATGACCTCTTCCATCATCTTTCCTGGCCCTGAGGTCATGATGACAGACCTATAGTTCCCCAGGTCCTCCTTACGACCCTTCTTATAGATAGGCATCCCATTAGCAAGTCTACAGTCATTTGGGACCTCTCCGGATGACCATGACTGCTGATTGATGATGGAAAGCAGCTTGGCAATCACATCCACCAACTCCCTCAGCACCCTCATGTGGATAACAAGGTTGAACAATCTAAGTGCAATGTGCTGTAGGTGGGTTGGGGCAATCCCAGACATGAGAACAGACTGGGAGAAGAATTCATTGAGAAGTAGCCCTGCAGAGAAGGACTTGGGGGTTCTGGTGGATGAAAAGCTTGATATGAACAGTGTGTGCTTTCAGCCCAGAAGGCCAACTGCATCCTGGGCTGAATCAAAAGAGGAGTGGCCAGCAGGTCAAGGGAGGTGATGGTCCCCTCTACTCTGCCCTTGTGAAGACCCACTTGGAGTACTGCGTCCAGGACTGGAGCCCCCAGCACAAGAAGGATGTTGATTTGTTAGAACGGTTCCAGAGGAGGGCCACAGAGATGATCAAGGGGCTTGAGCACCTCTCCTATGAAGAAAGGCTGAGAGAGCTGGGGCTGTTCAGCCTAAAGAAGAGAAGGCTCTGGGGTGACTTCATTGCAACATTTCAGTACTTAAAGGTGGCTCATAAAAAAAGGAGAGAGACTTTACTCAGGCAGAAAATGACAGGGTAAGGGGGAATGATTTTAAACTAAAAGAGGGGAGATTTTGATTAGAGGTTAGGAGGAAATTCTTCACTCAGGATGGTGAAGCACTGGAACAGGTTGCCCAGAGAAGTTTATGCTCCATCCTTGGAAGTGTTCAAGGCCAGGTTGGATGGGGCTTTGAGCAACCTGGTCTAGTGGTTGGCATCCCTGCCCGTGGAAGGGGGATTGGAAGTAGGTGATCTTTAAGGTTCCTTCCAACCCAAGCCATTCTATGATTCTATGAAATTCTTATGACCGTGAATGTCTAAAATGTTAGTTTTAGAAGTTTAAAAATATCTTCTAAATATCACAAAATCTTTCTAAAATCTTCAAATTAAATACTTGCTTAAACTAGAAACACCAGAAAATCTCATTTTATTTTCTTTTTGTCTCTATTGCTCTTTATTCCTAGTAATGTTTCTCTGCATTGCTCTAATATTCCTAGGAGTTAGTGTATGTGATTCACAGAAGAATTAGCAAAGTGTTAGTAAATGCAATTTTCAGCATACCTCAGCTCGTACCATACCATAGGGCATATCCTTGTATATTCATTCCTTCAGTAAGGCATGAACACCTTTTCCCACAGCTGGGTCAGTAGTTAGGGGCATTCCTCTGTTTTTGACCCTTTTGTCAAAATTGACAGCAGGTTCCAAAGCTGCTGGTTTTGTTTGTTTGTTTGTTTTGTTTTGTTTTTTTTTAAAAAAGTGAAAGGGAGAAGGCCACCACCAACTGACAAATTACAAAGAATATGTTTACAGCAATTGGATTTCTTAAGGAAACCAGGCTAAAAGGATGAACTGACCTAGCCTGTTGTTTTAGCTATGTGCAACATTGAAATTAATAGATTAATTAGGACAAACGTTTGCAGTCCAGACAGTAGTCTGAAATAGTTGATCTGTAATTCTTCAACTTTTTAGGTGATAACAAATGTCTGTAACTTAATTCTTGGAAAAGACTTTAAAACATTCTTGCATCTCTCTCTAATCTAAAGGAATGTGATGATCAAACGATTTAGATTCCTGAAACTGTGTTGCAAATGTAGATCTACTATAAACTAATTACTTAAATTGGTAGTTTGAACTTTGCAGTGGAATATGTGGGTTTTGTACCTTTTAAGTGTTAGGATATTTTTCTACCTTTTTTTTAAACATATCTGTAAGAGAAGTAATTCTGCTATGTGGGTGTGAAGCATTTTTTTTTCTAACAAATGGAAGTAGGTGGCTTCTGCTTTACCTCTGGCCAAGGTAATGCAGTTTCTTCTACTTTTAGGTGGGGTTTTTTAAGTAGTAGTCATTCTTCCCTGTACTAAGGTAAGTGTTTTTTAAGAACTTTTTTTCTTTGTGTGTCTGTCTGTGGATGAATTTGATCTGATACAGAACTTGCACTTTGAATATGAGGAAAAGTATCAGCCTTAATGTTTGGCTATCTTCTTGTGTACCTGCCCTCTGATTGCAGAATGTGTCCAGAATAACAATACAAAGGGACTTCTCATGGAGCATGAACAAACAAATATTTTAAATTCAGTATTTATCTTAACTGAATCTCAAATCAGGCTATACTTTGTTTTGTTTTTCAGAGTAATATAATTGAAAGTGCTTCTTCTATATTTGAGGAAGAACAAATTGCTGGTTGGATGGTGGATTAATAAGTAGTTGCCATATTACAAGAGTAAGAAGATATTTGGGGATTTGGGAAGAACTGGATTTTCACCCTAGTTCAGCAGCTTTGCTGCTCACTTAAACACAGATGAATGAAGACCCCATTTGGAAAATCACCAGGTCAGCGGTCCAGAGCTGATGCAGGTGAGGTGTTATTGAATTTGTTTTCATTGTCTGTTGATTGGTTTTTAGTAGGTAAAAAATATTCTTAATACATAAGAAAATCTATAAAATAATGGCTTTATGAAGCTGTTACTGTTTCCTTACGTGTTTTTTTTCTGCTTGTTTTTAAAGATAAGAATTATACTTTGATTATAGAAATTGTAGAATTGAAAGGATATACACAAAATTTAATTAAGCTGTACAGACTTACATATAAGAAATTGTACTGGTTTTGGCTGGGATAGAGTTTATTTTCTTCATAGTGGCTCATATGGTGCTATATTTTGTAGTTGTGACCGAAATGATGTTGATAACGTACCAGTGGTTAAGCTATTGCTTAACAATGCTTATGCAGCATCAAGGCCTTTTCTGCTTCTCATGCTGCCCTGTCAGCAAAGGAGTCTGGGGTTGCACAAGAAGTTGGGAGGGCACACAGCCAGGACAGCTCACCCAAACTTACCAAAGAGTTATTCCATATCATCTCATGTTATGCTCAGCAATAAAATCTGTGGGAAAGAAGGAGGAAGGGGGGATGTTCAGAGTTGTGGTGTTTGTCTTCCCAGAAACTGTTACACATGATGAAGCCCTGCTTTCCTGGAAATGGCTAAACATCTACCTGCCAAAGGGAAATAATAGTGAATTAATTCCTTATTTTGCTTTGCTTGCAAGTGCAGCTTTTGCTGTACCTATTAAACTGTGTATCTCAACTTCAACTCACGAGTTTTCTCTTTTGATTTACCTTTGTGAATCTCTCCCCCATCCCACTATGTGTGGCGGGGGGGGGGGGGGGGTGAGCAAGTAGCTGTGGTGCTTAGCTCCCTACCAAGGTTAATCCACAACTGAAATGCTTGTTAGTAGTCTATAATATCAAAGGTTTTGTATAACTGGAAGTTAACTAAAATTCTACAAAGGAGCTTGTAATAGGACTAGAGTAACATTTTGCTTATCCTAGAAGTGCTTGAAAATAAACAGTAATGTATTCACCATACATATTCACCACTGGAGGCCAGTAACTAGTGGAGTACCCCAGGGGTCAATACTGGGTCCAGTCCTGTTCAACATCTTAATTAATGATCAGGACGATGGGGCAGAGTATATCCTCATCAAGTTTGCTGATGACACAGTACTAAGGGGAGTGCCTGATGTGCCAGAGGGTTGTGCTGTCATCCAGAGTGACCTCGACAAGCTGGAGAAATGGGCTGGCAGGAACCTCATGCAGTTCAACAAGGGGGAATGCAAATTCCTGCACCTGGGGAGGAGAAACCAGTAAATGCTGGGGGAGGGGTGTGTTACCCAGCTGGAAAGCAGCCTGGCAGAAAAGGACCTGGGGGTCCTAGTGGACACCAAGTTGAACATGAGACAGCAACATGCCCTTGCTGCAAAGAAGGCTAACGGTAGCCTGGTCTGCATGAGGCAAAGTATTGCCAGCGGGTCAACAGAGGTGATCCTTCCCCTCTCCTCAGCACTGATGAGGCCACACCTGGAGCCCTGTGTCCAGTTCTGGGCCCCCCAGACATGGACATCCTGGAGGGAGTTCAGTGTAGGGCCATGAGGATGAATAATGGACTGGAGCATCTCTCCTATGAGAGGCCAAGAGAGCTGGGACTGATCAGTCTCGAGAAGAAGAGGCTTAGGGGGTGGGGGTAATCTCATCAATGTGTATAAATACCTGAAGGGAGGGTGCAAAGAGGACAGAGCCAGGCTCTTTTAATTGGTTCCCCCATGCCAGGACAAGAGGCAATGGGCACAAACTGGGACATAGGAGGTTCCATCTGAACATCAGGAAGTGCTTCTTTACTGTGTAGGTGACTGAGCACTAGAACAGGTTGCCTACAGAGGTTGTGGAGTCTTCCTCCTTGGAGATCTTAGATCTTCAAAAACCATCTGGACATGGTCCAGGGCAGCCTTTACTAGGTGTCCCTGCTTGAGCAGGGGTCTTGGATTAGATGACCTCTAGAGGTCCCTTTCAACCTCAACCATTCTGTGATATAACTCACTGTAAACTATTTAATCACTTTATAGAAGTTAATCAGGTAGTAATTGTGAAAGAGCATCTCTCAAAATAACTTCAAGATTTTTCTAAATGTACATAAAGATCATTGCTACATTGTATGCTGTGTAAATTGAAATAATTAGTCAAAGCTTTTAAAAGAATTCTTTATTTCAAGAAACTGAAAATAGGAGTAACCACTCATAGATCATAAAAACATAAAATGGCTTGGGTTGGAAGGAACCTCAGAGATCATCTAGGTCCAACCCCCCTGCCATGAGCAGGGATGCCACATGCTAGATCAGGTTGCTCAGAGCCTCATCTAACCTGGTCTTGAATGCCTCCAGGGATGGGGCATCCACAACTTCTCTGGGCAACCTATTCCAGTGCTTCACCATCCTCTGAGTGAATTTCCTCCTAACCTCTAATCAAAATCTCCCCTCTTTTAGTTTAAAATCATTCCCCCTTACCCTGTCATTTTCTGCCTGAGTAAAGTCTCTCTCCTTTTTTTATGAGCCACCTTTAAGTACTGAAATGTTGCAATGAAGTCACCCCAGAGCCTTCTCTTCTTTAGGCTGAACAGCCCCAGCTCTCTCAGCCTTTCTTCATAGGAGAGGTGCTCAAGCCCCTTGATCATCTCTGTGGCCCTCCTCTGGAACCGTTCTAACAAATCAACATCCTTCTTGTGCTGGGGGCTCCAGTCCTGGACGCAGTACTCCAAGTGGGTCTTCACAAGGGCAGAGTAGAGGGGACCATCACCTCCCTTGACCTGCTGGCCACTCCTCTTTTGATTCAGCCCAGGATGCAGTTGGCCTTCTGGGCTGAAAGCACACACTGTTCATATCAAGCTTTTCATCCACCAGAACCCCCAAGTCCTTCTCTGCAGGGCTACTTCTCAATGAATTCTTCTCCCAGTCTGTTCTCATGTCTGGGATTGCCCCAACCCACCTACAGCACATTGCACTTAGATTGTTCAACCTCATTAGGTTCATATGGGCCCACTTCTCAAGCTTTTCTAGGTCCCTTTGGATGGCATCCCTTCCTTCTGGTGTGTCAGCTGCACTACTCAGCTTGGTGTCATCTACAAACTTGAGACATTGCCATTGACCACCACTCTCTGGGTGCAACCTTCAAGCCAACTCCTTATCCACTGAATGGTCCACCCATCAAATCCAATCCAATATCGCTCCAATTTGGAGACCAGGATGTTATGTGGGACCGTGTCAAAGGCCTTGCAGAAGTCCAGGTAGATGACATTGGTCGGTCTTCCCTTGTCAACTGATGCAGTCACTCCATCGTAGAAAGCCACTTGGTCAGACATGCTTTGCCCTTGGTGAAGCCATGCTGGCTGTCTCGGATCACCTCCTTGTCTTGCATGTGCCTTGACATTGCTTCCAGGAGGATCTGTTCCATGATCTTGCCAGGCACAGAATTGAGGCTCACAGGTCTGTAGTTAACTGGGTCTTCCTTTCTACCCTTTTTAAAAATGGGAGTGATGTTTCCCTTTTTCCAGTCACTAGGGACTTATCCTGATTGCCAGGACTTTTCAGATATGATGGAGAGAGGCTTGCCAACTACATCAGCCAATTCCTTCAGGACCCTGGGATGCATGTAATCAGGTCCCATAGACTTGTAGTTGTTTAGTTTCATCAGGAGGTCTTGAAACTGCTCTTCACTCAGTCCTTTATGACTTGTTAAATGTAGTGGGTTTACGTGGCAAGGTCTTGGTAGTGGGGGCCTGCAGGGTGGTTTCTGTGAGAAGAATCCAGAAGCTGCCCCATGTTAGATAAGGGCCAGTTTCAGCCGGCTCCAAAGGGACCCACTGCTGCCCAGAGCCGAGCCAATAAGTGATGCTGTTTGCGCCTCTGTGAGAGTATTTTTAAGAAAGGGAAAATAAACTGCTGCAACAACAGCAGCTAGGAGAATGAGGAGTGAACAACAGCCCTGTAGACACCAAGGTCAGTGGAGAAGGAGGAGGGAGGAGGTGTTCCAGGTGCCGGAGCTGAAGTTCCCTTGGTCTGTGGAGCAGGTTATCCCCCTGCAGCCCATGGAGGAGCCCACACTGGAGTAGGTGGATCTGACTTGAAGGAGGCTACAGCCTGTGGAGGACCCCCACTGGAGCAGACTCCAGGCCAGGTCCATGGAGAGGAGCCCATACAGGAGCAGGTGATCTGGCAGGAGCTGCTGCCCATGAGGGACCCATGTTGGAGCATTTTGCTCCTGAAGGACGGACCCTGTAGTACAGACCCATATTTGGAGCATTACTTGAAGAGCTGCTGCCTGTAGGAAGCCCACGCTGGATCAGTTCAGGAAAGATTGCATCCCGTGGGAAGGGCCCCATGTTGTGGGGTCCCCAAAGTGCTGTAGACTGACTGCAACCTGCATTCCGCCATTCCCTTGTGCCACTCGGGAGGAGGACATAGAAGAGGGTGGATGGGGGGAAGGTGTTTTTAGTTTGTTTTCTTTGTTTCTCACTCCGATAGCTTGTTAGTAATAGGTAATAAATTTCTCTAATCTTCCTGTGGTGAGTCTGTTTCGCCTGTGACGATAATTGTTGACTGATTACCGTGTCCTTATCTCAACCCTTGAGCCCTTCTCATCATATTTTCTCCCCCTTTCCCTTTGAGGAGGGGGAGTGAGAGAGCAGTTGTGATGAAACTCAGCTGCCCACCTGAGTATAACTACCACATTGGACTAATTTGTAGTTTTGTAGCACAATAGACTAATGAAACAAAAGTTTTTTGTGCTCTGTAGTTAGGATTATCAGCACGGCACAGTGAAAGCATCAACTTACCAGTCAAGAATAGTTCTGTGTGCTAGTATTTAGTCTTTTATAAACTAAGCAAAACTGTGCTTTTTCTGTGCATTCTTTTTGGACTAGTGTGCAGGAAAGGGTCTAGAAATTAGAAATTCTCATTTAAGAATTCTGCAGTCCAGCTTTTTGGGGATTAAAATGTTAAAAATGAATGCTGTTCATTCATTCCACTGTTTAATTATTTGTTTTTTAGTTTAACTTTTGAGAGTAATATAATTTACTTTGTAGTTGTTTTTCTCTCTTTTGGAATTACTTCACGTTCTTTGGCAGAGGGGGAATGCCCTTCCTATTTTGTACCACAGCAAAATTCACTACTGACCTGCACAGTGGAAAACTTTGTAGACAAATGGTGCAGCACATTATCTAACCCTGACCATCGTTTATTGGTGCTTTCTGAAAAATCTCATGAAACCAAATCAGTTTCATATCAAATTGGGAAAGCTCAACTACTTTTTTAAATACCCACTGCCACCTGTGGGGGACCCATATTGGAGCAGTTCTTGAAGAGCTGCTGCCTGTGGGAAGCCCATGTAGGATCAGTTCCGGAAGGACTGCATCTCGTGGGAGGGACCCCACATTGGAGCAGGGGAAGAGTGACGGAGAAGGAGTGGCAGAGATGAAGCCTTATGGACTGATTGCAACCCCCATTCCCCGTTCCCCTGCACTGCTCGGGGGGAGGAGGTAGAAGATAGTTTGCTTTTAATTTCTCACTGTTCTAGTCTGGTAGCGATAGGTAATAAATTATATTAATCTTCCTATGTTGAGTCTGTTTTGCCCATTATAATAATTGTTGCGTGATCTCCCTGTCCTTATCTCAACCCTTGAGCCCTTTTCATCATATTTTCTGCCCCTTTTCATTGGAGGAGGGGAAGTGAGGGAGCTGTTGTGGTGGACTTCAGGTGTCCAGCAGAATAAAACCACCACAGTCCTCCTTCTTGATACCGCCAGAATATTTGTGGGAGGAGAATTTCTTTTGTAAGAGAAAAGAAAGGAAAGCAGGCTTTGACACGGTACTTAATATCAGTATGATTGACTCCTAAGTATTAGCTGGGTACTGTGAGAGTTCAAAGAATTTAGACATTAGGTTTGTAAAGATAACTTTTAGAAGAATTTTGTCAAATAATCTGTAATATACAATGAACAAGAACATTACAGCAGATTTGAGGTGTCATAATGTGGTTTTTATGTAGAGTGAATTTTTGACTGAAACTAGGTAATTTTACTTTACATGTTGAATAAAAAATTTCATTATTTGTCCTCTTGACTTAAAAAACAACAAACCAGACTTATTTTAGATGGTCACACTTTCCATTGCTATGTCATTATAGTTTATCCTATAATTTGCACCTTCATTTTGTTCCATGAAAAATCATAATTGACACTCAGATATTTCTTTAGATGCCTTTTTTGCTTTTTAATATCTGTACACAACAGTTAATATTTAGACCTTTACTTTTTTCTTTATGAGATTTGTTTAATTGTAACTGAGGAGTCCTTAATTTATGCTTCCTGCTGATTAATATATCACTGTCTTTTTGATACACGCCTCCAAGTCATACACATTTGGTCACTCTTAACTCTTGACATAGTCTTTGCCTAGGCTTGGGTGCCACCAGCTTCCAACCTCTGGATATATGTTCTTGAAGACAATTTCTGATCTTCTTGCTGTGGTTACTCCTTCTTCTGATCATATTTCATAGGTTGTGGGTAGTTGGCCTTTACTGATTTTGGGGAAAAAAATGCAATGATGGAATTATCTGCTGTATGTTTTTTAATTATGGATGTATATTAGGAAGGAGTGTATCAGGTAGCCATCATTAGGAGACTGAACAGCCCACTCTATAATGTTGTGGAAGGGTTTGATGGGGTGGTGTTTTAAGCACAGTATAGCTAACATGTCAAAAAGAAATGATTGTCTCACTCTATTTTGCATTGGTGTGGCCTCACCTAGAGTACTGTGTGCAATTTTGGGCATCACAATATAAGAAGGATATAAAAATATTAAAATGTGTCCAAAGGAGGGCAACAGAAATGTTGAAAGGACCTTTCTCAAAAGGAACTATTAAAAAAAAAATCTGGTTGAGAAAACCTGTCAAAAGCAAAACTAGGTCAAGTGACAGGGAGCTGGAATTAGAAATCCAAATTGGAAAGTAGTTTAAGTGATAACTCTCTTCTTTTAGAAGGAGATTTGTTACATACCGGTGAAGGGATGTTGTTCCTCAGTTGCATGTTAATAAATTTGTTATGGAAGAACTACTTCAAGTCCAGAAATTTGTCACTAAATCTCACCTATTCTATACATTAGAATTAATTGTGTGTCAGTGATGTTTGTGAACTTTTATAGACTTTTAAAGTGTTTGCGTTTGGGGTTTTGTTTCTTGGTTCTAATTGGGACTGTTAAGGATTTATCCTACTCGTGTTGAGATTTTCAGTTGAAAGCAAATACTTCAAGTGATTACTGGACTGACAATATAATGGATTTGAAAATTATTAACGACATTAACAATTGTGGGGAGTATGACATTTGCTAACTTTTGCATATTGTTAAAACAACAATAACAGAAAATCTTGTATCTTAATGGTAAGTAACTTTTAAACAAGATTTGCTTTTTTTTTAAAGAATCATTGATGCAAATATTGTTTCATATATTTTGATGCTTCTCATTAATTTCCTTTTTTAAAGATTGTGGCCACGTCCCAAAAACTACATGAGCAGATAATTATTTTCATGAGAATTATATACTTTCACTAGAAAATAATTTGATAAAAATCTTGTCTATAAAATTGTCATAATTTAGGAGAAGAATATATGTAAAGTTGGTATATTTTCTCCTATTAATTTCCCTCCTAAATAAAGATATGGAAAAAGCATGCAAATCATTTACCTACTTCATTTATATTTCATCTGTAGATCATGTAAAATTGTAAAATCATGGGACTCTAGGTGACTTTGGCAATCATGCTCAAGCTGCAAAAAATCTGTAGGTATAGATGATCCAGTGATTGTGTAAGCTGTTCATATGGCCTAACATTATTACTATTACTGAATTAAATGCTTTACCAAAGCTTTTTGCAATTGAGTTTGGTTTTATTCAATAATAAAGACTTAGATGCAGTGGCTGCTTTGAAAAGGCTAGTTTTCCTCTGTTCTGTCTTCCTGCTTACAAAGGGAAAGACTTTTATTTGCTATCAAGTAGGTATAAGAGGAGAAAAATACATTTAATTAAAATATCCAGATTTTTGAAGTCTGCCTCTACTGGGAAACAGACAATAATTCCATCTTGAGAAAGAAAGGATAACACCGAAGATGGAAAAATGAAGGAAAAACAAACTTGTTTCTTATTTATTTATAACAGTAGAGTTCATGCCTGCAGCCTCAATAATTTTGTTAAAATATAGAACAGCTTTCTTGGATATAATTTGAGTAGCTGCTCCATGCATGGCATTGTATCTGTGCTTCTAATTATGGCATGGCACTTTCCAATAATAGGTGAATCCAGATTTTTTTCATTAACGTAATCTAGTATAATTGTAAGTTAAGTTGTGATTATTCTTGTGTTTACATTTATATTTGGCCTTTTTGTGTATGCTTATTAATTGTTTCATGCTGTAGAAATGTAAGATATGGTCCTTTACAGTCCTTCCTACTTGTTATCGGTATTGTCCTTGTGAATTAAGAGATCCCACTCCTAGATGCAACTTGCTTAAAAATGTGGTGAAATCTTTTGGCAGAGTTGGGAATTTATTTTACTGCTCTACTCCTGGTCTTCTTTCACAAACTCTTTAAGTTCACATTGGTCAATTTTAGCTGTTTTAGGTGTGAATAAACATGTCTGTGGAATTCTTAGGTCCCTCAAAATAATTTTAAAAGAGCCAGCAGATCAATAATAATTCTTAAGTGATTATATGGTGTTTCTGTAGCAGATTTTAAAATGTCCAGCTTTTGCTGCCTTTCATAAAGATAGTGGATATTCTGAGAAATAAGATGCTGAGGTGTGTTTTGAAGAGCCTGTCTAATTTTGATGGACTGGATGGAGATCGCCATCTGATATGACAAAAATAAAAATACTGCTAGTAGTTTTCTCTTATCCTTCATCCTATTCTCTTCTCCTCCTCCCCCCCCCCCCAGTTGAAACATGTATACTCTCTTTAGTGTCCACATCCTCAAAGGATGTTTATTTTACTTCTGTCTTGTCTTACCCTTTTTCTTTCTCTGTGAGAGTAAGGTAGAAGCATTTAGAAACATGGCTTCTAGTTTTGTTGTTGAATTTAATGGTCTATTTTAAGGCTCCATCAGGCAAAATTAATTCAGGCTCAAAAAACACAGACCAACTGACAAATAAATGCTTTTGTTCTTGACTAGGAGTTAGAGTTTGTACTGACTTTTTATTATGAAAAATATTTATTTTTGTAGTCATAAGAGATTGAAACAAACATTTTCTCTTTCTTCAGATCTATCAAATTTTGAGTCTTGCTGTTTATTACAAACAAGCATAAAAAATACAATCACTATTTATGGGGTGTCTTTTTGTTGTTTTTTCTTGTTGTGTGGCACTCCCCCCATACAACTTAGTTGTATAGAGTTTATTTTGAATGTTGTCTAAATGTGGAATTTAATGGAGTGTTCTAGTTAGAACAATAGCATTTGTCAGAAGAAGGTAAAGGATGTGAACTTAAATCCGTTCAATGGCATTCATGTTCTATAGAATTGGATAACTCTCCATTATTAGGTCTTTTGGGTTTCTAGTCAGACTTTTTGTGATATCTTTTTTTTTAAAAAAAAAAAATAATTTATAGCTAATAGTTCTTATAAACAGTCCTTATAAAGGGAAGTTCTATTTATTTGGTCTTTTAATAGTCAAAAATTGTAAATAGGATCTTTACTGTAGCTTTTAGCATAGAGAGGGCCTCATTTCTGAAAACTTAAAATTCCACCTGCCATTAAAACTGGAGATATATCTTTCCATGGATTCAGTACAAGCTTGAGTGTTGGAAACATAAAGTGTAGACTTATTTTAATTCTGCCATTTCTGTCACATGATTTACATCCTCTTTATTTCTCCATCTGAAAATCCAAAGATTAAAATATTTATGAAAACTTTTAAGGTTAATGGCATTTTCAGTGCTTGACTCATGTGACATTACTAGTAATATGAAAGTTAATTTTCAAAATACGTATGCTCAAGCTATGCTTGGAACATGCATATAATGTTAAAGAATTTGTTTATTTGGATCTGTAGAGAAACTCAATTAAGTATTTCTCCATAGGTGTGAATTTAAGCATCCATAGATGAAATTCTGAACATGTTTCTACATATACATGAGGTGTTATTATTATTATTTTTATTATTTTTATTATTTTTTTATTATTATTATTGACAGACATTGAAGTTATGTATGTGTCAAAGTCCAACACTCTGACTGGGTTCTTTTAGATATTCCATATGTAGAGAGCTTAATGTTTAATACCAACTGTTGGTATTTAACCCCAGTAGGCAGCTAAGCACCACACAGCTGCTTGCTCCCTTCCACCCCTTCCCCAGTTGGATGAGGGGAAGAGAATCAGAAGGTCAAAACAGAAAACTTGTGGGTTAAGATAAAGACAGTTTAATAAGGAAAAACAAACAAACAAACAAAAATCACAAAGGAACAAAAAACAAGTGATGCAAAATGCAATTGTTAATCACCAGCTGACCAATGCCCAGCCAGACCCTGAACAATGGCAGCACTCCCCTGGCCAACTCCCCCCACTTTTATTGCTGAGCATGACATCATATGGTATGGAATATCCCTTTGGCCAGTTTGGGTCAGTTGTCTTAGCTGCGTCCCTCCCAGATTCTTGTGCATCCATCCCTAGCCTACTTGCTGCCAGGGCAATGTGAGTAACAGAAAAGACCTTGACTCAATGTAAGCACTGCTTAGCATCAGTGCATTAACACTATTTTCATTACAAATTCAAAACATAGTACCAAATGAGCTACTAGGAAGAAAATTAACTCTATCCCAACCAAACCAGCACACCAACTTTACTTTTTTGAAGTTATTTGACACTACACGGGACTTTGATTTAGCAGAATGAAATAGCAGTTTACTTCAATCACAGTACAAATAAAAATTATGCTTAGCAGAGTATAGTAGTTGCAATATACAGTTGAATCATAATACAAATGCAATTCTTGTTGTTGATTTTCATCATGACTCTGGCCGTCTCCAGTTGCTAGGAAGGAATACATGGGTTGAAACTGGCTTAAGCCTGTTGCTCTCTTCAAAGTTCTTTCTGTTTGTTGTACAGTTTTTATACTGTATGTTCTATACTGAGTTTTTTTTATGCTCAGTTTGGCTGAGCCACATATAACCCTACCCATTCTGGTCTGGCTAACTCTGGAAGACATGTATTTGCACGTATTTATTAAGCCAGGGACAGTTACACAGCCAATTGATTTCCTCAACTACTGTAGCCATTTATCTAGAACAAAGACTATCTCCCATCCCTTTTGTGTTTTCAGTTTTTTAAAACACTTGTGATCAGTCACTCTCTACTTCTTTACTTAGGCAACGAATATGTACTCATGAAGTTATCCCCTCAGAGCCTTCTTCCATTCTAGGAGTTAATTAATCAATCACAACATGAAGTGTTTAAGTTTTTTACATTTTGACTTCAAAAAGAGAACTTTTCTGTAAGATACCTTTTTGGCATTGTGTATAAACATTTTATTTTTCAATAATTCCATTATTTATATTGTAGGTCATGCAGGAGTCTCTGCCAGCATGATGAAGAAAAGAACTTCCCACAAGTAAGTTGCTAATATTTTTACTAAAGAATAGTTCTCAATAACTGGATTTTCCATTCTAGAAATATATCTGTATTGTTCCAGTCACTTTGCTCTTGAAAATCATGTGGAGTAGTAATCAGCCAGTGTATGTGTGTAGAGTCAGACTTTAATTCTTTTGGGAGGGAGGTGGGAAAGAATGCAACATTGGTGGAGTTCTAAATATCATTTTAAATGTTACTCTAAGATAAATGATCCTGTGAATCTAATTCTGTAATTTACTCTGGAATTCAGAGGCAAGAGGTTGCAAGCCAGAAATTGAGTACATGTACTCTAGGATTTGTTACAGCTCTAGTTTTTGAAAAGGATTTTTCACTTTTTTTTTAAAATAAAGAACAAACTGAAGCACTTCTTATAGAAGGCCGCTATTTGTGTGTGAAGGATACTTGCTTATCCTCTACATTCATGGCACGTATTATTCTCTCTACTACATTTTGAAATAGTAACAGCTAAATGATGAGTATGAAAAGACAGAGGTAATAGCTTGGACATATTTGACATTAGTGTCTAACAGCTAGATGTTGCAACTGGCTGCATGTCTAGTTGGAGAACTCTAAAAATAAGCTGGGGAAGGGTGAAATATTAAGATACTGCTACTTATATTTTAATTATGAATTACTATAGTGGTGCTATATGACATGCATCAATACAAAGCAATTTGTCTGGCAGGAATATCTTCTATGATTAACATATTTGAATTAGTATTGTTTCCCAGACACAACACATGATGCTCTGCTCTAATCCCTTTCACCAACTCTTCACTATTCACTCTTGTCTATCTCTTTACACGGCAAAGATAAACATTTATTTGTTTAGAGACAGGTAGAGTTGGTTAAAATTTAATTTCTCTTGTTCTTTTTCAACCGCTCAGAGAAAGGAGTGTATGATGGGAAGACTATCAGAGGTGGGTTGCCTTTTGTACTTGAGGGTGGCTAGATTTGTCTTTATTGTTCTGTTGATATACACTTATTCAAATAGCTAAATAGGTTGTATATTTGTTAGCATAAAGGCTTTTATGGGGCATATTAATTTGTGATGCTATGTCACATGATTTTGAGGCATTTAACTTGAGCACCCAACTGAGTTTTATGTTAATTTAGCCTAGTCTAACTGTTTTAGAATTGTTTGGTAAAGGTTTTATTTTGTACCAAACCAAGATGACTTTTTGTGTGCTGCTCACTGACTTCTCTGAGAATGAGAGACTAGTATAGAGTTGTTTATATTTGATATTCATTACTTACATTTTTGAAATGAACAGGTAACAGTAAGTAGTGCTGCAGACATGTTTATACTAAACAAGTGGGATATGAATGCCTATGTAAAAATGTATGCTGATGCTACTCTGAGCTGTTATAGCCAACCATGAATTAGTAATGCATACTTTATAGTTGATTTAGTTATGATGACTCTTATATTCCTCATTTAAAGGAAAAAGAGGAACAAGTCTACTGGCATTTGAAGGCCATAGGGCCTTCAAAAAGTTCTAAACTAGGTTCAGAAAGTTCACGGGGAAGGGAGGAGCCAAGTGGATGGAACAGGGGAACTCAGGAAGTGATAAAATGAGCTGTGTGGATTAGTTTTCTGAACTCTTCTTAACTAATATGTTAGTTAACCATTGACCCTTTTACTGACCCTTTTGGAAGGGGTTCCCATGGTTATAGGTCAGCTGCAAAAGAGCAGTTCTTATGTGTGCTCTGTCAGTGTCAATAGGTAGTGATGAATATGAAGCTGACCTTATTGTCAGATCAGTCAGTAGTCTGTTAGCTTTTATCCTTTCAACTACCACTGAATTTATCCCTTGTGAATTTCACTCTTATTGTGGCAGGTTATACTTGGCTAAGGGCCAAAGTCCCACCCATCTGCTCACTCCCCCTCCTCAGCAAGGTAGGGGGTGGAAAATAGGATGAGAAAGCTCATGGGTCAAGATAAAAAGATTGCTTACCAATTACTGTTGCAGGCAAAAGAGGCTTGAGTTAGGGAAAATTATTTTATTGCCAATTTAAATAGATTCAGATTGTAAGAAACAAACATTAAAATAACACCCATGATCAACTTCACTCCAGACTCCTCTACCCTCTCTTCCTCCCCAAAGCAGCACAGGGAATTGGGGAGGGGCGTTTATAGCCAGTACATAAGGATTGCTCTCTCTGCTATTCCTTCCCCCCATACTTTTCCCCTGCACTGGCATGGGTTCTCTGCAGGCCACAGTTCCTGTCAGGAAATATCTGACTGCTCCGGCACGAGTCCTCCATGGACTACAGTGTGGATATCTGCTCCAGTGCCATAGAACACCTCATTCTTTCTGAACTTGGTGTTCCCTTTGCTCTCTCCCTCTCTCTCCCCGCTCCCCACCCCCCTTGCATGCTCCCTCTCTCTCCCTCGCTCTCTCTTGCTCACTCCTAACACCCCTCCCCCTTCTCTGCCTGTCCAGCCTTTTTTGCACTTTCTTTTATGTTTTCACAAAGGCAAAACCAACTTTGCTGATTGGCTCAACTTTGGCTTGTGGTGGAGATGTTGCCAAGCCAGCTGGAATCAGTTGCATCTGTCACAGGGCAGCCCCTGACCTCTTCTCACTTAATGCCATCCCAGTGTCAAGAATTCAAGAAAATGAATTTCAGAAGTGAATAATGTTTTTTGAAGGAGTACAGAAAGTACTTTAAAACTGCTCCCTCAAGTAATGTGCCTCATATTGAGGAAAAACAATTTATAAAAATTATCTGATCATACAATCCCCCCCCCATCAGTGATATTATTGATAGTCTATAGTATTGAGACAGGGAACAAGATAAAGGATATTGATTCAGAGTACACCAGACGACCACACTAGGACTCCAGTACACATGTGAATAGGGGCAGGAACCTATGTTAATGATTCTTCTGCAGAATTAAATGAATATGTATTTGTCCCACTAATATAATCACACTGCCAGTAACCCTTAGTGTGTGTGTGTTAGGTGGAGTGATCCTCCACACACCCGGCGCCGTAATAAAGAATACCTGCTTAATAACTTTGGTTATTGAGTTTTCACTGTCAGTTTGGCGACCCAGATGGGACCCTCTCTGTTCAGCTGTGGGAGCCGCTGAGATGTAGGACTCTCTAGGCATGCCCTGGGAGATTCTTGGAGGGACTCCTCACCTCAGCTGGCTCACTGCGGGGACAGACAAGGACCATCTTTTGTAAAAGTATTCTTTTTGGAATTTTGTTTGGTTGCTATACTGTTGGTTTCGAAGGTACCCGTTAAAGCATAGAAGACGTTCTATGTTGGGTGCTGTACTACTAGTCACTGGGATGCCATGTGATCTAGTCAGTACTTTGTTTTGTAGACGTTCTACATTTGATCCCGTACTACTAGCCACTGGGAGTCCATGTGATTTAGTCAGTACTTTGTTTTCATTTTGGATTTGTTCTGGCACTTGGACTCTGGATTGGATGTGTTCTTGACATTGAATAACGGAAAACGCTTAACGGATCATGATTTATACTGGGAAATTTGTTGTAATAAGTGATACTATTTGTAGTAGTGATTGTTGTTTTGTGTTGCTTGAGTGAATGGTGTAAGGGGTCTCTTTGTATGATTGCATGATTGTGCTGTGTGAGATGCAGCATCGCTGTGAAGTGAGTGCGGAGTCCTGATCCACAGTTCCACTATTCCATGAGGAATATGGCTGGAGATGGATGAAGTGTAAGAGACTGAGAAAAGACATCATAATGGGAAGAATTTTGAGTACTATTGATAAAAAGACCCCTCTGGGTTCTATCTTGGAAGGACATTGGTGGGCCACCTGGAGGAAATGTTAATTTTGTAAGACCTTAATTAAGTATTGTAACCAATGGTGGACTTAATAGAGAGAAAAAAAAAATCAGGATCCAGACTGGGAAGACATTGATCTAATGATGGGGGAGATGATTGAGATGATGGAAACAGAAAACCAGCTAATTCTTAAAACAGCCTGAGTTCATGTGCAAGCTCAGATTGCCAATGGTCCACTGGTTGAAATAAAGCTAGGGAACGAAGAGAGAGGCTTGGATTTTTTTGTTGCTTATGGGAGCTTCTTTCTCTGTGTTAATTCAAAAATTGATTCTGGAAAAGCACTGAGTCTATAAATGTAATAGGAGCAACTGGCCAACAGGAAAAGACATTTTTGCAATGCTTGAAATTTAAATTGGGAAAAATGATTAGAATACATCAATTTTTATACTTACCCAGTTTGCCAAGGCCCTTATTGGGAAGAGACTTGCTGGAAAAATTGGATGCAAAAAATTCTTTTGAACAAGAGAAAATGGAAATAAAAGTAACATATTAAACTCTTAAGTCTATCCCTGGTGAGTCCAGAGAAAGCTCCAGACAGGACTCCCTGAATGCATGTAATTATGAACCAAGTGTATCTGGGAGTTTGGGCTACAGGAATACCCAGGGGAGCAAAGAATGTAGTACCTGAAAAAAAAAATGATTTAAAGGAAAATGCTCCCAAGGTATGCCAAAAGCAATACATGATAAAGGTGGAAGACAGAAGGGGAATGGAAGGAATAATTAATAACTTTCTTAAATATAGACTATTAGTAGAATGTGAGTCAGAATATAACACTCCATATAGGCCCAGTTAGAAAGGCAGATGGAACCTATTGTATAGTCCAGGACTTAAGGGCCATCAATAGGGTCACAAAAGATTTATACCCTGTAGTAGCCAATCCCTATAACCTTTTGACAAAATTAGAAAACAATCAAGTTTGGTTCACGGTACTAGATTTAAAGGATGCCTTTTCCTGCCTGCCCGTGGTGACTGAAAGCCAGAAAAGAAACTCTTTGCTTTTGAATGATAAAATCCATGAAGAAAAACTCAGCTTACTTGGACTGTGTTAGCCTGTGATCTTGAAGCTTGGAAAACCCCTTCAGGAAAAGGGGACACTGCTGCAATACATAGATGACCTGTTGATAGCTACCGAAGAAGAAAAGGAGTGTGTAGAATGCACTATTAGTTTACTAATTTTTTTCGGCACTAATACCTTGAACCCAGCCTCTTTCCTTAGTAACAGAGTTTCCAGATCACCCCTTCATCAAGACCATGGACACCATATACTCCAGCTGACCAGACTTAAAGAAAACATCCCTAGAAGATGCAGAATTGTTATATAGATGGCAGCAGCTTCGTCTGCCAGGGAATTCACCTCACAGGGTATGCACAGGGTATGCGGTAAGAAACATCAGCCCAAAAGGCTGAAATCATCGCCTTGATAAGAGCTCTTGAGCTGGCAAAAGAGAAAAGAATTAACATTCGGACAGATTTGAAATATGCCTTTAGTGTGGTGTGTGCAACACGGGGCAATCCGGAAGGAGAGAAGACTCTTATCATCCTCAATTAAACATGCAGAAGAGATACTGAAGTTACTCCAAGCGGTATACCTGCCTACTAAAGTTGCCATTATGCACTGTAAAGGACATCAAACAGGGGAAACTGATATTGGAAGAAGGAAATAGATTGGCTGACGCAGAAGCCAAAGGGGAGGCAGAACGGGCATCTGAGAGTCAAATTTTGGCACTAGTACCAGGAACAGAAAACCAGGCATTAACAAAAGCCTTAGAAAATGAAGTAGAATATTCTAAGATTGATAAGCAATTAATTGAAGATGTAAAGGGAAAATGTTACCTACAGGTTTAGCACAAATAAATGATGGGAGAATCGTGGTACCATATTATATTGGGTGGTAATTGGAGAACATAATAAAACATGCTGGGGAGCTGAAATTTTATATCAGTTTTTAAGTAGGACATGGATAGGACCTAATTTGTATACCATTGTCAGATAGGTGTCATATGTCTTAAAAATAACCCACAGACTGGAATCAAGCCCCAAATGGGAACAATAAAGAAGGGAAATGTTCTGGGGAAACAGTGGCAAACTATTTTTTTCAAACTCCCAAGAAAAGGGGGGTTTAGATGACTATTGGTACTAACAGACACCTTTTCCAGATGGCCAGAAGCATTCCTGTGTAGAACTAACAAAGCCAGAGAAGTATCCCAAGTATTGTTGAATGAAATTATACTGAAATTTGGTGTACCTTCAGTAATGTCATTTGAAAGGGGACCACGCTTCACTGCAGAATTGACCCAACAAGTCAGCAAAGTGCTGGGGATTGATTATCAACTACACACTCTATATAGGCCACAGGTGAGTGGCCAAGTGAAAAAAAAAAAAAAAAAGAATGATATGATAAAACAGCAGATTGCTAAAGTATGTCAAGAAACAAATATGTATTGGTATCATGTGCTACCCATGGCACTTCTTAGAATTAGAACTAGGTCTAGGACCAAGGGAAAACTAAGCCCCTTTGAGACATTGTATGGCAGGCCTTACAAATCAATAAGAATGTTTTAGGAACTAGACCTTTTATTAGCCTCCCAAGGGGAAGTATGCACTTTAATAAATATTAGTTGCTGTATGTATGTAAATGAGGCAGGACAAATTGAGAGTCATCTCAAAAAAGTATTTGGAAAAGACCAAGATCTTATATAAGGTAGTTCAAGATGACACTTCCTGAGGTTTTCAAGAATTATGGAATAAACTGACCTATTGGTTACCCAACTTTTCTTGGCTTAAGCAATTGTTTATAGGAATATTTATCTTATACTAGTATTCTTAACCTGTGTATTAGTACAGTGTACATTTTGGTGCTGTATAAAAGGACTAGGTGATTATGAAACCTGGAAGTGCAACCAAATCAAGCACCAAGTAGAAACTGGTAAGAATTTTATGAAAACTTTGAATCAAGAAGGAGTGTTATAAGCAAAAGAATTTGCTTAGGATAAAGCAAAGAGGGGACTTGAGACAGGGAACAAGATAAAGGATGTTGATTCCTAGGTCTTAGCTAGCACGATTGTATGTTAACGACCCCAAAGATAAGGGAGTAAAAGACTGTATGCATAGATAATGGAACCAGCAAGAACTGGCTTGACTGCTAAAGTCTGTCAAAGAAAGGAAGGGTCAGGAATTTAGAAGACTCCTGGACTTCATCAAAAGACCACCAGAGTACACCGGACAACCACCCAAGGACTCCAGTACGCATGCGAATAGGGGTGGGAACCTACGTTAATGATTCTTCAGAGACCTGATGAATATGCAAGAGACTTATGGGAAATGAAATGAATATGTATTTGTCCCACTAATATAATCACACTGCCAGTAACCCTTAGTGTGTGTGTGTTAGGCGGAGTGATCCCCCACACACCTGGTGCCATAATAAAGAATACCTGCTTAATAACTTTGGTTATTGAGTTTTCACTGTGTCAGTTTGATCACAATTCTAATTTGAACCCTATTTTAAATAATTTTTCTACTTCGCACCGCGAAAGACAGAAATTGTACTGACCATTGTTACTCTGCCTCATTTGTACTATTTTTGAGATTTCTTTGAACTTTCTATGAAATATCTGGTCCTGCTAATGAAACTTTTTCATGTAACTAGGTTTACTTATCCACTTAATGCCTTCAAGGTAAGTAAGAGGATCTGAAACTTACTGCAATTGAAGGGCCATTTAAAATGAGGATGTATCTGATGCATCAATAACTATTTTTAGAAATTGCTATTATCTGTTTTTCCTGACTGTGTGTTTTAGATACATAGGGAAATTGAAATATTGAATGTCTAGGGAATTCAAATGTTATCTCAGTCTTTAAGAACAAACCTTTGTGGAATTTTAAAGATATTTCCAATAAAACAGAAGGAAAATATTTAGTTGGGTCTTCTGATTATAGCATCTCGAAAGGTTATTGTGCTAGTTTCAGCTGGGATAGAGTTAATTTTCTTCTTAGTAGCTGGTATGGTGCTGTGTTTTGGATTTAGGAGAAAAAATAATGTTGATAACACAGGGATGTTTTAGTTGTTGCAGAGCAGCGCTTACAATAAGTCAAGGATTTTCAGCTTCTCATACCACCCTGCCAGGGAGGAGGCTAGGGGTGCCCAAGAAGCTGGGAGGGGATAGAACCAGGACAGCTGACCCAAACTAGCCAAAGCGATATTGCATACCGTATGACGTGATGATGAACAATAAAAACTGGGGGGGGAGTTGGCTGGGGGAGGGCTGCTGTTGCTCAGGGTCTGGCTGGGCATCAGTCAGCTGGTAGTGAGCAAATGCATTGTGCATCACTTGTTTTGTGTATTCTTAAAGTTGTTATTGTGTGGGTTTATTTCTTTTATTTAATTATTTATTTATTATTAAACTGTCTTTATCTCAACCCACACGTTTTTGCACTTTTCAATTCTTTCCCCCATCACACTGTGGGGTACAGGAGGGGGTGTGCAAACAGCTGTGGGATGTTTAGCTGCCTGCCAGGTTAAACCACAAATTATGTACATTTGTATTACTCTGCACATCAGGAAAAAAAAAAAAAAAAAAAAAAACACCACCACACATTACTGAGAAAAAATGGTTTAAGAGTTGCTATTGTCTTATTTGAAAGCATACTGGTGGCTATTATTTGTTGTCAGTTAGAAACCTATGTTTTCTTTCTTAGCACATATTCATGTACAAGCAAAAGTGGTTTTTCTTTGACAATTTATTCATTAGAAAATAATTTCTTGCAATATGAGCAACTACAAATGAGAATGAATATTTGTTCAGTAGTACAGCCGTCACACAAAGAATAACTTGAAATGTGAGTATACCTAACTGCTCTGACTTGTAACTGCATTTACAATGCTTTTTGCTTTCTCCAAGGCACTTTAAAAGGCAATTACCAGTTTAAACCTAGTTATGTAGTCTTTTTCCATGATATTTTTAAAAAATACTGAAGCTTTTCACTTAATTGTGCAAATTTAAATGTTATGATTATGCTTTATAGGCATAAAATAAAATTGTGTAGTTAAACAAACATAAACATGAATTTAAACATGAGTATTATTTTACCTTTTTCAATTTTAACTTTTTAGCTTCAGTAGTAGTTTTATTCTGTTAGGATGCTTTAAAATGGAATATTTAGAAAAAAAAGTAAGATTTGATCACAAACTAGAATTTGAGCATGTGTTCAAGTTTCTGTGTAAAATTAGAACCAACTTTGCAGGGGAGTGCCTCTTAAGTGGAATAGAAGTTAGCATTTCTGTAATAATCAGTTATCCAAGTTAGGAGGATGAACTGCAGGGTGACATCCTTGATAAGAATTAAATCAACGCGTAAGTAAAATTTGACAAAAGATAATGTGGAACTCTGCTAAGATCTTCATGAAGAATGAAAATTTGGAGGTGGGACAAACTGTACATCTTATTTTTAATAGAATTATGATTACATTTTCAGCATTACTAATTTTATGTACTGTTTTTCATTATTCTTTAAGACTGATTATGAGATTTTACTTGTATAATTGCTATTTGTCTCTTTTGGAACTCTGTCATACATGGACTGCTCTATGAGCTTTCATTGTTCCTGGAGACATCTCTCTTTGGTCACTGTCACTAATCTAAGGGTGGATATTGTTTTCTGCAACTGATTTTTCATTTTTTTAGAAGTTGCATGACTAGTATGTTTTAAAGTATATTTTACTGCCATTTAATTAACTAATCCAGAAATTTATTTTGGAATTAGCTAACATTCATGAAAATTTTAATCAGGCAACCTTAAAAATATAATTTTAGGAATGAATATGTATATCATAACAGGCTAAAATAAATATAATATACATTTATCACCAATGTACTGTTGTAACACTCATGTTTTATATTGTTTTGTTTTGTTTTTTAATCTGAGTAGAATAAAACTTGTGTAATCATGTTTTAGTGGTTTGAAACTGTGAAATAGCTTACATGACTTTATCTGAACAACTGATATTCACTAGCAGAAATCTTTCCATGCAAGTTGCATTAAAAAACTGAGGAAATGCAAGAAGTATATTTAATCTGTTTTCTGCTTTAAGGGGTATCCCTTTTATTGCTTTTACCTTTGCATATAATTTTTTTTGTGTTGTACTAAAAAGGAATGTTAGAAGAATGTTGTCAAGAATATTGTTAGAATATTGAAAGTTACCTGTAAGTGCAGAGGGAAGTGAAATTTCTTTCAGGTGACAACACAGGTTAGGGAAAACAAATGCCTTGAAGAATTTTAATCAACCACCACTAAAGTTTCCGCTGACTTCTTCCTCCTGTGGTAAGGGAATTATGTTTACTGTTCCGCTGAGAGCAACAAAGTAGCAAAGCTATAGTACTGTCAGGTAACATTACTCTTTGAGACCTGATTTAGGGTTTTAACAAATGAGTTTTGATGTTCATTGTTGCACTAGGTAAAATAGTTCTTTTGGCTTAAGCAAGCTAGGTTTGGAAACTACTGTTATGAAAGCAACCTTATACAAAATGTTGAAAGTGTTTTGCTACTTTTCAATGTTTTTTTTCTTTTTCCAGTACAATAGAATTTGTTTTATGCCCTAATTTTAATAATGTGCACTAAACTGTATGTATTAGAATTTATTGCATCTTTATAATTTTAATTAATATTATATAATTAATACTATGTTTGTATCTGTGTACAGAAAGCATAGAAACAATGTGGGACCAAGCAAACCTATTTCTCAGCCACGAAGAAACATTGTAGGCTGCAGAATACAGCATGGCTGGAAAGAAGGGAGTGGACCTGTAACACAATGGAAGGGCACAGTTCTTGATCAAGTTCCTGTAAATCCCTCTCTCTATCTTATAAAGTATGATGGATTTGATTGTGTGTATGGACTAGAACTGCACAAAGATGAAAGAGTTTCAGCACTTGAAGTCCTTCCAGACAGAGTTGGTAAGAGGTTATTCCTATATATGCATATGTTGTCATTTAATATTAAATGTTCTCCACTAATCTCTCCTGACTTTCGCCCAAGATAACATCAGAACATTTAAATTTTATTAAATCACTTTTTGTCACTTTGCAGATAATCCAAATTTTCACAAAGTTCAAGTTTACCCTAGTAATTACTTGTTTATAAATGGAGTAAGATCTTGTTTTTCCTGACTGCAAAGAGATCAGTAGTAGTCTCTAGAATGGGGTTAGGGGGGACCAAACCCAACACTTTCATTAATAATTTCATAGAGCTGCTCTGTGATTAGCCTCTCTTCCTACTCTCCCCTCCCCCCACAATACAAATATTGAAAATACAGACATTATTGCTATGGCCTATATTGGTCTCCCTTTACCTTGCATTATAACAGTTTGTTTAATCTGGACCAGGAGATGTACAGTGATGGAAAATGTTAACATGTTAAAATCATTCCTAAAGTTCTGCAGATTTTTAATCTTCAACTATCTGGAATAGACAGTATTTGATTTATATGTGAATTGACTAACTTTCAAACAGTTTTATTCATGAATCTGGATAAAGATTATTTTTGACAAAGACTTACATCTGTATTTTTTAATGGATTTATGAATTTATGTAATTTCAGCTTCATCTCGAATTAGTGATGCCCACCTGGCAGACACAATGATTGGCAAAGCTGTGGAACATATGTTTGAGACAGAGGATGGCTCAAAAGATGAATGGAGGGGGATGGTCTTGGCTCGAGCTCCTATTATGAACACATGGTTTTATATTACCTATGAGAAAGATCCTGTCTTGTACATGTACCAGCTCTTAGATGATTATAAAGAAGGTGACCTTCGCATTATGCCTGATTCCAGTGAGTAGGCCAGTTACTTTTTTCTTCTAGAAAGTGGCATCTCTCTTTGTGTTATTGTTTGGCTTATGGTTTATTTATGGAAAAGAGAGATGACAAACAAGGGTCTTGTTTGTCTTTTACATTTTCTTAAAAGTATCAAAACTATAGCACAACAGAAAATACACATGTATTAACTCTTGAAATATTTCACTTGAATCAGTGGTGAAGTATGCAATAAATACAGGAAAATATTGTTCTGTAGTCATGCCTAATTCTGATGGATGTACATACTTTTGTAGAAGAGAGAACGCTTGGAGTTTTTTAACTGGAAACTGTCAAACTAGAAGCCTTCCATTGTTGTTTTCTTACAGAAGTGTCACAGCTCCTTGACAGGCTCTGGATTTACATTTCTAAAGCAGTTCTTCTAAGAATAATGTTTTGGGGATAACTAAAATAGGAAGATTAAGTTAGCTTGAATAGGCATCTTCAGTTTGGAAAGTTGTTGAGTAGTTCTTTGGAGGAAAGAAGCACTAATCTTTTGAAAATTCATTTTCTCTCACATTTAAACTCAGTAACAGGAAAAATGTTTCAATAGGTTAGGAGGGATATTTTTTCTTCCCTTCTTGAAGTGAAAGTTACTGGTGATTTTCCTATTAATATAGAAGGATTTTCACATAATCAATATTGTTCAAGAGATTTGGATAGCCAGTATATATATATAAAGATTGTCAAAAATATTGTACTCTCCCTGCACCTAAAAAGCACTTCTCTGACAGAGAGGCAATTATAGCTTTAAAGTGAATTAATGATTAGATAATTAGTGTTTGGCTATGCAATGCACTACATAAATACTAGTTAAAATTCATTCATTGAGTTTGAGACTGTCTTTTTTCAGATCTAGCACTGATGATAAATAGTCTTATGGCTGAGTGAACAGGTGGCACTTACTTGCATAATGTAGTAATCTTTATCCAGTCTACCAAAAAATAATATATCTGTGGCTTGAAAAGAGTGTATATGTATTTTGTATATGCTCACATTTAAACTGGATTGTGGGATGTCTTAAATTATCCTCATAAACATTTTGATCTCTTACAACTGAAGTCTTATGTGTTGCGGATGGTTTGTTGTGTTTTCCATAAAAGTTCTGATTAATTTGCTTTTACAGTACTGATTACTATATTAGAAAAGCAGGTGTCTAACATAAATTCTTATGAATTTAATGAATTAGAAAACAAAATTACCTTTTAAGCTATAAGAACAGCAAAAAAACATTAATAGCAAAAGCAGTACAAAAATCTATGATATTACTTAGAGATCATGCTCAAAAGTTTAAGAAGGATAGTAACAGCAAGTTATGCAAGTATTTATTTTTGCTACATTACCATATATTTCATTGGGGAAGGATGAAACTCTTCCTCACTAATATCAGTTTTTTATATACTCATTTTGTATACCCATTTTGTATACAACATTCTAAATTTCCACCTTCAAAAAATATTCACTCTTCCTAATGCAAAGTTTTCATTGTTAGTAAGGCTCGATGTATTTTCTTCTCAGAAGCTGACATGTTGAAAGAATAAAAGAAAAAGTGAAAATTATCATGCAGATTTATGAGAAACAGATAGAAAAGCTATCTTGCTTGAGTTAGAATTTCTGATGGTAGGAAAACAAACATATATGGATTCAATAACTATTGAATGGGGAACTGATAATGAGAGTTCATGCAAAGGGAATGAAAGAAGGTAACTAAATAATAAACATGGGGTTTTTCTTTTGAGGGTTTGTATTGAGCAAGCTACAACCCTCATCATATCAGAGCAACAACTACAACCTAACACTGTACTACCATGTTACACAGTTATAAAAAGATGCATTCTGTCCAGTATTTCATCATGGGCAACCAAAGACAGGCTACTGTCTTTCAGTTCACAGCTTCTCAATCTAGTACTTAAGCACTAAATAACTAAGTCATAAATTTTCCTTGTGTTTTGAACAGTGAGCAGATTTGCAACACAAAAATAATATATCTGTGGCTTGAAAAAAGTGAGCCACAAATGGAAAAAGTTTCTTTAGGAATAAGATGGTCACAAATAAAGCAAGCTCTTTCAAAGCAGGCATCTCCAAGTAATATGTTCTCTGTGTAAAACCTTAACAAGGATTGTAAGGTATTTCTGCTTTTAATAGTTCTGCTTTGCTTTCTTATAAGGGAATAAAATAAGGGAAAAGGCCTATATGTTTTCCACATTTAAGAATTAATTGTTTTTCATGTGCTCTTTTTTTCCCTTCATTCTCATCATGAGATTATTTACTATTTACTTCTGTTTCCAAGACACTCCAAAGTATGAACTCCCTTCCCTGAATCTGGATTTTTTTTCAGATAATGTGAATTGTGTCCTTAAAGATACGTCTGGATAGATTTTGCTAGAAAAGCAAATAATATAGTTAGACTTGAGCAACAGCATCCATTCCAGTGTGAAATCAAAAGCCCGTTTTAACAGCCTTATTGATTAAGGAGTTTACACTTAACTTAGAAGATGTGGTTTTGTTGCACTGGCATGCTTGCATTGGCATTTTGAATAAAGCATTTGGGGAGAGGTATGCCTAGCTTGCCTGCCTTTTTGTTAGAGACTCAGTGCCTTGTTCTGCTGGGGGTTTAAATTTAATTATCTACAAATATATTCTATAACTAGTGTGTAAAACTTCATGCCAAAAAAAATACTTTTCTAACCAATTGAAGTTCTGTTTTTGACCTCATAAAATTTAAGATAGCGTTACCTTAAAGAAAAAATAATAATTCTGTGACTGTACTTTCTAGAAGCATGGCAATAGTTAGGTGTCTGTCTGAACAACTCGTTTTAGATGTACTCTGCATTTTAAACTTGTGATTATTTCCCATAACTTTTAAAGAAGACTGCAGTTTTCTATATTGAAAATAAATCTATAAATGTCTACCAAAATACGCTGTATTTTTGTGTTACAGATGATTCACCTCCTGCAGAACGGGAACCAGGTGAAGTTGTGGACAGCCTGGTAGGCAAACAAGTGGAATATGCCAAAGAAGATGGATCAAAAAGGACTGGCATGGTCATTCATCAAGTTGAGGCCAAACCATCTGTCTATTTCATCAAGTTTGATGATGATTTCCATATTTATGTCTATGATTTGGTGAAGACATCCTAGACATCAACATGAACTTTTGCCAAATTTGTGGAACTATTAAATGTAAAATTTGTAGACACAAAGACTTGACTGCTTTTCAGTTAAATGAAAGCTTAAATGTCCCTGTGAAGCCACAGTCTCTGTCATCAAAACTATTGTGTTCTGAATGATACAAACATTTATGTGAACATGATACGTTTTGCATAAGAGAACTCCTTTTCTTGAAGGAAGTCAATATATTTGGGTGGGAGGGAGTTAAAAGCAAAGAACAGCTGCAAAATCAAGCTGTATAAAGTCAATCTAGTGTTGTAATCTATTTTTTTCATAGATTTTAACTTTCTTCAACGTTGCACTCACCTGTTCAACTGCCACATGGAAGTGTAGTTTGCTATTTTCGATATACCTTCTTTTGTAACATTAAATTTAATTTCTTGGCTACTGGCAGTCCTTTGTTTTCCGGGTTGATACAGAAGTGACTTTCCTAAAAAGTTTGAATGGTTTGTGCAGCAGTAAGGAGTGCCTAACACAAGTAACATCAATCTACTGTGTTTCTACACTTTATTTCACAATAAGCTTTTTAAGAATTTGCGGTACATGGAAATACTTGTGCATTTTTAGTAGTCACAGGGCAGTTGAATATCAGTTGTTTGACTTAAGCACCTTTCAGTGTAAACGCTTTAAAGTATAAAAATATATTTAATCTGTATAACCAGTTAATTAGAAAATGCAGGTTAATGGCCCAATTTTTACAAGTTGTAGGAACCAGTAAAATAGACACAAAAAAGCTGCCTTCAATCCTAAATGTTGTACTTTGTTTTGTTATACACATTTCTTAGCAAAACCCAAGCGTTTGGTGCCACAAGTTTAACAGTATATATACTACTTAGAAGACTTTAGACTATGCATTGGCAATCAGTAGTCTCTCATTTAATATCAGAACCTAGCAAACTGGATATTTGTGTGTGGATTTAGAAGCCTAAGAGTAGTTAATCTTTTACATGGTAAATACAATCTTGGGGGCAGGGGTGGGGCCCTTTTACATTGAAGACCTCCTTTAGAGAAGGAGAAGCGTTTGTTGCCTTCTGCTCAGTCTGCTGTATTTCTTTCCTTTGCTTTGCCTTTTTTAAAAAAAAAAAAAAAAAAATCTTTTGTTCTTAACCATCTTGGTTCAAGAAGGCATGTTCCCAATTTATTGTTTTTTCTGGCTTTTCCATGTAAGAAGTGACCAGACAAATCTACAGCTTAAACCCATTGTTGCCTTTGGTGGTGTACTTGCTTAGAGGTATGCTATTAACATGAATTTCATTCTATGAACACTAGAATTCTGCATGCCAGTGGTGTACTATCTAATGGAAGCTATAGGCAGTCTCAGTGGTTCAGTCATCTGCATTAGATTGTGGATGTAAATAGCAGCCCACAACAGACAAATCCTTTCACAGTTTTAATCTTGCAAGTTGGTTCTAAATCAAGGTCATTTTGTTGTTGTTGTTGAAGTGTAGCAGCTTTTAAAAGCTATAGAGCTGCAACAAGGATAAGCACAGCAGCAAAATTATCATGCTTACATTAAAGCAGAGCTCTACAAGTTTCAAAGTACAGCTTCACAGAAATACAGTACATGAGGACAGTCAACACTGTTGATGGAAAGAAGGAATACATAGATATCTAACCTTATGCAGTTAGTGGAAGGATGCAGGAGAGGTGCTTTTAATCAGAGATCTGACCTTTATTGTGGGTATCCTTGATATCAAGAACTAAGTGGTTTAAGACCCCTTCTGTCCTTTTCTTTGCCTGATTTCATATTTTAGCCTTAAGGCCTATGCCTCATTATGCTGTTTAATGGTAATACCATATAAATATACCTTAATCCTTTGTCCCTTGCTACTATATTGCATTCTGTCCAGTATTTCATCATGGGCAACCAAAGGCAGACTATTGTCTTTCAGTTCACAGCTTCTCAATCTAGTACTTAAGCACTAAGTACCTGAGTCATAAATTTTCCTTGTGTTTTGAACAGTGAGCAGATTTGCAACACAGTGCTTTCATCCTGCAGATCTGTTATGTGCTTTCTATTGACTCTTACGAGTCCTGCATGTAAATCTTAAAGCTGAGCCTGGCTCCATGAGCCCCAGTTGATATTTGTGGCACAAGAATGAGTGAGTGTATTGATTATACACAAGATACATGAATAACTTAGTACAATGAATTTTGGGCTATACTTCTAAGGAATACAAGGTTTGTTTTGAAATAGCTGAGGTTTACTGGAACACTTTTAGCATTAAGCTTACATGTGTGGGTTTTATGCAAGACACTCTAATACAACACGTATTTTGCTAATTAGAATATAATCTCTAAACTGTCAAATTTATGGCAGTTTTTAGATGTCATTGTTGTATGTTGCATGATTTTTTCTTTTAATCTTTTTTCTTAATTTTGTTATTGTTAGGTTGTGTTTTTTTGTTGTTTTGTTTGTTTATTTTCTATAGCTTAAACTACTTTTTTGTGTCTTGAGACTAATTCCACTCCCTGCCATCTGCTTTGGGCTTTGTTTTAGGCTCATGTTTCAGATCTGCATGCAGTGCTTTCATTAACCTGGTAAATATATGTTGCTCCCTTGTTCAAGGGGTGCAACGTTACTTTCCAAATTTATCATAGGGCTTGTGATGGCACAAGACATGGATCTTTGTATAAAAGTTATTGGCCTCTCTCATTTACCTGCTGTAGTATTGTTATGTATTGTGTGTGTGTGTGATGTCAAGCTGCCAATTAAAACTTGTAAAAAGGAAAAAAAAACTTAAAACCAGACCATCTTTTTTTTTGCATGCTTAGAATGTTAGAACATTCAATGTAACAAACTGAATTTGCATGTTATAATGTTTAGGTTTGGGCTTTGTTCTTTTTTTGTGTGTGTGTGTGTTCAGTTTTTTGTGAATTTGCTTATTGTGCTGTTTTAATGGTTGTTAGTAGGATTAAATGCGCTGGTGAGGCAAGCATGGTGCCAACAGAAGGTAATTTTCCAGTTGTATGCGTCATACAGCATTTGAAGGGACCATGTATTCTGTTCAAGAACAAATAAAATCACAATTGATTAGTAAAACACTACATTTTTTCTTTTGAATGCCAAACCCTAAAATAAGTTTTATTACATGAAGACTGAAATACTTTGGGGAAAATCCTATTTATTGCAATAGGCATAAGCCTTTAAATTAATTATTTTAAAAGGGAGGCTTTATCTTCAGACAGAATATATTACAGATGATTCAGGGGAAAATTATGGTAAAAGCAGTTTTGGGTTCCTTAAAAATGCTGTGCTTTTTGTATTTTACATCTTTCATTAGTGCAATTTTGATGGTTCTTAGTATGTGTATAGTTCTGAGGTCTTTGTATTCACATTTTAAAATTAGGTAATGACTTCATCTTTAGAGCTCGGTTTCATTATTTTTATTTTATTATGAACAATGTAGACAGTTCCCTGTTTTCTGCATTTAGAAGTATGACCACTTTAAATCTGTTACTTAATTCTGTAAGTAATTTTTATAATTATGATGTAACTCTATCCTTAAAACGTTTAAAATAAATCCTTTATGTGCAATTCATGACTGTAAATTTTGTTCTCATGAGCAAAATGTAGTGATGTGACTTCAGACTGTGAAAAAGCAGTTTCTTCATTTAATTTTTTTTTAATTAAAACCATCTTAGTATTTTAATGTTGAGCCATGTATGCTGGTATAACACTTTCCCCTATGAAATAAGTTTTTTGCTTGCTGAGCCATTTTTTTTTTAATCAAGTAAGTAGGAACATTGATAAGATGGAATTCAACTGAAGTAAAGCATAATGTTTAAACTGTATTTCACCAAAGGCAAAAAGATTCCTCTTCAGGCGGTTACGTAAGTCTGTGAAGGAGCCTCTATTTCCAGAATGCACTATAGCTCAAACTGTTAGCAGTAGCCCAGCATTGGGGCATAGTAGAAGTGTTTGTCAATGTTTAACTGATACTGTTACCATAAAAGTCAGTCAAAGAAACTCTCTAAGACTCAATTTGGAGTTTTAAAAAGCAGGCATTCTTTAATTGTGGTGTTGGAAGCACAGGGGATCACTCCACCTAGTGTGCATGCCGAATTGTTCAAGCTACAGGGGTTATATACAATCAAAACATACATATTCATTGGATTTCCAAGAAATAGTTAACATATTCATGCTATTTACTGGAATTCATTAAAATATGTATATGTCTCTGACATACGTGTCTGATTCCACTGGTGGTCTTTTGGGGGGTATCTGGTGGTTGTCAGTAGTCTTCCTCACTATGTTCGCTGGGTTCACAAGAACCCAGTTCTTGCACGTGCTCAGATCATCAGATTATTTCTTGTTTAAATTTAGGCATGCATAATAAGCTAAGTCATTTATGTATCCAAGGATCTATGTATACCATGAGTTCCTCACCTATTCTTTTCAGACACATCCTCCAGATCTGGGTTACCTTGTTCCATTCCCCTGTACTGAGATACAATTATGTATGGTCTTACAGATAAGGCTGACTAAGTAGTGAGTAAGGTAGCATCAGACATACAAAGTTTCTAGTCTTCCTTCTAGCTAAATATAGAAGAGGTTTGGGCTCTTTGTCTGTTCATAAAACATTTCAGATTTGGTTCTATTATTCTACCGGGGAGAGAACCATATGTCCTTCTGACTCAGTATCAGTCCCTTTTCTTTTGAGGGTTTGTAGTGACCAAACTACAACCCTCATCATATTAGAGCAACAACCACAACCTAACACTGTACCATCTTACAGGTGATTATACACACAGTTACAGAAAGGTGATCAAAATAATTCTTGTATTCAAGACTAATGTCCTTTCTAGTAGATTAACTTTGAACAGCAGATGCAGATACATTGTACCAATACATATATGCAAATTAAAAGAATCATTAGCGTAATTATTACAACTAAAATTTTCTTCACCCGTAATTTTAAATCAGGAAACTGGGATGTCATCCAATTCCATATTTTTAAAATTCCAAATGATGTGTCATTCTGTTGAACCTCATGTAGGACTGTACACACGCCTCCCTTGTGAAGCTAAAAGCATATCCATAGCCACTCTGTCCTGTAATGAAATTTCTGCTAATCTCTTGTTATAAAGCCAATATTGCATCTGTGATCTGATTCACAATTTTTCTATTATAAATGTTTACAATAGCCTTCTCTAATTCACTAAGACCTATTATCCCTTTTTTGTCTCCCCATGAACGTTCTGAGCCAAAATTTCTGATCCAAAGTCCTCAATATTGTTATATTAGGTACTACTGCTCCCAAGGTACAAATTCCTGACCAATTATAGGGCAGTGCTTTCCTAGATGTCTTTCCACAGATCTAGAACCACCCCTTTCCTCTGGGAACAGGCCATGAGGATAGCTTCCCATGTACTATGGGAATAGAGGTTTTTATAGTCCAATTACAGTTGGTCATATTTCCTACAAATATATTTTCCCATTTGCAGTCTAACTTATCAGTTCCTTTAGGAGGGTTTGCTATTTTCATAGTCCCTTCTATCAGCTCAAAATGAGTATTTTGGTCCCATAGGTTTGCTGATTCAATTAATTTGCTTATTGTACTTATCCCCACTATATACATCCAAACCATGTCCATGAGATTGTTACTGTAAAAGTCGGTCAAAGAAACTTTCTAAGACTCAATTTAGAGTTTTAGAAAGCAGGCATTCTTTAATTGTGGCACTGGATGCACACGGGATCACTCCATCTAGTGTGTGCCGAATTGTCCATGCTACAGGGGTCATATACAATCAAAACATATATATTTGTTCACTTTCCAAAAAAAAACATTCACACTATTTCCCAGAACTTGTTAAAGTAAGTGGATGCAATTGTTTCTACCAATGGTCTTTCAGGTTCTTCCGATGTTTGTGGATAGGTCAATAGTCAATTTAGGCATGCATACTAAGCTAAGTCATTTACACAACATATGCATACCATGAGTTTACATTTACACACAGAAAGTTTCTAAACTTCCTTCTAACTAAATAGTATTTGTCTCTATTATTCTATCAGAGAGAGAGCCATATGGCTTTCTGACTCGGTATCAAGATTCTGTTCTATGGCTTTTTCTAATTATTGTCTTAAGTGGTGCGGTTGTTTCTATCTACCATGATGCTGACGTCACCTTAATCTGAAAATAATGCATCCAAGGTCTTTTTCCTGCTAATGTAACTGGGGCCTGTAGGGAGTATACAGATCCCAGCTAATGCCTAATAGTCTGCTTATTTCTGTAACTACCGTGACTATGAAATGTGGACCTCTATCTGATTATATTTCCAAAGGTATTCCAAATCTTGGAATTTTCTCTTTTAACAAAGCTTTTACTACTTTTCTTGCCTTATTCATATGATATGGAAAAGCCTCAGGCCAACCTGTATATGTGTCCACAAGGACCAACAAATACTTTTTATTGGCAATTCAGTAAAGTCTATACTCTCCAGGCACCTGCCCCTCAGTAGTTTTTCCAAATTGAATGTTATTGGTTTTGGATTATTCCTACAACATATTTCATGCTTCTCTGTGACTGACCTAATAGTCTCTATCATATTCCTGCAAACAATTGACTTTGCAAATGCTTTATCAAGTTTTCTTTTGCCCCAGTGCACGGCATTATGTTCTTTCACTAGACTGTTCATAAAGGAATGGGTTACCAGTGTGAGAAACAATCTGCAGCCAATAACACAGGCTCAGGTGAGGATCTCAGTGAAGTAGCTTTTTTATTTATGACTGCAATGATGGGTGACCTGCAAGCAGGCATGCGCAGCAGTAGTGTATCATACCCTTATATCCCTATTACCCGATGCTTAATTCCTCCCTTGTTTCCTCATTGGCTGAATACTACAGGTTCACAAACTACTCTATGCTTGTTGCTATACCATATATGTACAATTTTATTTGACCAACTGTTAATTTTTCCTTTTCCCCCTTTCTTTTTTTTCTTCTCTTGTGACTCGAGGGATCTGTGATTTTTGTATTTTTTGCTGTTCTGCAACAGCTTGCCTTGTTTTTCTTAGCCATCCTCCTTATTTTGGGACAGTGGGACCTTCCACTGTCCCCTTATCTGCTTAACATACCCCCCACTGTTATGCCGCTATTCTGCCTGTGCAATCACTTTTGAATATGCAAGGTTAGTAGAATTTTCCACTGTAAAAACACAACTTTATTTCTCACAATTCCCCCCTCTTCTTTTGTTACTCTTATTGTTGTTTTTGCTCCTCTTCGCATCCCCCATTACTGAGTTTTTCCAACATTAGGGTGCAGTATTTTTCTTCGGATGTCATAGGGGATGACAGATACACAATGCCATAGAATACTAACAAATAGTTGCTTGAGCCAATCCCATCCAGGCAACCACGAGGTCAGTTTTTCCCAAATGTCTTTAAATCCCCATGAAACGTCATCTTCGACCACCTCACGTAAGATCTTGGTTTTCTCCCAAATATTTTTGAGAGTTTCAGTTCGCCCCGTTTGGTCTACATACATACAGCAACTGGCAATAATTATAGTGCCAAGGAATTTTCAGCTTCACACACTGTCCTGCAAGCGGGCAGGCTGGGGTGCATCAGGAGCTGGAAGGGGACAGACCTAGGACAGCTGACCCAAACTGGCCAAAGGGGTATTCCATAACATCTAATGTCATGCTGAACAATTAATATGGGGGTGGCTGGCCGGGGTGGGGGGACCGACTGCTCAGGGATAGGCTGGGCATCAGTCAGTGGGTGCTGAGCAATTGCATTGTGCATCACATGTTTTGTACACATTATTATTAGTAGCACTATTATCATTATTATTATTATTGTTACTATTATCCTTTCTTTTCTGTCCTAATAAACTATCTTTATCTCAATCCACAGGCTTTCATTTTTTTTCCTGATTCTTTCCCCAATCCCAGTGAGGAAGGGGGGAGTTTGAGCGAATGGCTGAGTGGTGCTTCGCTGTCAGCCAGTTCAAACCACAACACTATACCATGTATGTACAATTTTATTTGACCAAATCATTAATTTCTCCTTTTCCTTTTTTTTTTCTCCTTCTCCTGTGACTAGAGGGCCCATGATTTTTTGTTTTTACTGATTTTGCACTGCTCGTCCTGTTCTTCTCAGCTATCCTCCTTATTTTGGGACAGTGGGACCTTCCCCTTATCTGCTTGACATATTCCCCACTGCTATGCCATTCTCATGCCTGCACAATCACTTCTGAATAGGCAAGGTTAGTGGAATTTTCCACTACAAAAACTCCTACTGCAAAAACACAACTTGTTTCTCACAATTCCCCCCTCTTCTTTTCTTACTCCTATTGTTTTTGCACCTCTTCATATCCCTCACTCTTCAGTTTTTCCAACATTAGGGAGCAATATTTTTCTTCGGATGTCACAGGAGATGATAGATACGCAATGCCATTATTATTATAATACCAACAAATAGTTGTTTCAGCTAATTCCATTCAGGTAACCATGAAGTTAATTTCTCCCAAATGTTTCTAAATCCCCAGGAAGAGTCATCTTGAGCCACTCTATGTAGGATCTTAGTTTTTTTCCCAAATATTTTTGAGATCAGTCTCAGTTCATCCTGTTTGATCTACATAGCCAGTACCACCCCTTGCCATTTGGGATAGGCCATCCAGTTACAGGATTACCATGGTGTATCTGGTGTGCATTACGTATATTAGCATTCCTGTAGCTACCATATTCGGTACAGTATGGATTATTTCCTACTTCATAGATAATATTTCCACAGCCAGGGTCAGTACTATTGCCCCCTGAGTTTCTATCAATGTTGTTTAAAAGGCACCTTTGATAACATAGTATATTGTAGCCAGGATTAAGTGTAGGGAGCAAAACTTCAAAATCTATTCCTTCCCGGGACTGAGTATGATCCATCATTTTTAGAAATCTAGAGAATCCAGACACAGTTGCTGCTGGAAATAGCAATCAGGGACAAGACCTTTTCAGTCTTTCTGGCATCTGGGTGCAAACCCAACAATTATTTCAAGAGAGAACTCGAGAGATGTTCTGGATTAATTGGAAATGCTGATTTTTCCCTCCATCCTATCGCTAATCCATTGAGAATAGATATTACTAAGACAAACTTAAAATACATCATCTCTCTCTCTATATATACCCCTATAATAATTAAGTAAAAACAATAAAAATCACAAACCAATAAGGGTTCTTCTGGTGGGGATTAAATACTCCCCCTTCTTTCTTTTTCTCCCACTTGCAGGGAGTGTTCCCTGGAAACACTCTAATTCTGTGTAATTCAGTCCCTTTTACTCATTAATTCATTAAGAATTCTTCGAAGGAGAAGTTAAAGGTTTACAATAGTTAGTTTTAACAGTTTTAACTTTAAAAGTCTCTATTAAGACAGTCTCTCAGGTTTCAGGGTTAACCGATGCTTTTACCCAGGTATAATGAGTCCACCCTTTCTCAGCCGTTCTTACTGTCGTCTCAGTAGTCAGGAGCACTTGGAATGGTCCATCTCACTCAGGTTGTAGCTTCGATTCCCTCCATGTTCGTATCAGAAGCCAATCTCCTGCTTGGAGTGGATGGATCGGCGCTTCCAAGTGTGGGGTCTGGGCTAATAATCCACGGGTCCTGAGAGATGACAAAGAGGACAACAGCCCGAGTATATAGTTTTTAAGAATAGCATCTTTTGTCTCGAATTGAGGTAATTCATTCCCTTTGCCCTTGTACAGTTATATGATAATATTTCATATGGTGAAACTCCCACATCTTTTCTTGGTGCAGTTTGAATTCAGAGAAGTGCCAAAGGTAAGCACTTCATTCAGGGGAGCTGAGTTTCCAGAACTTAGTCAATTGCTTCTTTACTGTCTGATCCGCTCCACCCTTTCAGAAGAGGAAGGATGCCAAGGAGTGTGAAATTCCCACTTAATTCCTAGAGTCCACATTAGCCCTTGCAATATCTGTGATGTAAAGCTACTTCCTTGATCAGAGTCAATATTTTCAACAATTCCATACCTGGGAGTTATTTGTTCTAGAATTACTTTAGTCACTATGTTCGCAGCAGCAGATACTGAAGGGAAAGCTTCCACCCACCCTGACAAGTGATCGGCCAAGACTAATAAGTATTTAAATCTACCTACCCTAGGGAGTTCTGTAAAATCTGCCTGTACACTTTGGAAGGGTCGAATTTAGTTAGCCCTTTGGGCTAACGGTGGATAATTTTCCTGTTTACCTTTTGACATAATACACAACTCCTGCATACTTGTTTAGCTGAAGTATATATATTCCTAGACATACGTTTCCATAGTACGTCACACATTGCTTGAATTCCTCAATGACTCTCTTGATGTAAAACAGTTAATATTTGCCTCATTAGCACTTTATTCAGCATTTCTGAATTTCAGCATATTCAGGGAGTATCCATTTTCTTTCGAACTCCATGGCCCCTAATTCCTTAAAAACGGCTTTCTTTTTTTCACTAAATATCTGCTTTTCTGGTGTGGAGGGTACTTTCAGACACTAGATGCCCTAAGTACTTGTCTTCTCTTTCCACATATTGCAATTTATTTTTTAATACTCTCAAGCCCTGTTTTCCCAGAAAGTCGAATAGCTTGTTAGTGGCTTCCTTCACAACTGTTTTATCCTGTCCTGACAATAAAGACCATCCACACCCTGTAACAGTAAAACCTCCTCCAGGGGTTGGAATTGCTCCAAAATCTGTTCTAGAACTTGCCCAAATAAATTCAGTGGCCCTGTAAACCCATGAGGTAAAACTGTCCATCTGTATTGATGCTTCCGCCCTATTTCAGGGTCTTTCCACTCAGAGGAGAATATATCTTTTCTCTCAGGGTCCAAGAGCACTCCATTATTAACACTTTGCTCTCAGGGTCCGAGAGCACTCCATTATTAACACTGTTATTCCAGACTAAGAATTCACTATTCAAATGCCCAATTTCATCATCAAATCCCTTCCCAACAAGTTAGTCCCTGCCTTGGGTACATACAATAATTGCCCAGTGATCATTTTATCCCCTAGTCTCAGTTTGGTATCCCCCAAAAGTAGCTCTATTATCCCAGCTCCTTCTACCCCCACCACATTTAGGTTTTCATTAGTTAATTTAAGCCCTGATACTTTATGGGCCAGCAGTGACCTAGCTGCCCTAGTGTATTGGGTTTACGTGGCATGGTTCTGGTAGCGGGAGCTGCAGAGGTGGCCCCTGTGAGAAGAATTCAGTAGCCCTATGCCCTATGTTAAATAAGGGCCAGTTTCAGACAGCTCCAAAGGGGCCCACCGCTGCCCAGGGCCAAGCCATGAGCAACGCAGTTTGTGCATTGGTGAGAGCATATCCAAGAAAAGAAAAAAAAAAAAAAGAAAAAAAAAACTGCTGCACAACAGCAGCTGGGAGAGTGAGGAGTGAGAAACCTCTCTGCAGACACCAAGGTCACTGAAGAAGGAGGGGGAGGAGGTGCTCCAGGCACCAGAGCAGAAGTTCCCCTGTGGCCTGTGGAGAAGCCCATGTTGGAGCAGGTTGTCCCCCCCTCAGCCCATGGTGTACCACGGTGGAGGAGACCTCCATGCTGCAGCCCGTGGACAGGAGCCCATGTAGGAACAGGTGATTGGAGGGAGATCTGCTGTCAGATCTGGAGCAGCTCCCAAAGAGCCACTGCCCATGGAGAAACCCACACAGGACCAGCCCAGGAAGGTCGGCAGTCCGCGGGAGGGACCCCACACCAGAGCAGGGGAGAGAGTGACTGTGAAGGAGCGGTGGAAACAAAGCACTACGGACTGACTGCAGCCCTCACTCCCAGCCATCCCTGTGCCACTCAGGGTGGGGAAGAGGTAGAAGAGAGTGGATGGGGAGTGGGGGGGTGGAGGGGGGGGGAATTCACATAACCTATTTATCCTTGTCCCAGTAGAACCTCCCTAAGAGGATACGCAGTTAGTGTTAGTTAGTACTGTTAGTATCAGGGAAGACAAAATTCTCAATATCTCTTCTAAATTGTTCTAATTCTTACCAGAGACTAGATTGCGTTCTTTCTCTAGGGACAGCGTCAGTTGCAGTCCCTGTCTCCCTTCCTAGAGCAGCTGCTGCTGACACTGGTGCAATATTAGGATTATAGGGAACATAACTTGAGTCCGTTTCTGAATAAGTCTTATTGTTTACGTATAAATTTAAAGCCTGAATTTTCATCAGACCCCTATTTTGGCCAAAACAGTGAAGTTCCTTTTATTGGCTTTTTAGGCCACACAATTACATAGTTGTGGTGGTTTTACTCGGGTGGGCAGTCGAGCTCCACCATGACCACTCTCTCACTCCCTCTCCTCAAAGGGGAAGGGGGAGAAAATATGATGCAAAGGGCTCAAGGTTTGAGATAAGGACAGGAAGATCACCCAACAATTATCATGACGGGCAAAACAGACTCAGCATAGAGACACATTAAGATTTATTGCCTATTACTAACAAGCTAGAGAAGTGAGAAACAAAGGAAATAAACCAAAAGGATCTTCCCTCCCCCCCATCCACCCTCTTCCTCCCCCGGAGCAGCGCAGGGGAACAGGGGAATGGGGGTTGCGGTCAGTCTATAGCACTTAGTCTCTGTCACTCCTTCTTGGTCACTCTCTGCCCCTGCTCCAACGTGGGGTCCCTCCCACAGGATGCAGTCCTTCCCAAAGTGATCCTGCGTGGGCTTCCCACAGGCAGCAGCTCTTCAAGAACTGTTCCAGATATGGGTCTGTACCTGGGGGGGCATCCCTCAGGAACACGCTGCTCCAACCTGGGTCCCCCACGGGCAGCAGCTCCTGCCAGGTCACCTGCTCCTGCATGGTCTCCTCTCCACAGGCTACAGGTCCGGCCTGTAATCTGCTCCAGTGGGGGTCCTCCACAGGCTGCAGCCTCCTTCAGTGCAGGTCTACTTACTCCACAGTGGTCTCCTCCACAGGCTGCAGCATGGAACCCTGCTCCACAGTGGTACACCATGGGCTGCAGGGGGACAGCCTTCTGCACCATGGAGTTCCAATGGTCCACCGATGGGCTGAGGTCAACTACATGAAGTTCAACAAGGCCAAGTGCCAGGTCCTGCACCTGGGGCGCAATAACCCCAAGCAGAGCTACAGGCTGGGAGATGAGTGGTTGGAGAGCTGCCAGGCAGAGAAGGATCTGGGAGTGATGGTGGACAGTCGGCTGAATATGAGACAGCAGTGTGCTCAGGTGGCCAAGAAGGCCAACAGCATCCTGGCTTGCATAAGAAGCAGTGTGACCAGCAGGGCTAGGGAGGTGATCGTCCCCCCGTACTCGGCTCTGGTGAGGCCGCACCTCGAGTACTGTGTTCAGTTTTGGGCCCCTCGCTACAAGAAGGACATGGAGGTGCTTGAGCGGGTCCAGAGAAGGGCGACGAAGCTGGTGAGGGGCCTGGAGAACAAGTCCTACGAGGAGCGGCTGAGGGAGCTGGGCTTGTTCAGCCTGGAGAAAAGGAGGCTCAGGGGCGACCTTATCGCTCTCTACAGATACCTTAAAGGAGGCTGTAGTGAGGTGGGGGTTGGCCTGTTCTCCCACGTGCCTGGTGACAGGACAAGGGGGAATGGGCTTAAGTTGCGCCAGGGGATTTTTAGGTTAGACGTTAGGAAGAACTTCTTTACTGAAAGGGTTGTTAGGCACTGGAACAGGCTGCCCAGGGAAGTGGTGGAGTCACCATCCCTGGAAGTCTTTAAAAGATGTAGAGCTTAGGGATATGGTTTAGTGGGAACTGTTAGTGTTAGGTTAGAGGTTGGACTCGATGATCTTGAGGTCTCTTCCAACCTAGAAATTCTGTGATTCTGTGATTCTGTGATTCTCCACAGGCCACAGGGGAACTACAGCTCCAGCACCTGGAGTGCCTCCTCCCCCTCCTTCTTCACTGACCTTGGTGTCTGCAAGGCTGTTTCTCACTCCTCTCTCTCCCCCAGCTGCTGTTCCCCAGCAGTTTTTTTTTTTCCCCTGTCTTAAATTTGCTTTTCACAGAGGTGCAAACAACATCACTTATTGGCTTGGTTCTGGCCAGCAGCAGGGCCTTTACCAAACATGGGTCAGCTCCTGGATTCTTCTCACGGAAGCCACTACTATGGCTTCTCCTGCTACCAAAACCTTGCAACGTAAACCCACTACAACAATATCTAACCATTGTTTTATCTTTTTTCCTTTTTTTTTTAAGGGTGTGTGTCTGTTTTTCCAATTCCTTATCATTCTCCCCAAAGGACTATCTTTAGGCACAATTATGGAACAGCACATTCTGCTGTTCCTTGGAGCCCTTATTCCCCATCTCTTCCTGATGTGCTGCTGTGGACTTGACCACCCTCAAGGTTCCACATGCCTTCACCTAGGATACGGATAGAGGTGGGGTGTACTGCCAAGCACCTTACCGTGCCCGTGGTACTGTACACCTAAAGGCCCAATCCCCCAAGACTCTCTTTCTATCATTCGCTTTGTCCGCCTCCAGCCATGCCCCTCGCGGGACTACAGAACCACAGATTGGGACTCCACATTTGCTTCTGACTAAAAGTGCATCTCATTCACACTCCACACGAGTCTCCCCAACCCCCCAAGTCAATACAGTAAAGCTTGTCTTACCTTGGTCCATGCACGGAATTACCGGATCTGTTTCAGTAATTGTGCCTGTGCCCCTCTTCTCCCTAGTGCTTCACAGAGCCTGTCTTCAGTTTAACAGTCTCGGTTCTTTGTCAGCCATCCCGAGACAAGCCACCACCCCCGACAGGACTGCTGAAATCAACGGGGTGCACCTTCCTGTCAAGAAGGAAGCCAGAGAGTTCTTGCTTCTTCCTGTAGCAAGAACTTTCTGGTAGGCAACAAGATCCCAGATGAGCCCCCAAATTGTGAGAAAAGTCTCAATAATTTTCTTCAGACAGGTCCTTCTGCAAAGCTATTTTATTTGCGATTTCAGTGGCGGGCGTCCTGCAAGCAGGAGCACACAGAAAGAGTATATCATAACCTTATATTCCCTATTACTTGACACTTGATTCCTCCCCTGTTTCCTCATTGGTTGAGTACTACAGTTTCACAAGCTACTCGACACTTATTACTATACCATATATGTACAATTTTATTTGACCAACCGTTAATTTCTCCTTTCCCCCTTTTTTTTTCTTCTTCTCTCGTGACTAGAGAGCCCGTGATTTTTTGTTTTTACTGATGTCACATTGCTCGTCCTGTTCTTCTTAGCTGTCCTCCTTATTTTGGGACAGTGGGACCTTTCTCTTATCTGCTTAACATACTCTCCACTACTCCACTGCTATGCCACTCTCATGCCTGCACAATCACTTTGGAATACGCAAGGTTAGTGGAATTTTCCATTGCAAAAACACATTCTACTGCAAAAACACAACTTTGTCTCTCACATCCCTCCCCCCTCCCCCGATTGGCTCCTTGAGGAGAAAAGGTAAAAGGTGCAATTATTCAATTATTACTATTTTCTGAGATATGGTTTCCAAAGTATGGTGATACTGAGCCCAGTAGGACCAGTAGGTCATATGCTTTTTCCCTGATAGAATAATAGAACCAAATTCAAAATATTTTATGTTTAGTTAAATAGAAGGAAGACTAAAAATCTTGTATGTCTGGTCCTACCTAACTCACAAATTAGTCAGCCTTATCTGTAAGACCATACAGAATTTTATCCCAGGATGAGGGAGGAGGGCAAGATAACCTAGGCCTGGAGGATGTGCCTATAAAGAATACGTGAGGAACTCATGGTATACACGTCTTTGTATGAGTAAATGACTTAGCTTAGTATCCATGACTATGTTGGAACAACAAGATAAGAAAGAAGGAGATGGTCTGAGCATGTGCACGAACTGGGTTCAAACAGTGAACACAGTGATGAAGACTACTGACCACCACCAGAGACCCTCGAAAGACCACCAGTAGAAGTAATTGCGCATTAATCAGGGACATTTACATATTTTAACAAGTTATGGGAAATAGTATGAATATTTTGATTATTTCTCAGAAATCTAATGAATTGTATTTCTAATGAATCTAATGAATTTGATTGAGAGGGTTGAGATAAGGACAGAGAGATCACTCAACAATTATCACTCAACAGGGGAATGGGGAAATGGGGGTTGCAGTGAGTCTATAGTGCTTTGACTCCATTGTTCCTTCATAGTCGTTCTCTTCCCCTGCTCCAACGTGAGGTCCCTCCAGCGGGATGCAGTCCTTCCCAAACTGATCCGGTGTGGGCTTCCCACAGGCATCAGCTCTTCAAGAACTGCTCCAGATATGGGTCTGTAACAGGAATACTCTGCTCCAAAATGGGTCCCCCACAGGCTGCAGCTCCTGCCAGGTCACCTGCCCCTGCATGGTCACCTCTCCACGGGATACAGGTCCAGCCCAGAATCTGCTCCAGTGGGGGCTCTCCACAGGCCGCAGCCTCCTTCGGGCCAGATGTATCTGCTCCACAGTGGTCTCCTCTACGGGCTGCAGTGTGGAGATCTGCTCTGCTCCACCATGGGCTGCAGGGGGACAGCCTTCTCCACCATGGAGTTCTCCACAGGCCACAGGGGAACTACAGCTCCAGCACCTGGAGTGCCTCCTCCCCTTCCTTCTTCACTGACCTTGGTTTCTGCAGGGCTATTTCTCACTCTTCACTCTCCCAGCTGTTGTTATACAGCCGTTTTTTCCCTTTCTTAAATTTTCTTTTCACAGAGGTGCAAACAACATTGCTTACTGGCTTGGCTCTGGCAGCGGCAGGTCCCTTTGGAGCTGGCTGAAACTGGCCCTTATCTAACATGGGGCAGCTTCTGGATTCTTCTCACAGAAGACACCCCTGCAGCCCCCCACTACCAAAACCTTTCAAATACAAATAATTAAAACATCAGTGTGTTATCAGCATTATTCTCATCCTAAATGGAAAACACAACACCATACCAGTTACTATGGGGAAAATTAACTCTGTCCCAGATAAAACCTGGACAACCTCTAGCCGCAAACCTGCAGTCACAATCTCCTTCACTTTTCATCATCTCTTTCTAGACCTTTTCTTGTTTGGCTGGTGAGGTTGATAAAAAGAGTAGCCACAATGAAAAAGCCTTTGATTTCTTCAAAAATGATGAGATGATTGACTGAAAATAATCTAGGACAATGGAATCAGTTTATAGTGTTTTTATACACACCTAGTGGAATTCATTGAGATATGGTTTCCATGGTCTGTGTCCTCCACCCTTACACGCATGTAATATAAATGTCAGATACAGCCTCTGCTTTGGCAACCTGGGCTCTACACCACTGTATGACTTGCAGGAGGTGATTCATGCCAGTGATCCCTTTCAGTGGCTAAACATCCAGCTCTCACAGTGGTTCAGTGAGACTCCAACACCCCAGCCTATATCTGAATGCTATTTAGAAACACAGGCAGAGTTCAAAAGAACTGCCTTCAAACCTTAGAATCATAGAATAAATCATAGAACAGTTTCGGTTGGAAAGGACCTTAAAGATCATCTAGTTCCACTGCCCTGTCATGGGCAGGGACACCTCCCACTACACCAGGTTGCTCAAAGCCCCATCCAACCTGGCCTTGAACACTTTGAGGGATGGGGCATCCACAACTTCTCTGAGCAACCTGTTCCAGTGCCTCACCACCCTCAGAGTAAAGAATTTCTTCCTTATATCTAATCTAAATCTACCCTCTTTTAGTTTAAAGCCATTACTCCTTGTCCTTTCACCACACTCCCTGACAAAGAGTCCCTCCCCAGCTTTCCTGTAGCCCCCCTTTAGGTACTGGAAGGCCCCTCTAAGGTCTCCCCAGAGCTTTCTCTTCTTCAGGCTGAACAACCTCCACTCCCTCAACCTGCATTCATAGGAGAGGTGCTCCTTGATCATCTTCGTGGCACTCCTATGGATTTGCTGTAATATGTCCATATCCTTCTTATATTGTGGGCCCCAGAGTTTAAGGCAGTACTACAGGTAGGATTTCACAAAGGCAGAGTAGAGGGAGACAATCACCTCCCTCAGTTTGCTGGCCATGCCTCTTTTGATGCAGCCCAGGCTACACTTGGCTTTCTGGGATGCAGGCACACATTTCCAGCTCATGTTGAGTTTCTGTACTGGTTCTAGCTAGGATCAAGTTAACTTTCCCTGCAGTGGCTCATATAGAGCTGTGCTCTGCACTTGTAGCTAGAACAGCAATGGTATCACACCAAAGTTTTTATATATTGCTGAGCAGTTCTGGCACATCAAGACTCTCTCTAACACCCCCCCCCCAAGCCAGTAGGCTAAGGGTATGGGTGGACAAGAAGTGGGGAGGGGACATCACCAGGACAGCTGACCCAAACTGGCCAAAGGGGTATTCCATACCATATGACATCATGCTGAATAATTAATATGGGGTGGCTGGCTGGGGTTGGGGGACCAGCTGCTCGGGGATAGGCTGGGCATCAGTCAGCAGGTGGTGAGCAATTGCATTATGCATCGCTTGTTTTGTATACATTATTAGAAGTATTATTATCATTATTATTTTCCTTTCTTTCCTGTCCTAATAAACTGTCTCTATCTCAGCCCACAGGCTTCATTTTCCCGTTTCTCTCCCCCATCCCAGAGAGAGAGCGGGGAATGATGAGCGAATGGCTGTGTTGTGCTTAGCTGTCGGCCAGGTTAAACCACAACACTTTCTTAAATATGTTGTCACAGAGACACAATGTAACTATTGACTTAGCCTTGGCCATCAGTGGGACCCTTTTGGAGCCAGCTGGAATTGGCTCTTATCTAATATGGGACATCTTCTCGAGTCTTCTCACAGAGGCCACCCCTGCAGGCCTGCAGTTCCAAAACTTTGCCACATAAACCCATTCAGGTTTTCCATTAGGGGGAGCTTTGGAATACAGATAAATGGCATTTGAGCTTCTGCCCAATAGTGCATTTCTGGGGACCAGCAATGTGGGTAGTTTGGTCCTAACTGAGAACTCTGCCAGCTTCCCATCTGATTTTGTCATGGTGACCCATTCATGCTCCCATATAGATCTCATATTAAAATCTGCTCTCTTTATGTTGGCCATCTTTTGTTGTGCTGTGTAATATAAATATCCGAAGGTAGCCCCCCATAGCCATCAATGAGAAGGCTTCTGCTTGATATTCACCACCTTGTAGCACATAATGGATTTGAATATTTTCCCTTTTGGGCACTGTCATGATCTAAAGGGATACCTGGCATGCAGGTGTATAGCGATTACAACACTGGGTTCGTAGGTTTACATAACACACAAGGACACAGAGGGTTTATTTTCAAAAAAAAAAAAAAATACAGTTAACTATGTTAAGGGTGTTAAAGAAGAGCAACGAGAGCGTGTGGTTACCTTCTCCAGCTACTCTGGCCCAGGACCTTTCCTATCTGACCGCTGGGGCCCAGCCCAGTGTCTGGGGACCCAGGCTGAAGGATGCAGCTGCTGCTTTCCCCTTTTCAGGTTCAGATGGTAGCAAAGCTGAGCATGTATCCCAGAGACACACACACAGACAGTGCACTGACTCGAACGGCTAGAAAGGCTGCCCCAGCCAAGAGCTGCCTTCAACAGCACTTACATACAGGACTCACGTAAAATGGACACAGACAGCCAAGACCCCTTCCTCCTCTCCATCTGGTAGAGATAGAAGTTCACCAGTGAAAGCACACACACAGCATTCTCTAGGTTCACAAGCACACACACATTCACAGATCCTTTTAGTACTTTGCACAGCCCCTCTGTCTGCCTGGCACCCCTGCCTACATCCTGGTCCCTTTTACCTGCTAGTCCAGCTTAAAGTTTGCTACTGAATACACATGCACATCACACACACCAGGTTTGGCGAAGATACAACAGCCAGCACCAAGCACTCAGGCTGTGACCTGCAGCCCTGCTCCAGCCACCGGTGCAGAGCCCCACACTTGCCTCACTCACACTGGTCCCCCCCAATAACTAGTTATCCCCCGATAAAGCAGGTTCCCTAGAGCAGGTTGCACAGGTAGGCATCCAGATGGATCTTGAATATCTCCAGAGAAGGAGACTCCACAACCTCCCTGGGCAGCCTGTTCCAGTGCTCAGTCACCCTCACCACATTCTTTCGCATGTTGGTGTGGAACTTCCTGTGATTCATTTTATGGCCATTGCCCCTTGTCCTGTCCCCACAGACCACTGAAAAGAAGTTGATCATATCCCTTTGTCTCCCACACTTAAGGTATTTATAAACATTGATAAGAGCCCATCTCAGTCTTCTTTTCTCAAGGCTGAACAGACCCAGGTCTCTCAGCCTTTCCTCATAGGGGAGATGCTCCAGGCCCTGTATCATCTTTGTGGCCCTCCACTGGACTCTTTCCAGGAGATCCCTGTCTTTTTTGTATCGGGGAGCCCAGAACTGGACACAGTACTCCAGGTGAGGCCTGAACAGCTCTCCAGCCTGTCCAGGTCTCACTGAATGGCAGCACAGCCTTCTGGCGTCTCAGCCACTCCTCCCAGCTTTGTATCATTGGTGTACTTGCTGAGGGTGGACACTATTCCCTCATCAAGGTCGGCGATGAAGATGTTGAACAAGACTGGACTCAGCACCGACCCCTGGGGAACACCTCTAGTCACAGGTCTCCAGCCGGACTCTGCGCCGCTGATCACCACCCTCTGAGCTTGGCCAGTCAGCCAGTTCTCAACCCACCTTATCGTCCACTCGTCTATCCCACACTTTCTCAGCTTTGCTAGCACGATGTCATGGGAGACAGTATCAAAAGCCTTGCTGAAGTCAAGGTAGATGATATCCACTGCTCTCCCTCCATCTACCCAGCTGGTGATGCCATCATAGAAGGCAATGAGGTTGGTCGAGCATGACTTCCCTTTGGTGAATCCATGCTGACTACTCCTCATAACCTTCTTCTCTTCCAATTGCTTGGAGATGGCATCCAGAATAAGCTGTTCCAACACCTTTCCAGGGACAGAGGTGAGACTGACTGGCCTGTAGTTTCCCGGATCTTCCTTCTTGCCCTTCTTGAAGACCGGAGTGACATTGGCTATCCTCCAGTCTTCAGGCACCTCTCCTGTTCTCCAAGACCTGTCAAAGATGATAAAGAACTATTCGGCAATCACCTCTGCCAGCTCCCTCATCACATGTGGATGCATCCCATCAGGGCTCATGGATTTGTGTGCGTTGATCCCACTCAGAAGCTCCCGGACCACCCCCTCCTCAACTAGAGGGGAGCTCTCCATTTCCCAGACTCTCTCTATTCCATCCAGGGCCTGGGAGTCCTGGGGGGGAGCCTTTGAAGCAAAGACCGAAGCAAAGAAGGCATTCAGTATCTCTGCCTTCTCAGCATCCCCCATTACCAGGACACCCCCCTCGTTCAGCAGGGGACCCACATTATCCCTAGTCTTCCTTTTACTGTTTACATACTTAAAAAAACCAAACTTTTTATTATCCTTTATCTCCTTTGCCAGCTTCATCTCCAGGTGGGCTTTAGCCTTCCTCGTCACGTCCCTGCAGGCCCTGACAACACTCCTATACTCCTCCCAAGAGGACAGGCCCTTTTTCCACATTTCATAGACCTTTTTCTTCCTTTTGATCTTGTCGATGAGCTCCTTGCTCATCCACGCAGGTCTCCTGTCCCCCCTTCCCTGATTTCCTACTCTTTGGGATGCACCAATCCTGAGCTTGGAAGAAGTGCTGTTTAAATGTTGCCCAGCTCTCACAGCTGTCAGTCCATTCACACTGATCTCCCCAGTAGCTGGCACTCTGGGCTCAGAGTCCTGGGGCCCTCCCTAGGTCTAGAGACGACCCTCCAACTACTGACACTAGGACCTTCACCTGCTCCAGTAGCTGACACCACAATCTGCAGGCATCTACGCCCCCAGCCTGACTCCATTATCTGACACTAAATTCACTCACACTGCCTCCCCCAGTAGTTGGCAATTATCCTTTCAAATCACACACATGCACACATACATGCCCACAGTCACACCAATTCCACCCCAGTAGCTGATTTGGGAACACAGCTACTGCTCCAGTAACTGACAATGAGACCCTCCAATTCATTCCAGTAGCTGATGCCACAGGCTGGGGGCACCTACACCCCTGGTCTGACTCCAGTAGCTGGCATCCAGTTCATTCACGCTTGCCCAGCTGTTAGCTGGCACTTTGGGCTCAATGTCTGAAGGACTATTTCAGATCCAGAGAGCTATGGCCCCTCTAAATACTGATGCTAGAACCCTCACTTGCTTCAGTAGCTGGCACCACAGTCCACAGGTGCCTACACCCCCAGCCTGACACCAGTAGCTGGCACCAAATCCACTCAAGCACACAGAGAATTGTAGAACCATAGAATGGCTTGGGATGGAAGGGACCTCAAAGATCATCTAGTTTCAACCCCCCGGCCATGGGCAGGGAAGCCAACCACTAGATCAGGTTGCCCAGGGCCTCGTCCAACCTGGCCTTGAACACCTCCAGGGATGGGGAATCCACAACCTCTCTGGGCAACCTGTTCCACTGCCTCACCACTGAGTAAAGAACTTCCTCCTAATATCTAATCTAAATCTCTCCTCTTTTAGTTTAAAACTATTCCCCCTTGTCCTGTCACTGTCTGACCGAGCAAAAAGTTGCTCTCCATCTTTTTTATAAGACCCCTTTAAGTATTGAAAAGCTGCAATAAAGTCACCCCAGAGCCTTCTCTTCTTCAGGCTAAACAGCCCCAGCTCTCTCAGACTTTCTTCGTAGGAGAGGTGCTCCAGCCCTCTGATCAACTTCGTAGGCCTCCTCTGGAGCCGTTCTAACAGATCGACATCCTTCTTGTGCTGGGGGCTCCAGACCTGGATGCAGTACTCCAAGTGGGGCCTCACAAGGGCAGAGTAGAGGGGGACAATCACCTCCCTCGATCTGCTGGCCACTCTTCTAATGCAACCTAGGATGCAGTTGGCCTTCTGGGCTGCAAGCACGCACTGCTGGCTCATGTCGAGCTTTCCGTCCACCAGAACCCCCAAGTCCTTCTCTGCAGGGCTGTTCTCAATGAGTTCTTCTCCCAGTCTGTTCTCATGTCTGGGATTGGCCCAACCCATGTGCAACACCTTGTATTTATACTTGTTGAACCTCATTAGGTTCACATGGGGCCACTTCTCAAGCTTGTCCAGGTCCCACCAGCAACTGGTGCTGAGGCCTTACATTTCCTCCAGTAGCTGGCACCACAGCCGGGGTGCTCTTCCCCAGCCTGAATCCAGTAGCTCGCACTGTGGTTCACTCACTCACATCCAGGTCTCACTAGCAGCTGGCACTGAATCATTGCAGTTCATGTACCCATGGGACAGAGAGTGCAAATACACAGATAGTTAGGAAGAGGATTTAAGAGAAAAAGATGTAAGATAGGAAAGACTGCAGTGATCAGGTACAGGGCTTAGCCAGACAATTGTACTGATCAGTCCCATTTTGTACAGGACTGGCCTTTTTATACCCTTTTCTACCTATCCCCCCCCCTTTGTTCCTCCTGCTCCCGTTCCCCCTGCACCTCCCCCCCATGGGTTTACAGAGCACTGCAGTTTCTGCACCCTCCCAGTCTGGGCCCCCTTGGTTCACAATCTTATCAGTTGCAAGGTTCATCCTTCCTGGAAGTGGTGCCTGTAGCTTGTTACCCCACCAATTACTATGACTGGGAGATTTGCTTCTTGTCATTGTTTCAGCTAGGACAGAGTTAATTTTCCTCCTAGTAGCTGGTATGGTGCTGTGTTTTCGATTTGGGATGAGAATAATGTTGATAACACACTGATTTTTTAACTGTTGCAGAGCAGTTCTTACACTAAGCCAAGGATTTTTTAGCTTCTCGCTCTGCCCTGCCAGCGGGCAGGCTAGGGGTGTAGCAGGAGCTGGGAGGGGACAGAACCAGGACAGCTGACCTAACTGGACAAAGAGATATTCCATATCATATGACGTCATCCTGAACAGTTAATATGGGGGGGCTGGCCGAGCCTGGGGTGGGACCACTTGACCAGAGTGGTCAAGATGGGCATCGTTCAGTGGGTGGTGCGCAATTGCATTGTCCATCATTTGCTTTGTACATACTATGATTATTACTATTATCATCATTATTATTATTATTTCTCTTTCTTTTCTGTCCTATTAAACTATCTTTGTCTCAACTCACGAGCTTTTATTTTTTTCCCCTGATTCTCTCCCCCATTCATTGGGGCAGGGGGGTGAGTGAATGGCTGTGGTGCTTAGCTGCCTGCCAGGTTAAGCCACAACACAGGTGCATGGGAATAATAAAGAAAAGACCCAATGGGGATCCCAAAATGACTAAACAAACCAGAAGAACTGGTCAATCAGCTCATGAACCACAAACTGGATTTTGAAGTCAGTGTCACATGGAGAGAGCAGGTCGTGGCAGAGATCCCTTTCCCCTGGGTGGTGGTGGGGATCTTACAGCTACTTTTAAGACCATTATGAGGTGCCGGCTGGTGCTATGCGTCTTTCTTTGTCCTTAGGTTGAAGACTTTATACAATGTTTCAAAAATTTCCAAATGACTTTGTGACAGGGAGAAGTCAGGACTGTATTATGACTTTTCTGCATTCCTGTCCAGGCCTGCAGTAACCAAAGAAAGGAGATCAGGCATTGAAGTGACAGCAGAATTCAAGGAAAAAAAAATCTGGAGAAGTTTGACTGCTAACCAACTCCCCTCATATCCTGTTAATTAATTTTCCCTCTTTTTGTGTTAAACTGATTGTCTAGTGTTTCATTTTGTATATATGTGTAGTAGCAGTGTGTCAGCAGACATGCCAGTTCTCTTAAAAGATACTATGCTCCTGGGAAAGTGGGAAGCTTTGGCTGTATAAATCCCCTTTTTAATGATACTAAAAGGCAAACCGCTAAGTTGAACAGAAGCCAAGTGGCAACCTGGCTTGCAAGCAAGGTGGATGCACAGTGCAGGCAGACCTAGTCAATATGCAACAGTTTTCCAAACACAACAGTAGTGTTAAGTACATCCCAGTGATGCTAGACATATTAGCCATGTATGCCTGGGCCATTAGTCTAAAAGGCAGAACAGGTGATGAAAGAGCCAGGTATACTGGTTCTGGCTGGGATGGAGTTAATTTACTTCATAGCAGCTCCTGTGCATGTTTTAGATTTGTGACCAAAACAATGCTGATAATGCACTCATGTTTTAGCTATTGCTGAACAGTATTTGCATAACATCAAGGCTTTCTCTGTCTTACATTATACCCCCAGTGCAGTAGGTTAGGAGAGGATACAACCAGGCAGATGACCTAAACTAACCAAAGAGATCTTCCATGCCATATAGAACAACACGTTCAGCAATAAAAAGGAGAAGAGGGGTGTTTAGGTAGCTTATCCATCTTTTCCTCAGGGTCTGGCTGGGCATTGTTTAACTGTGGGAGGTGGTGAGTCTGGGCCCCCTTGGTTCACAATCTTATCAGTTGCAAGGTTCATCCTTCCTGGAAGTGGTGCCTGTAGCTTGTTACCCCACCAATTAGTATGACTGGGAGATTTGCTTCTTGTCATTGTGTCCCTCCTTAGAAGTCTTCAATCAGATAACTCTGCTGGAATAAACATTCCTACATTCTTACATGCTCTTATAAATTAGTGACTGACCAGACTTGTTTCCCATCACTTCCTCCCATTCTTGTTGTCCCTTGTTGCCTTGGAAAAGGCCCTTAACCAGATATCATATCATTAAAGGAGTAGACACTCTCCTTCTACAGACCCTTACAAACTACAAATCATCGCTAACAAGTATACGATAAGTAAAAAGGTAAGCATATATATAGATAACAAGCTATTACAGATATTACTAGGGAGCAGTAGATATTGTAGAAGCAGGAACAAGCATCCTGGGAAGAATGTGGGGAAACTGCCTGAGAGTGTAGGGATGGAATCGGGAAAGCTAAGGCACAGCTAGAGGTAAATTTGGCAAGGGAAGTGAAGAATAACAAAGGCTTCTACAGGTACATCAGTCAGAAAAAGAAGACAAAAGAAATTGTACCTCCTCTGATGAGTGAGATAGGAGACCTGGCTACAAATGACATGGAGGAGGCTGAGATACTCAACATTTTTGCCTTGCTCTTCACTGGCAATTGCTCTTCCCCCATCTCCCAAGTCCCTGAATCTCAAGGCAGGGACTGGGGCAATGAAGTCTCACCCACCATAGAAGAAGACCATCTAAGGAACCTGAATGTGCACAAGTCCATGGGAACCAACAGGATGCATCTCAGGGTCCTGAGGGAACTGGCTGAGGTAGTTGCTAAGTCTCCATCATAAAAGTCTCCATCAAAAAAAAGTAAAAAATATCATAGAATCATAGAATATCCCGAGTTGGAAGGGACCCAAAAGGATCATCGAGTCCAACTCCTGGCACCACACAGGTCTACCAAAAAAATCAGACCATGTGACTAAGTGCACAGCCTAAACGCTTCTTAAACTCCGACAGGCTTGGTGCCGTGACTACTTCCCTGTGGAGCCTGTTCCAGTGTGTGACAGCCCTCTCAGTGAAGAACCTCTTCCTGATGTCTAGCTTAAACCTCCCCTGCCGCAGCTTGACACCATTCCCGTGGTGAATAAAGAGAATAGATCGGCGCCTTCCCTTCCACTCCCCCTCATGAGGAAGCTGTAGACTGTGATGAGGTCTCCCCTCAGCCTCCTCTTTTCCAGGCTGAACAGGCCCAGTGACCTCAGCCGCTCCTCATACATCTTCCCCTCTAGTCCCTTCACCATCTTTGTAGCCCTTCTCTGGACAATCTCCAACAGTTTTATGTCCTTTTTGTACTGTGTTGTCCAGAACTGCACACAGTACTGGAAGTGAGGCCGCACCAGCACAGAGTAGAGCGGTACAATCACTTCCCTCAGCCAACTAGCGATGCCATGCTTGATGCACCCCAGGATACGGTTGGCCCTCCTGGCTACCAGGGCACACTGCTGGCTCATATTCAGCTTGCTGTCAAACACAACCCCCAGATCCCTCTCTGCGGGGCTGCTCTCCAGCGTCTCGTCGCCCAGTCTGTACGTATAGCCAGGGTTGACCCGTCCCAGGTGCAGGACCTGGCACTTGCTCTTGTTAAACTTCATGCAGTTGGTGATTGCCCAGCTCTCCAACCTGTCCAGATCTCTCTGCAAGGCCTTTCCACCCTCAGCCAAGTCTACAACTCCTCCAAGTTTGGTGTTGTCGGCAAATTTGCTCAAAACACCTTCTAGTCCTACATCCAAATCATTTATAAAAACACTGAAGAGGACTGGCCCTAAAATGGAGCCTTGGGGGACCCCACTAGTGACCATCCGCCAGCCTGATGTAACCCCATTTACCATAACCCTTTCAGCCCTACCCATCAGCCAATTGCTCACCCACCGTATGATGTTTTTGTTTAGCTGTATGCTGGACATTTTGTCCAGTAGGATCCTATGGGAAACTGTGTCAAAAGATCACATCAGCTGGTTTCCCTTGATCGACTAGATGGGTGATCTTAGAATAAAAAAATTTACCAAAAATTTTTAACAAAAAAAAGTCACCAAAAATTTTAAACTCAATCACTTCATGGTCACTATGACCGAGACGGCCGCCAATTGCCACATCCCCCACAAGACCTGCTCTGTTCTCCAGCAACAGATCTAGGAGGGCACCTTTCCTAGTTGGCTCCCTTAGCACCTGCACCAAGAAGGTATCATCTAGGTGCTTTATGAACCTTCTGGACTTGCTCGTGTCAGCCGTGTGGTGATCCCAGTTGATGTCTGGCAAATTGAAATCCCCCATAAGGACAAGGGGAGTTGATCTCAAGGCATCTCTTAGTTCCGCAAAGTATAATTCATCGGAGTTGTCATCCTGGCCGGGTGGTCTGTAATAGACTCCCACAGCGCCATTCCCGCTTATTTGTTCGTCCCTTAATCCTTACCCAGAAGCTCTCAACTTTGCCATCGCCAACTACAAGTTCCACACAGTCCAGCCCCTGCTTCACATACATCGCCACCCTGCCACCTCACCTACCCTGCCTGTCCCTCCTGAGGAGCCTGTAACCATCTATTGCGACACACCAGCCACAGGACTCATCCCACCAGGTTTCGCTTATGCCGATGATGTCGTAGCTGTGGGACTGGGCCAAGACTCCTAGCTCATCCATTTTATTCCTCATACTGCGTGCGTTTGTTTAGAAGCACTTCAAATGTGCCTCCCTGCATGCAGCACCTTGTGTAGCAGACCGAACGACCTCACTAGCACACAGTCCCTCTGATTCTAGCTCACCATCCCTTAGCTTATCACTGGCATGCCTGGTTTTATCCCTTTCCCCCTTTGACTTTAGTTTAAAGCCCCATCTATCAGCCCCACTATCTCCTGAGCAAAAATCCTTTTCCCCCTCTGAGAACCGCATCCCATCTGGTGCCGGCAGGCCCGATGTCACATAGACCTTCCCATGATCAACAAACCTAAAGTTATGCCGGTTGCACCAGTCCTGAAGCCACACATTAATATGACGAGTCTGCTTGTCAACATCGATCCCCCCTATCAGAAGGACAGAGGCAAACACAACCTGTGCCCCTGAACCTTTAACTAGTCGCCCCAAAATAGAATCATAGAATATCCCAAGTTGGAAGGGACCCATAAGGATCATCAAGAATGACCCTGGGAACTAGAGACTGCTCAGCCCCACCTTTGTACCCAGTAAGATCATGGAACAGATCCTCCTGGAAACCATGTTAAGGCGTATGGAAGACAGAGAGGTGATTTGAGATAGCCAACATGGCTTTACCAAGGGCAAATTCTTCCTGACTAATCTGGTGGCCTTCTACAATGGACTGACAGCATCTGTAGACAAGGAAAGAGTAATGGATGCCATCTACCTGGACTTCTGTAAGGCCTTTGATATGGTCCCCCATAACATTCTTACCTCTAAATTGAAGGGGTATGGGTTTCATGGATGGACTGTTCAGTGGATAAGGAATTGGCTGCAAGGCCATGTCCAAAGAGTTACAGTTAATGGCTCAATGTCCAAGTGGAAAACAATAATGAGTGGTGTCACTCAAGGATCTGTGCTGGAACCAATACCACTTAATATTTTCATTAATGACATAAATAGAGGAACTGAGTGCACCCTCAGCAATTATGCATATGACAACAAGCTGAGTGGTGCAGTTGATACTCTAGAGGGAAGGGTTGCCAACCAGAGGGACCTTGACAGGCTTCAGAGGTGGGCCCACATGAAACTCATGAATTTTAACAAGATTAAATGCAAGGTGCGGCACCTGTATCTGAGCAATCCCAGAAATGAGCACAGACTGGAAGATGAACGGACTGAGAGCAGCCCTGAAGAGAAAGACTTGGGGATATTGGCAGATGAAAAATTGAACATGAGCTTGCAATGTGCACTTGCAGCCCAGAAAGCCAACCATATCCTGGGCTCTATCAAAAGAACCGTGGCCAGCAGGTCAAGGGAGGTGATTCTCCCCTTCTACTCTGTCCTCATGAGGCCCCACTTGGAGTACTGTGTTCAGCTTTGGCGACCCCAGCATAAGAAGGATATAGACTTGTTGGAGCAAGCCCAGAGGAAGGCCACAAAGATAATCAGAGGGCTGGAGCACCTCTCCTATGCAGAAAGGCTGAGAGAATTGGGGTTGTTCAGCCTGGAGAAAAGAAAGCTATGGGGAGACCTCATTGGAGCCTTTCAATGGCTGACAAGCTGATGCCATTTGTGTCTTTTTTTTTGACCATGGGGCAGTTTACTCAGCACCTGGCCTGATGGCTGCAGATGGGTCCCACCTGCCTCAAAGGGGGAAAGGGATCCTAGACAAGGAGCTGGCAGGGCTTGTTGAGAGGGCTTTAAACTAGGTATGAAGGGGGAAGGGGATGAATTTAGGCTCGATAGAGATGAACCTAGGGGAGCAATGCCAGGGTTAGGGGTGAAAGCAATGGTGCAACTGAAGTGTATCTACACTAATGTATGCAGCATGGGCAACAAACAGGAGGAGATGGAAGTCATTGTACAGCAGGCAAACTATAACCATCACTTGCCATCACTGAAACGTGGTGGGACCACTCCCACAACTGGAGTGCTGCAATGGATGGCTATAAGCTCTTCAGAAGGGACAGACAACAAAGAAGGGGCAGTGGCATGGCTCATCATATTAGAGAGTGTTTTCATGTTGTTGAGGTCGGGGCTGGGAATTATTAGGTAGAGTCCCTATGGATAAGGATCAGGGGAATGGCCAACAAGGCAGACATCCTGTTGGGGGTCTGTTATAGACCTCTAAACAAGGATGAAGAGCCGGATGAGGCATTCTACAAGCACCTGGTGGAAGTCGTGCAGTCACCAGCATTTGTTCTCACAGGGGACTTGAACTTCCCAAATATATGCTGGAAATACAATATAGCCCTGAGGAAGCACTCTAGGAGGTTCCTGGAGTGTATGGAAGATAGCTTCCTGACTCAGCTGGTTAGTGAATCTACCTGAGGGATGCTCCATTAGACCTACTGTTCATGAACAGAGAAGGACTGGTGGGAGATGTGGTGGTCGGGAACTGTCTTGGGCAAGGTGATAGTGAAATGGTAGAGTTCTCTGTTCTTGGTGAAGTCAGGATGGGGGTCAGTAAAACTGCTGTCTTGGACTTCCGGAGGGCAGACTTTGAGCTGTCTAGGACACTGGTAGGGAAGGTCCCTTGGGAATCAGTCTTGAAGGGCAGAGGGGTCCAGGAAGGCTGGATGCTTCTCAAGAAGTAAGTCTTCAAGGCACAGGAGCAGGCTGTCCCTTTGTGCCATAACATGAGCCGGCAGGGAGGAAGACCATCATGGCTGAACAGGGAACTTTTACTGAGTGTCTGGGAGAAAAAGAGAGTTTATGTCCAGTGGAAGAAGGGACAGGCAACTCGGTGAGAGTACTAGGAAGTTGCCAGCATATTCAGAGAAAACATCAGGAAGGCCAAAGCCCAGTACAAGCTCAACCTGCCCACTATGGTAAAGGATAACAAAAACAGTTTTTACAAGTATATTAATGGTAAGAGGAGAGCCAAGGAGAATTTCCATCCTTAACTGGATGCAGGGGGGAACATGACTACTGAGGATAATGAAAAGGCTGAGGTGCTTAATGCCTTCTTTGCATCTGTCTTTACTAGTCAGACCATTTATCCTCGGGGTACTCAGCCTCCTGACCTGTAAGTCAGGGATGGGGAGCAGAAGAAACACCCCCCCCAGTTCAGGTGGAAACAGTTAGAGACCTGCTACAACACTTGGACTGTCACAATTCCATGGGGCCAGATAGGATCCACCTGAAGGTGCCGAGGGAGTTGGCATGTGATTGCTGGGCTGCTTTCCATCATCTATCAGCAGTCATGGTCATCTGGAGAGGTCCCGGATGGTTGGAGACCTTCTAATGTGATGCCCATCTATAAGAAGGATCGTAAAGAGGACCCAGGGAACTACAGGCCTGTCAGCCTGACCTCAGTGCCAGGAAAGGTGATGGAACAGGTCATCTTGAATGCAATCACACAGCATGTGCAGGACAACCTGGGGATCAGGCCCAGCCAGCATGGGTTCATGAAAGGCAAGTTCTGCCTGACCAATCTCATCTCCTTCTATGACTGGGTGACCTGCATGGTGGATGAGGGAAAGGCTGTTCATGTAGTCTACCTAGACTTCAGCAAAGACTTTGACATGGTCTCCCACAGTATTCTCCTGGAGAAGCTGGAAGCCCATGGCTTGGATAGGTACACTCTTTTCTGGGTTAAAAACTGGCTGGATGGCCGGGCCCAGAGAGTGGTGGTGAATGGAGTGAAATCCAGCTGGCGACAGGTCATGAGTGGTGTTCCCCAGGGGTTGGTATTAGGGCCCATCCTCTCTAATATCTTTATTGATGATTTGGAGGAGGGAATTGAGTGCACCCTCAGTAAGTTTGCAGACGACACCAAGTGTCGATCTGTCAGAGGGTAGGAAGGCTCTGCAGAGGGACCTGGACAGGTTGGATTGATGGGCAGAGGCCAATGAGATGAGGTTCAACATAGCTAAGTGCTGGGTCCTGCACTTTGGACATAACAATCCCATGCAATGCTACAGGCTTGGGGCAGAGTGGCTCAAAAGCTGTGCAGACGAAAAGGATCTGGAGGTGTTGGTCAATGCTCACCTGAACATGAGTGTGCCCAGGTCACCAAGAAGGCCAATGGCATCCTGGCTTGTATCAGGAATAGTGCAGCCAGCAGGACCAGGGAGGTGATCGTCCCCCTGTACTCTGCTCTGGTGAGGCCACACCTCAAGCACTGTGTTCACTTTTGGGCCCCTCACTACAAGGACATCAAGGCCCTGGAACGTGTCCAGAGAAGGTCTACAAAGCTGGTGAAGGGTCTGGAACACAAGTCCTATGAGGAGTGGCTGAGGGAACTGGGGCGGTTTAGTCTGGAGAAGAGGAGGCTCAGGGGAGACTTTATTGCTCTCTACAACTACCTGAAAGGACGTTGTGGGAAGCTGGATGTCGGCCTCTTCTTGCAAATAACTAGTGACAGGATGATGGAATGGCCTCAAGTTGCGGCAAGGGAGGTTTAGGTTGGAAATTATGAGACATTTCTTCTCAGAAAGAGTAGTCAGGCATTGGAACGTGTTGTTCAGGGAGGTGTGTGGCGTCACCCTGCCTGGGGGTGTTTAAGGAAAGGTTGGGCATGGTGCTTAGGGACATAGTTTAGTGGGTGATAATAGTGGTAGGGTAATGTTTGGACCAGATGATCTTAGAGGTATTTTCCAATCTTAATGATTCTATGATAATATTTAAAGGGAGATTATAAGACAGATGGAGAGAGAATTTTAGAAGGGACTGTAGTGGTAGGATAAGGGGTAATGGTTTTAAACTAAAATAGGGTAGGTTTAGATTAGACATTAGGAAGAAATTCTTTCCAATCAAGTTGGAGAGACACTGGAACAGGATGCCCAGAAAACTTGTGGATGCTCCTGGAAGTGGTCAAAGTCATTTTGAATGGGGCGTTGAGCAACCTGATATAGTGAAAGATGTCTCTGCCCATGGCGGGGGGGTGGAACTAGAGATTATTGTCACTGTTATTTAGATCAATTAAATACTGCCACCTTTTGTCCATAATTTTGGACCAGGGGATAGACTTGCAGTGTTCTGCGTACCATGCCCCCAATATCTTTCACAATAATGACAGACAGGCAGAAAGTCTGATCAAAACACAGTTCTCTCTTACTTTTCAGGGGAGTACTGGCACAGTCTAAAATTTTGCAGTGTCCATATTGTGTAGATTAATAGCAGGATAATGCAAAGGGTCACGAATGCTGGCAGCTTCAAGACGGAGCTGAGCGTAATCACCAGGTTCAAACAGGTGCTGTAAGTGATCAAGAATTTGCTCTACACTCCAAACAAATGTTTCACAAGCTTCATGTAGCAATATCTGATCTAAATTATCAAATCCGTATTCTTCTACATATTGCCTAACTCCAAACCTCCAGATTGGCCATTCCTAATGCCTAACACGCTCCATGGAAGCCATGAGGCAGACTGCTGCTTCCTCCACCACCCGTGCTACACTTGAGGGTGGTGGTAAAGCTGGCATTTCAAATGCCTCCCCAGGAAAACATCCTCATTGTGTTTCCCAGCATCTTGTTCTGTAGGGGGCTGCAGTAACTAGGAAGGCCTTCAAGGGGATCATCATCCAACTTTATGGTAGATGTATTCACTGGTCCATCACATTCAGAAAAACAGTTTGCATTTAAGGGTCCTTGTGGTCCCTGTAACCCCTTGTCAATAAGATGCTTGCAGTGACACAAAAATTGCTTAGTTTTTCTAATTAGCAATCTTCATTCTACCTGTGGAAAAAAAAATGTTGTTTTTGCAGAGTTACATTGTTTAAAGGTAAAGAATGTGGTATTGAGATATGCTTGCAGTGATAAGAAAACTTAGCAGACAACCTTGTAAAATGCAGACAACTGGACTCCTTAGAGCAATTAGGTGAAGATCATGGTGTCAAGTCAGATAAGTGAAGAAACATTACCACTTCAAACAGTAAAAAAAGTCAAAAGAAATCTGAAATTTAACAGGCCGGCAACTGAAGGCCATGTATTGTCTGTGAAGCATTGGATAGGTTGTGAACCTGGATTACTCAGTCAATGGGGAAACGGGAGGGTCCCGGTCATCGAGGAATAAAGTATATAAACCATACTGTGTAACTAGTAGGTGCACTCCTGCTTGTGGGATGCCCACCATTGCAATCGCAAATAAATTACTAGTTCACTGAGATCCTCGCCTGAGCCTAAGTTATTGGCTACAGAGTGTTTCTCACATACCTATTTTTTTTTCTGTTTTGCTTGTTTGTAAGCTAAGGCATCAGAACTCACAGCCCCAGCAGCACTTTTATCACCATCATCCTGCCTGCTACTCTTCTGTGCCTGAAAATAATCATGGTCTTTGAGAGCTTAAAACATTTGCTTACTGTTACATCCCCCCACCCCCGCCAATTGGCTTATCTGTACTAATTAATGGCCTTGTTTGTAACTGGGTGTTTTGCTTCAGTGTCCTCTGAACAATAGCCACAGCCTTATGAGCATAACTAGCACTTGTATAACCACCCCCCTGATTTGCAATAGCCTCTGTCATAGTACCGCTGTCAGCCCTTTTATCAACACCATCCTGCTGGCTACTCCTCTCTACTAGGTAATAGTCATGGTCTTTCAGCTCTGCAATACCCCCATTGCTCTTACTGATCCGCTTGCTCTTTCTGTAGTAGCTGTGGTCTCTAAGAGCATGGGGCTGCGGTCTGTTTCCCAAAGCCTGGGTCTTGCTGCTTTTGCAGGAGTCAGGATAGTCTAACAGGAGAGTCGTGATTGCATGCTTGGTCTTCTGCCTCTTATTTGCAGCATCGATCTAAGGACAAGGAAACACATATAGCACCAGCCTGCACCTC
>JAACYQ010013297.1:0-10251 GCA_011075105.1 Heteronetta atricapilla
CTAGATGAGTCTTAATCTTCCTTGCTCTATGGGTTTTGAGATATGGGGACTCTGATTGGTTTAAAAAGCTTTAAGCTTTGAATCTTTTACGCACACTTCTTTACTCTAGATGAGTCTTAATCTTCCTTGCTCTATGGGTTTTGAGATATGGGGACTCTGATTGGTTTAAAAAGCTTTAAGCTTTGAATCTTTTACGCACACTTCTTTACTCTAGATGAGTCTTAATCTTCCTTGCTCTATGGGTTTTGAGATATGGGATGCTTGTAATGGATAGCCCATGAAGCTTTCCAAATCAATATGATTTGTTTATTAATTTCAACGATGAAAGGTTTTGGAAAGCAAAAGCATTGATATACTGGTATTCAGGACATTTATGTTGTTGCATGGTATGTATTTAAGCAGATTTCACCATAGAAACTTTTCTCTCTTCTGGCAGAGCTTTTATCTCAGTTATCAGGCGTGAGACGTTCTGCAGGGCAGCTCAATTCTTCTGGCCCTTCTGCTTCTCAGTTACAGCAGCTGCAGATGCAACTGCAGTTGGAGCGACAGCATGCTCAAGCAGCAAGACAACAACTGGAGACTGCACGCAATGCAACTAGACGCACTAACACAAGCAGCATCCCCACCACTCTTACACAATCTGTAGCAGCAACCAATACATCTAACACAGAAAACATTCAACAGACTATCCAGAATTCCCAGTTTCTTCTTACAAGGTAATTTATTCTAGGGGTTTAACTCTTCTGCCATTTCTGTTTTCCTTGTCCCTGTTACAGACAGTTCGGTGAAACTACTATGTGTTTAGTTTGGCATGTGCTTTGGTATAGCAAAGTAGGGTCTTTAACTGCAGATAAATATAGCCCAGGATTAACAGGCCAATCAGTGAATTTTACAGAATATGCTGATGTTAGAGGTCAATAGCTGTTGCAGAATATCTGTAATTCATAGCTCAACGTAAAAGAAAAATATTTCACACTTTAGTGAAGCACCATTAAAAGCAGTAAACTTCATCCACTGAATTGCTCTTAAACTTGATTACTCTGTACTTAAAGATGTGATAGTAGCCTGTTCTTTGTCAAAATATCAGAATAACATTAAATAGCACATGCTGTGTACTGTAATCATAAGAAATGTGATGTGTTGACATTTTTCAGTTTATGTGCAGTTAGGTATTTATGCACAAACTTATAATACAGTCACAAAAATTAGATAGAACCACACCGTTAGGAGTAAAGCAAAACCAAGGAAATATTATCTGAGTAGCAGTTTGTAGCTGGCCTGAAGGGAATTCTATTTTCAGAAAACAAACTCCCAAGAGTTGGCTGCAGAAATAACCCATGGAGTCTCAGTGTTTGTGAAAGTGAGAGGCAGTCTCACAGGCATGCTGCATTTCATCTATGTGTCTAGGAATGTATTCAAAGCTTTAGAACGGAATATGGATTAATTGTTTTCTGCAGGCCTTGGAAAGGAGGTTAGTCTTATAACTTGAGCTATATAGCTGTATGAGTTGCTTACAGTTTCAGCCATGGAACTTCTTCTGACAGATCTCTAATGAAGTTTGTAGCTGAGATACTATGTTTTTGTTTCCATTTGCAACATCTCCTTTTCAATCCTGCTGTGTGTCTGCTCCTAGGCAATGAATAAATATTACTTGCTGTTTTTCAATTTCAAGAGAAACATAAGGAATATTGCTTTACTAAACTGTGCTTGTTTACCCTACTACTTCTGATAAAACAAGAGCATTTACAATAATATGTTTCAAACTTTTATACTGATAATGTTAGGGGAGAGATCTTAAAAGGTAGTGTTATTTAATAGGAAATCTTTAATTAAGGCTGAAGGTCAAATACAGGTTTATATATATAATATTTTGGATCAAAAAAGCAAATAAGGAAATTATAATTAATAAGCAGAATACATAGCTGTTTCAGAAAGTATAGTTAGATCCTAGAGTTCCTCTATAGAAGAGTTGCCTACCCTTATTCCATCTCTTTTGGGAGGTTTAGAATATTGATTTTCGAGATTCAAATGGGGGTTTTGGGTGTTTTTCAATTGTATGTTGGGAAAGAGTACAGATAATTAAACAGTTGCTGTGTCTCGATACCTGGGTTGGAACAAGTTATTGCTGTCATGTTTATTTTTATCTAAACCCATAATAATATCTCAATCCAAAACTTTTTGAAAATAATAACTTTAATGAAAGTATCTGCAAATGTCAGTCATTGATCTTGTGAGCTAGGATAGAATTGGAGTAAGTTCCTCAAATCCCTCTGAAGGGTAAGAAACTTTGGAAATAGTTATTTTTTCCTTCAGCCTTAGAATCCACTTCTGTGAAGATTTTTATAGTAACTAGGAGCAAGTTTGTTAAACATCTGTATTCTTGTTGCATCAGAAGTGCCAGGCATTGTCAGATATGCATGTATCAGAAGTGCAGTAGTACCTAGGCTGTTTTCAAATGGAATGATTTTCAGATGTTATTCAGCATGCGTCAGTCCAACTGTTAGGCTTAGTAATATCATCAACAAAATGGGCTGTCACTAACTGCAGGTCTTTTCTCTTTCTGTGCTGCTATGCAGGTTGAATGATCCTAAGATGTCAGAAGCAGAGCGTCAGTCAAAGGAAAGTGAACGGGCAGACCGTAGCTTATTTGTTCAAGAGCTTCTACTATCTACTTTGATGCAGGAAGACAGTTCCTCCTCAGATGAGGATGAGCGGGGAGAAATTGCTGATTTTGGTGCTATGGGCTGTGTAGATATTATGCCTCTAGATGTTGCTTTAGAAAACCTAAATTTAAAAGAGAATAATAAAGGAAATGAGCCTCTTCTGCCTCCTCTTTGATGGCATCCCATTTTGCAGACAATGTCCTCTGTGCTGTATTTGCTAATGAAATTGGACAACAACTATCTTGGGTTTGTTTTGGTGATTGTAATTTCAGGTCTGTTGCTCTTGTTACATTGTGTACATTCAAAGGAAGAGAGAAAAGATATATATAATAATCATTTCCACTTAACCAATTTTTACTTTTAGCAGGTAAATATAGGTTGCAGTGCAGAGAAAAAAGTTCTGTGTCCCGTAGCTTGACATGCAAAAAGCTCTCCTAATACTCCACATTCAAACTGAAGGGGAAAAAAATGAAAAATCTCTAATGAAGCTGCTGTGTGTATTTATGACTATTAATGAATAAAATTGCTTGGATGGTTTACCTTAACTACTGCATGATGTTTTTTTGCAGCGTGCATGAGTTTTAGTGACCTTGTCATTAAAAAAAAAAATAAAAAGTGCAAGTAGTAAAAGTATAAAATCCCAAAGCTTTCCCATTATTCAAAGGTAATGTGACAAAAAAGATTAATACTCACTAGCAGTTTGTAGCGATGAAGTAGCCTTTGAGTAACATATGACCAATGACCTTTTCTATGTACTCTCCCTGTGTATTAATGCAAACTCTGCAATGGGCTATATTGTTATTTCCAGGGTGTGGTGTTTTGCTATACTGTAACCACTATGATGCCCTGTTAGCCATCATATTCATATGGAATTCAACTTTTTATACATCGGTAGCAGACAAAAAAAACAAGAGCCACTCCTGGGAATCTACCACAAAGCACTTCTGAGTGCCCTAAAAACAAATTTCATTCATTATTCTTTAAAGCTTTCCTTTTTGTGTTTGATTTCTTTTAACTGTTAAATATACTTTATTTAGGTGTAGATGATGCATATATTCACTGCTGGGGGAGGGGGAGAATTAACCCGGATTATGTTATCTTAGTTCTATGTCTTCACAGTCCTTATCATTTTGAGTTATTTATGTATTTTCTTCATAGCTTGCAGAGACTTCTCAGTATCAGGAAATCTTGAGGATTTGATTCCCAGATATCTCCATATGTTATAACTGAATTATTAATGCTAATTTCCTATTAATCTTTATTTATTGGGTTTTGGGGTTATATTTCTGACATAAAAAAATAAAGTGTTTTTAATTGAGTCATGCCACCTACTTGCCTATACTGTTAATCCTATATGCTTTTAAGTTAGTTTTTGTGTTGTGGGGTAGACCTCATTTGAACATTCTTTAATAGTTTTATATCTGTATTATATCGTGGCGCCCAAAACTGCACACAGTACTCAAGGTGAGGCCACACCAGTGCAGAGTAATGTGAGACAATCACTTGCATCGACCAGCTAGAAATTCGGTGCATAATACATTCCAGAATATGGTTGGCCCTTTTGGCTGCCAAGGCACACTGTTGAGTCATAAACAACTCGCCATCAACCAAACACCCCAGATCCCTTTCTGTTGGGCTACTCTCCAGCCTGTCGTTCCCCAGTCTGTATGTACATCCAAGGTTGCCCCTTCCCAGGTGCATCATCATTGGACTAGGGAAGTGATTGTCCCCTGGTACTCGGCTCTGGTGAGGCCGCACCTCAAGTACTGTGTTCAGTTTTGGGCCCCTCACTACAAGGACATCGAGGTGCTCGAGCGTGCCCAGAGAAGGACAACAAAGCTGGTGAGGGGTCTGGAGAACAAGTCTTATGAGGATCAGCTGAGGGAGCTGGGGTTGTTTAGCCTGGAGAAGAGGAGGCTCAGGGGCGACCTTATCACTCTCTACAGGTAACTGAAAGGAGGCTGTAGCGAGGTGGGGACTGGTCTGTTCTCCCACGTGCCTGGTGATAGGATGAGGGGGAATGGGCTTAAGTTGTGCCAGGGGAGGTTGGATATTAGGAAAAACATATTTACTGAAAGGGTTGTTAGACATTGGAAAGGGGTGCCCAGGGAAGTGGTTGAGTCACCATCCCTGGAGGTCTTTAAAAGACGTTTAGATGTAGAGCTTAGGGATATGGTTTAGTGGAGGACTTGTTAGTGTTAGGTCAGAGGTTGGACTCGGTGACCTTGGAGGTCTCTTCCAACCTAGATGATTATGTGATTCTGTGAAAAGAGGCATGGCCAGCAGGTCAGAGGAGGTGATTTTCCCCCTCTACTATGCTCCTGTGAGACCCCACCTGGAGTATTGTGTTCAGCTCAGTTTCTGGATGAAAAATATGCAAAAAAAAAAAATAACAAGAAGGGATTCTATCCGTACGTTGGCCAGAAAAGAAAGGCCAAGGAGAGTGTACCCTCTCTATATAATGGACAGACAAGAAGGGAGAACTGGTAACAACAGACATGGAGAAGTCTGAGTTACTCAACAACTTCTTTGCCTTAGTCTTCACTGCCAGTCATGCTTCTCATGTCTCTCGTTTCCCTGAAACTGTAGATCAGTGCTGTAGTCCTTCCCACTGTAAGCGAAGACCAGGTTCGAGACTACCTGATGGAACTCTATTTCAATGTGTTCAAGACCAGGTTGGATGATGGCCTGGGCAACTGACTCTAGTGGGTGGCATCCCTACCCATGGCAGAGGGGTTAGAACTAGATGATTTTTAAGGTCCCTTTCAACCCAAGCCGTTCTATGACTTTATAATGCTACGATTCTATGATTGGTGATATAGTGATGTAGCACCACACAGACATTCACTCACCCTCTCCCCTCCCACTCTGGGATGGGAGAAAGAATCAGGAAAAAAATGAAAGCCCGTGGGTTAAGATAAAGACAGTCTATTAGGACAGAAAAGAAAGGAAAATAATAATAATGATAATAGTGCTACTACTACTAATGTGTACAAAACAAGTGATGTACAATGCAATTGCTCACCAGACACTGAACAATGCCCAGCCTATCCCTGAGCAGCCGGTCCCCCCACCCCAGCCAGACACCAGTGTGTTATCAACATTATTCTCATCCTAAATCCAAAATGCAGCACCCTACCAGCTACTAGGAGGAAAATTAACTCCATCCTAGCTGAAACCAGGACAATATCCACCCTTTATTCCATACCATTTATGTCATACTCGGGTTACACCCTTTCCAATACATTCCAATTAATCACCACTTTTCATATATGTATATAAAATGTCCACTGAGTTTGTGTAGTCCAGGACTGACTTTGGGCGCCATCTGTCACAGCAGTCTTTTAGGGCAGATCATAGAATCATAGAATATCCTGAGTTGGAAGGGACCCTTAAGGATCATCAAGTCCAACTCTTGACACCGCACAGGTCTACCCAAAAGATCAGACCATGTGACTAAGTGCACAGTCCAATCTCTTCTTAAATTCAGACAGGCTCGGTGCAGTGACCACTTCCCTGGGGAGCCTGTGTGTGATGTTCGATTGTCTCACGTTAAAACCTGTTCTCGTTCCATCACACCACCGTGCTTATCCAATTCTATCAAAATTCATTCATCATTACCTACGTGGCTGTTACTGTGATACCATTAATAGGACATTGACATATAGCAATCATAGTAGTGATGACATACAGTATTTGATAATAATTAACAAAATACAATTCAACTCATGGGCTATTCTCACCCAACCTCACATGCCCTTGAGGTACACCTCAGACCTCCCCATTCTTTTGCATTACCCACCAAGTGCATCCAGGTCCTTGAGCAAAAGCAATCCCACAAATGGGTTTGCCTTTTCCTGAGGCAGGAGCAGCCCAGACTGTTTTACCCAGCATGTTTCTTACATGCACTACAGGAACTTTATCCCCTTCTACAGTACGTAACAGGTTTGATTGGGCAGGTCCAGCTTGGCTGGACCCCTGTTGTTGACTAACCAGGTGGCCTTTGCCAAATGAGTATCCCAACGCTTGAATGTCCCAGCATCAATTGCTTTCAGTGTAGTCTTTAACAATCGATTATGTCACTTGATTTTCCCAGAGGCTGGTGCATGACAGGGGATGTGATACACCCACTCGATTCCATGTTCTTTGGCCCTAGTGTCTATAAGGTTCTTTTGTAAATGTGTCGTATCGTCTAGCTCGATTCTTTCTGGGGTGCCATGTCACCATAGGACTTGCTTTTCAAGGCCCAGCACAGTGTTCCAGGTGGTGGCCGAAACAAAACCCCTACACACTGTGGGAGAAGCTAGAGTCCCTGTAGTGCACGTAGGGAAGTGGATGGGGAAGGTGGTGTGGGTTGCTCCTGCCATGGGAAAAGGCAAACCCACTCGTGGGATTGTCTTCTCCCAAGGACCAGGATATACCTGGTGTGTAATGCAGAAGGATGGGGATATCAGGTGTGTGCCTCAAGGAGATTTAACTTTGAGCGAAAATTAATCTGTAATCCAAGTTATGTGTTGTAGGAGGACACTGCAGAACCAATGACAGGTCAACTTCACAAGGAGCCAGGCAAATGCAACACTGACATGAGCTAAGCTGGTGCTGGTGTCAAGAAAACCAACTTCGCCTGCCCTGAGTGACCACTTTGACAGATGAAGCTGAAACCATCAACAGCTTTTATGAACATTTTGGGGAAAAAAGCCCGTGGAATGAAAAGTACAGACATATAAACACTTCAATAGACAGAGAATAAAGGTGATGAAATATCTATATACTAAACTATGTGGGACCTGAGTGTGACACAAATGTTATGGAATAAGGGGTGGAGTTTGTGTTGGGTCTGTCTGGGATGGAGTCACCCTGCAGCAACCCACAAAGTGCTGTGCTCTGTACTCGTAGCTGGAACAGCACTGGTATCACTCCAGTGTTGTGTCTATTGCTGCATAGTGCTGGCACAGCATCAGGAATCCCTCCAAGCCCCCAAGAGCCAGCAGGCTGGGGGTGGGCAATTGATGGGGAGGGGACATCAGGACAGCTGACCTAAACTGACCAAAGGGATATTCCATAACACCTGATGTCACACTGAGCAATAAAAAGGGACTCCCGTGGGGGAGGGGCCCTCCTGAACAACCGGTACGCGTTTTGAGGCCCTGCTTCCCAGGACGTGGCCGAACATTGCTCGTTGATGGGAAGTAGAAAATAACTTGTTTTCCTTTCTCTCTGTGCTTCTGCACGGCCTTGTTGTTTCTTTTGTTTCTTTTGTTTCTTTTTCTCCCCATTCCCCTTCCCTTTAATTAAATCATTCTCATCTCAAACCTCGAGCTCTTTGTGTTGTCTTTTTCTCCCCCTTCCTCTTTGAGGAGGGGAGGAGTGAGAGAGCGATTGTGGTGGAGCTCGGCTGCCCAATCAAGTAAAACCATCACAGTCCTTTAACTTTATTTTGTTTTATGGCAAAACCAGCCTTCAGGAGGATTTGGACTATTTTCTTCCCTTTCTCAAAAATTTCCTCTGCTGTGCCACCCCACACAATGATGTCATCAATGTACTGCAGATGTTCAGGAGCTTCCCCCTGCTCCAGCGCAGACTGGATCAATCCATGGCAAATGGTAGGGCTATGTTTCCACCCCTGGGGCAGCCGATTCCAGGTATATTGGACTCCCCTCCAAGTAAAGGCAAACTGTGGCCTGCACTCTGCTGCTAGAGGGATGGAGAAAAATGCATTAGCGATATCAATTGTGGCGTACCACTCGGCTGCCTTTGATTCCAGTTCGTACTGGAGTTCTAGCATGTCCGGCACTGCAGCACTCAGTGGTGGTGTGACTTCGTTCAGGCCACGATAGTCCACCGTTAGTCTCCACTCACCATTAGACTTTCGCACTGGCCATATGGGTCTATTAAAAGGTGAATGAGTCTTACTGATCACTCCTTAGCTCTCCAGTTGACGAATTAGCTCATGGATGGGAATCAGGGAGTCTCGGTTGGTGCGATATTGCCGCCGGTGCACAGTTGTAGTAGCGATTGGCACTTGCTGTTCTTCAACCCTCAACCACACTACAACAAAAGGGTCCTTTGAGAGACTGGGCAAGGTAGACAATTGTTTAATGCCCTCTGTCTCTAAGGCAGCTATGCCAAAAGCCCAGCGGAACTCTTTTGGGTCCTTGAAATATCCTCTCCTGAGTCTATGCCAAGGATGCACGGAGCATCTGGGCCAGTCACAATACGGTGTTTTTGCCACTCATTCCCAGTTAGACTCACTTTAGCCTCCAATACAGTTAACTGCTGGGATACCCTGTCACTCCATGAATACGGATGGGTTCTGGCCCTTTATAGCTTGATGGCATTAGAGTACAATGTGCACCGGTGTCTACTAAAGCTTTATACTTCTGTGCATCTGACGTGCCAGGCCATCGAATCCACACAGTTCAATAAACTCGACTATCCCTTTCCCCCCCCGGCTGGAGGCAGGGCCCCTCTAATCCTGGTCAGAATCTTCATTCCTGTGTTTAAAGGACTGCCTGCTGGAAGCTGGAGCAGCAAACTTTTCAGGGAACCTCTTTTTCCCGCTTGTTTTCTTTTGCAACTCATGTACCCGTGCCTCTAGGGTCGCGGTCGATTTTCCATCCCATTTTCTCATGTCTTCTCCATGGTCACTGTTGTGGTTTAACCCGGCCAGCAGCTAAACACCACACAGCCGTTTGCTCACCCTCCCCCCTCCCTCTCTGGGATGGGTGAGAGGAACAGGAAAGTGAAGCCTGTGGGTTGAGATAAAGACAGTTTATTAAGATAGATAATAATGTACAAACAAGTGATGCACAAGGCAATTGCTCACCACCCGCTGACCGATGCCCAGCCCAACCCCGAGCAGCCGGCCCACCCACCCCGGCTAGCCACCCCTATATATTCAGCATGACGTCAAATGGTATGGAATACCCCTTTGGCCAGTTTGGGTCAGATGTCCTGGGTCTGTCCCCTCCCAGCTCTTGCTGCACCCCCAGCCTGCCCATTGGCAGGACAGAGCGAGGAGCTGAAAAGTCCTTGGCTTAGTGTAAGCATTGCCCTGCAGGAATTAAAACATCAGCATGTTATCAGCACTCTTCTCATCCTAATCCAAAACATAGCACCCTACCAGCTGCTAGGAGGAAAAATAACTCTGTCCTAACTGAAACCAGGACATATATCCACTCCTTATTCAATACCATTTATGTCATGCTCAGGTTACACTCTTTCCAATACATTCTAGTTAATCACTATTTTCATCTATGGTAGTAATGACACACAGTATTATATAATAATTAACATAATACAACTCAACTCATGTGCTATTCTCACCCAGTATTAAATCCCCTTGAGGTACACAACGGACCTCCCCATTCTTTTGCATTACCCAGCAAGTGCATCCAGGTCCTTGAGCAAAAACAATCCCACTTTATCCCCTTCTACTGTGCGTAGCAGGTTTGATTGGGCTGGTCCAGCTCGGTTGGCAGATTCCCTAGTATTGACTAACCAGGTGGCCTTTGCCAAATGTGTATCCCAATTTCTGAATGTCCCAGCACCCATTGCTTTCAGTGTAGTCTTTAACAGTCCATTGTAT
>MU014608.1:0-24455 GCA_011075105.1 Heteronetta atricapilla
GGAAAGGCGCGGAAAGGAAAGGAAAAGAAAGGAAAGGAAAGGCGCGGAAAGGAAAGGCGCGGAAAGGCGCAGAAACGCGCGGAAAGGCGCGGAAAGCCCAGAAAGGCCCGGAAAGGCCTTTCTTGGTAGAGCGGGTTCACAGTCATAATGTAATTTGGAATGTGCATTCTCCAAAACCCCACGACACCTAGGAAAGTTTGTGTTTCCTTTTTGCTAGTTGGTGGAGACATAGCTGTTATTTTGTTGATCACATCCATTGGGATTTGACGACGTCCATCTTGCCATTTTATTCCTAAAAACTGGATCTCTCGTGCAGGTCCTTTAACTTCATTTTGTTTTATGGCAAAATCAGGCCTTCAGAAGGATTTGGATTACTTTTTTCCCTTTCTCAAAAACTTCCTCTGCTGTGCCACCCCACACAATTATGTCATCGATGTACTGCAGGTGTTCAGGAGCTTCCCCCTGCTCCAGCGCAGATCAATCCATGGCAAATGGTAGGGCTATGTTTCCACCATTGGGGTAGCCGATTCCAAGTATATTGGACACCCCTCCAAGTTAAGGCAAACTGTGGCCTGCACTCTGCTGCTAGAGGGATGGAGAAAAATGCATTAGCGATATCAATTGTGGCATACCACTTGGCTGCCTTTGATTCCAGTTCGTACTGGAGTTCTAGCATGTCCGGCACTGCAGCACTCAGTGGGGGTGTGACTTTGTTCAGGCCACGATAGTCCACCGTTAGTCTCCACTCACCATTAGATTTTCGCACTGGCCATATGGGACTATTAAACGGTGAATGAGTCTTGCTAATCACTCCTTGGCTCTCCAGTTGATGAATTAACTCATGGATGGGAATCAGGGAGTCTCGGTTGGTGCGATATTGCCGCCAGTGCAGAGCTGTGGCAGCGTTTGGCACTTGTTGTTCTTCGACCCTCAGCAACCCCACAACTAAAGGTCCTCCGAGAGACCAGGCAAGGTAGACAACTGTTTAATGCCCTCTGTCTCTAAGGCAGCTATGCCAAAAGCCCAGCGGAACCCTTTGGGGTGCTTGAAATATCCTCTTCTAAAACAGTCTATGCCAAGGATGCACGGAGCATCCGGGCCAGTCACAATACAGTGTTTTTGCCACTCATTCCCTTTTAGACTGAATTCATCCTCCAATACAGTTAACTGCTGGGATCCCCCTTCACTCCATGAATACTGATGGGCTCTGGCCCTTCATAGTTTGATGGCATTAGAGTACATTGTGCACCGGTATCTACTAAAGCCTTATACTTCTGTGCGTCTGACGTGCCAGGCCATCGAATCCACACAGTCCAATAAACTCGATTGTCCCTTTCCTCCCCCTGGCTGGAGGCAGGGCCCCTCTAATCCTGGTCAGAATCTTCATTCCTGTGTTTAAGGGACTGTCTGATGGAAGTTGGAGCAGCAAACTTTTCAGAGAAACCCTTTTCTTGATTGTTTTCTTTTGCAATTCACGTTCCCATGCCTCTAGGGTCGCAGTGGCTTTTCCATACCATTTTCTCATGTCACGTAGGTAAAACCACAGGACAGCACGAGGTGTGTATCCACCATATCTTCTTCCTTGCACAGATGAGCGCTTACCCCTAATAGCAGAGACATTGGTTTGTACAGGAGGGGAGGATAATAAACTCTTTTTAAGTTGCTTGACCTCTTCAGAAAGTTTATCCAAAGTATTCTCTTTTAGTCGGTGAACACTTTCAGAAAGTTTCTCCACAGCCGAGACGCAGGCCTGTAGGGAAGAGGAGAGACTTTCATCATACTGCCAGAGTTGTTTAACCCCATCACCCACTGAGGGTTCCTCATCCTCTTTCCAGGCCATTATTGCCAATGAGCTGGCATATGATGATGGTGCCCTCCGTACAAATTTCCGCCACATGGGTCGTGTACACTTGACTCCATCTGGATCTACGGGTATTTGTCCATTGTCTGGGTCGGCATAAATCACCTCCCGTACGGCTAATTCCCTCAGGTACTGGCTTCCCTTCTCCATAGCGGTCCACTTGCCTGGCAGACATACAAGTTCTTCCTTATAGGGATACCTTTCCCTTACAGCGTACAGGAGATGCCTCCAGAGGTTAAGATCGTACTCCATCTCCAATTGCTTTGTCAATGCCTGCATCTCTAGCAAGGGATCCCAGTCGCCTGGCTTCCCTGCCCTCTGAATCCACATAATTGGCTCCGGTATCCCAGCACCGGAGCAGCCAGGTGACAAGCTGCTCACCTATGCAGCGACCAAAATCTTTTCGCATATCTCATAGCTCACGCTGGTATAGGTTTCGGGTAACTACTGTTGATTTTTCAACATCCCCATCTTCATCGTCCTGCATCCCTGATGGCCCAGCGTCGTCTTCTCCATACCTAGACCTAACAGAAGACTCTCTGCATTCTAAACGACCTGAATCTCTATACCATTTTTTCACCGTGTCTACAGGGGCAATTTGCACTGCTACAGCTTGTATCTCTGGCCCAGCCACAGGAGGTGGAGCGGCTGCATGAGCTGGAGCGGCTGCAGGGGCTGGAGTGGCTGCAGGAGCAGGAGCAGGAGCGGCTGCAGGAGCAGGAGTGGCTGCAGGAGCAGGTGCAGGAGCTCCAGCAGAGATATGCCTCAGGATAGATCTCTGGATGAGATTCATAAGTAGTTGCTTAACCTTAAACAAAACCTGAAGCGCATTCAAGAGACGTAACAAAAACAACATGCTGGTCTGAGCATCCCAAGGATATTCAGCATCTTGGAGAGTTATCGTAACTAGCTCAGGGGATAAGAGGGTGCTGAAGGAGAAAGGGAGAGTGAACAAGTAGGGAAAAATATCTTCCCCTGTCCCCTCCACAGACTGGCTCCCTGATGAAAAAAAAAGCAGTAGGTGTAATTGTTAATAGTTTCCGAGATATAGTTTCCAAAGTACAGAGTCGATGGCAGTGTTGAGTACAAATACCAAGTTAGAGCCATGGCCAGATATTTAATCATATCATAAGCTACTGTTACACTGCACAGTACCATAACGATCTTAAACCAGGGCCCAGAAAGGATAAACAGCACAATGGGGATCACATACAGAAAGTAACATGCTATAAAATTCAGTCTGGAATACAGGCACAGCAGACTTGAGATTAAAGCAATCAACATTCTGATTAGCAACTATTAAGCAGCTCTAATACTTATACCAATTTTAGTTTAACATACTCTGGTCAGATCTGTCGTTATCTCAACCCTTCGAGCCCCACGTTGGGCACCAAATAGGACTGTTGTGGTTTAACCCAGCTGGCAGCTAAGCACCACACAGCCGTTCGCTCACCCTCCCCCCTCCCTCTCTGGGATGGGGGGAGAGAAACGGGAAAGTGAAGCCTGTGAGTTGAGATAAAGATAGTTTATTAAGATAGAAAATAATAATAATAATAATAATAATAGTAATAATATGTACAAACAAGTGATGCACAATACAATTGTTCACCACCCGCTGACCCATGCCCAGCCTAACCCTGAGTAGTCGGACCCCACTCTGGCTAGCCACCCCTATATATTGTTCAGCATGACGTCAGATGGTATGGAATACCCCTTTGGCCAGTTTGGGTCAGCTGTCTTGGGTCTGTCCCCTCCCGGCTCTTGCTGCACCCCCAACCTGCCCGCTGGCAGGACAGAGCGAGGAGCTGAAAAGTCCTTGGCTTAGTGTAAGCATTGCTCTGCAGCAAGTAAAACATCAGCATGTTATCAGCACTCTTCTCATCCTAATCCAAAACATAGCACCCTACCAGCTACTAGGAGGAAAAATAACTCTGTCCTAACTGAAACCAGGACACTCATACATCAAGAATTAATAGTGAAAATTTTAAGGGCACTAAGAGAACCGAAGGAGATAGCAGTGGTACATGTGAGAGGACACCAAAAGGGATTAGATTATCGAATCAGGGGAAATAATTTAGCAGATAAAGAAGCCCCGAAAGCGTCCTTGAGGAATTAGGTCGTTAAAATTAATGTAATACAGGAGGAAGAAAAACAAGAAGAAGGGGAAAAAAAGTTTACACCTGAAGAACAAATAAAATTGGAGAGAATAGGGGCTAAGTTAGAACAAGGAAAATGAACACTGCCTGACGGACGAGAGATATTACCAAAAGCCTGCACGAGACAAATATTAGAACGATTACATGCACACACCCATTGGGGTACAAAGGCATTAAGTGATCCTTTCCTTAAACAATTTGGTTGTATTGGGATTTCTGAAATAGCAAAGCAAATTACACAAGGTTGTTTAACTTGTCAGAAGATAAATAAAAAAGTGTTTCGACAAGCAGCCACAGGGGGGAGAAAGACAGCTTACAGACCTTTCAAAAAAGTACAAGTTGATTTCACTGAATTGTCCAAGGTGGCTAATTTAATGATTGAGACACAAATGTCCTGGACAAAATGCTTATCATTGGCACTTTTAAACATTAGAACTAAACCACATAGTGAGACTGGAACATATGAAATGTTATATGGCATGCCTTATTCTCAAGGGATGCTTCTAGGGAATAATGTAGTTGAAGACTGTAATATCCAGAAGTATATAATCACCATTTGAAGGAGATTAAAAGAACTAAGAGAAATTGGGATGATGGCTCAAACACCACCTTTAGGATTTGCAATCCACCATTTAAAACTGGGAGATAAGGTTCTAATAAAAATGTGGAAAGGAAAAAGTCTATCTCCTATGTGGGAAGGGCCCTTTCTTGTTTTACTTACTACTGAAACAGCTGTGAGAACAGCAGAAAGGGGTTGGACCCACGCATTCGGAGTAAAGGGGCCAATAACTACTGAAGCTTGAAGGGTTGAATCCACTCCTGGGGAACTGGAACTAATATTCTGGTAATGAAGCTCTGCGTGAATTAAGGACACCAGGTAAAGGGGACAAGCCTAGAGGGAGAAAAGGGAGAAGGCAAGACCGGGGTAGGACTCTCCACTGCGGTGTGTATAGTCTACCGAGGGAGGCAACCCCTATGGGTATTGACTGCCGAGTGAGAGGGCCTCGACCGGACTTCTCCTGCACTAAGGTTAGGTTGTCCCAAGAAAAATAACATAAGAATCTTTTTAAATTCATATAAAGTTGTGATTAGTTTTCCAGGAGCCAGATCACCCCGAAAAGCTGTATGGTAACAAAGCCCAAATCGATCCTGGAAGCGGGCCCAACCTCTTGATTGGAGACGGTTCCTACACTCTCAAGACTGGAGGGAACAAATGTATAAGAAATGTTATACTTCCTGGTATTGTTATTACAGGGGCAATTGAGCCATGGGCAAAATGGAGGAATAACTTTTTCACTCTGGGGGAGGAAGTGGCTAAGGCCTTTAGCCTTAGTAACTGCTGGGTTTGTGAAGGACTGGGGGGAGCTGGAAGTTGGCCCTGGGTAGCTGGCCCGGTCAAACCTAAGTGGTGGGTTAGTAATTTGAGTGAAGTTCATAATGGGACACAGTTTTGGAAAGAGGAAGAAGGCCCGTGGCAACTGCACTCGTCAGATCAGGGTATATACTGTTTAAACAGAACGGGAACGGTACCGATGGGAAAAAGCATTTGCAATTGGACTCTGTCCCCTGGATATGATTGTACTGATTCTGAATGTAAACCTATAAACTGCACAGCACACAGTGGGAAATGGAACGCCACACATGTCCAGCTGAGAAACGGGACTTGGCTGAAATGCTCATATAGGGAATTCTTTGGACCTGGATGTGAAGCCGTGACAAGAGCACAAGCAACGAGACAATTTGACAGTGAGATCTTGAGCTGTCAGCGGGACAACACCACTAAAGAACAACATGTGGTAAGGGTCTACCGCTGGAAATGGCAAAATGAAAATGGGGGGAGAGTGTTCTTTAAATATTTCTGGTCAGCTCATAATATGACAGGTTGCCAAAAAGGACTTGATTGTAGTTGTGAGTGGAAATCCGATGCAGGGGCTTGGAGGTGTACATATGGAAAAGACATTGCAACAGGACCACTCGGTAACAAAGTTACTCTGTACTTTCACGCTTAAGGAATAAAGAAGGATGGGATGGCCCTTTTCCAAACGGAACGTGGGCCCTAAAGAGACATTATTGGGTGTGTGGCAAACACGCCTACAAGAGACTACCCAAAAACTGGTCGGGAATATGCTACATACAAGGGTACATAAGACCCTTGTTCTTTTTATTGTCACAAATACAAGGGAATAATTTAGGAATAAGATTATATGATGATCTGAATAGAATAGAACAATCCATTGATGTTTACTTAGCGCGGGTAGTGCTCAAAAATGGGGAGAAAATGTGAATGGCCTCCTGAAAGAATCATACAGTATTACGGACCAGCTACCTGGAACCCGAACGAGGTAGCATCGGGAGCCTGGGAACCTATTTATAATTCGATTGCAAGCTGTCCTCGAAATTATAAGCAATCAAACAGCGACAGCTTTGGATCTTTTGGCTGATCAGTCCACCCAGATGAGGAATGCCATTTCACAGAATCACAGAATCACGGAATAGTCTAGGTTGGAAGAGACCTCCAAGATCACCTAGTCCAACCTCTGACCTAATGCTAACAAGTCCTCCACTAAACCATATCCCTAAGCTCTACATCTACATGTCTTTTAAAGACCTCCAGGGACGGTGACTCAACCACTTCCCTGGGCAGCCTATTCCAGTGACTAACAACCCTTTCAGTAAAGTTTTTCCTAATATCCAACCTAAAATATTTTTCCTAATATCTAACCTATTTTTCAACATAGAATGGTTTTAGACTATTTACTAGCAGAAGAAGGGTGTGTGTGTGGAAAACTGAATGATTCTAATTGTTGCTTACTAATTGATAATAATGGAAAAGTGGTTAAACATATAACAAAGGAAATCATAAAATTGGCTCACGTCCCAGTACAAACTTGGAGGAGTATGGATTGGGATTTGTTTTCATGGCTGCCTGGTGGACCATGGGTTAAAAGAATATTGTTTTTATTTTTATGTGGTATAATGATGTTATTGTTTATACATTGTATGATACCTTGTTTTACATTATTGATACACCGAATAATAAATAGTACCCAATTTGTAATGACTTTGATAGAGAAGAAAGGTGATGTGTCAATAATGATGCTTAAGAAATGGACTTCCCCCCAAGAACCGACAGATGAGATCCAATTTTTACTAGCAAAGGTCAAAGAGAAAACATGAATCAATACTATGAAAAAAGGAAATGGGGGACTGTGAAATGTGTTCATTTGATTCGTGTCAGTATGAAACAATGCTAGGGCCGCATGATGAAATGTAACATTCTATCTAAGAAAAACAGAGTGAGTAGTGTACATAGTTCTTGTATCATGCAAAGGGAGGGTCCAGCAATTCGTGTAAATAGAGGGTTTGAAGGACGAACACTGAGACTCGAGTCTGGGAGATAAGAGGACCAAGGGTTTTGGTTTTTTTTGGAAACTGCTGACTTTTGCATGGGACGCTGCCTAAGCGTCTGATACCCAGCAGAGAGATCCACCAAATAAGGAGAAAGGGAGAGTTGAAGGACGACGGAAAGACAAAGCCTGGGAGGAAGACTATGAGCCTTCAGCACAAGAGACCCCCAGAAAGACCACCAGAGACTGATACGCATGCGTCCGAAGAGGGTTCAGATTCCGGAAACTAATTATAATAACCCTGCCTTTTCTAGGAATAGTGATAAATATGTATTAGTCTAGTAGTATAAAAATCAGCCACCTGATGTAACAGGTGTGCATCTTGGTGGAGCAGAGACTCCCAGCGCACCCAGCACAGTTTGCTTGCCTCTATTCGCTTAATAAATCACAAGCTTTGATTAAAATCCTATTTGGGACTTAATCATTTATCTCAATGTCATGCATATTAAATGCTTCACCAAGAAAAAAAAATTTACTCATTATTGCTTCTTATGATTTTCCAATATGTTCTCTTAGAATATGTTTCACTTTTTGCCATCTGCCCAGTTCTGGAATTAGGATACAAGACACATACAAAACTTTGTACAAATTCTCAATGGTTTTAAGATTAGGCTTTGCAAGAATGCATTCCACTAGCTTTCCAGCCTGGAACCAACAACAAAATAAGCACAGGGTGGCAGGAAGGGACACAGCCCACTCAGCTTTGAATTGCATTATCTAGTGATGGAAGAACATTGTGAAGTCTACTCCCTGGCAGACAGGCTGTCAGTGTAAGGCACAGATTAATCCAAAACCATGTCATATGGGCACTGGACTGGTGGTGCTACCAATTTTTAGAGAACTTCTTATTTCATTGAAATCGTACATTTTTTTGGTCCTTGTGAGCATGACCAAGTGCTTCCAAGACAGCAGAAAGGCTGTACAAAGTTATAGTTCAAAAGCTACATAAAGTTATAGGTCAGAGGTCCCAAATGCAGAGTGAGAGACAGAAAACACCCCTACAGATGCCTTCTCATGCAGGAATCAAAGAGACAGCAGTGGGGAGAGACCTATGGAGATCACGTAACCCAAAGATATAGCCCAGGCTCCTGCTTAGATCAGGACTATTGCCAACACCAAGTGTTATTTCTATGTATTTGTCTAGGTGAATCTTGAAAGCCTCCATGCATGGAGAACCCACAGGACGGTAACTAACAAGGCAGCAACGACAGAAACTGCTGAGCATAAGAGGCAAAGCACTTAGCCAACCCCACCTGGGTGAAACTTTAAGACAAAAGTTGTGCAATAAGGCATTGGGAAGACGCTTAGGTGACAAATGCTAAAAGTCAGTAAAAGCAGAGTGGAGTTGCTGACTGAGGCCAAAATTGTCAAGATGGGTGTGAAATGAGCAAAGCTGGGGCCAAAGGGGAAAGTTTCAAGCAGGATGGGTTGTATATCTGGGTATTTTTCAGAGAAGGGGGAAGGAGAGAACTAGAGTCATGACTGGAGAAGAGGCTTTTGACACCATTGCCAGGAGGAGAAATTGCATCATATAAAGGGATTTTTCCTGCGTTATGATAAATGTAGTTTCTGTTGTAAAGAATATGACGTTTTGAGAAGGCTGTAGTTTTGGGGAAGGAGGAAGCTACCTCAGTGCTGTCGGAATGGGAGTGACCCGGAGTAACGACTCAACCTCGATGCGAGTATAATCGTTCTCCTTTAATGAGTGTTCTAGCAAGGTATATATATGCTACCATTACAGCATGCACAGACAACAACTTATAATTGGTCTAACTTCTATGCACACATCTCTAGCACTAATATAATTGGTACAACGGTGCCGTCGCTCCTCCCGAACATAGTTCCGCATATTTTAGCTGTAACATCACTCAAGGTTATCAGCCCTGGGCCTACATTATCTTCACAGTACTTCAAGGCCTGAGTTGAGCACTTGTAATTAAATCATGCCCCTTCTCATTTAAACATAGCTCCACACAGTGCCATGCTCCTTCTCACTCCACTCCCTCACACTTGGTGAACAGGATGGATTTAAATAGGGAAATATATTATTTAAAATATGTCTGAACTGACTGACCCCAAAATAACTAATCAAGGCTGATGATACAGGCTGAGAACCACTGGTGCATAGATTGACACAGGCAGTTTCCTTACCTTGTTGTGCCGGTATGCTGGGGCTGTCATTGCAGTCATTATTTAATCAGGTTTACAATATTATGAATATTATTGAATAATTATGAATATATTAAATAATATGAATATTATTTTCATTAGGATCTGAGTTATATGCCCTAACAAAAGACCCTTGGGAGTGATAAAAAATTACTTTCTACTGCACACTGTCCATAAAAAAGGGATGAACTTTTCTTCTACTGTTGGCAAACACTGATGAAGTCTGAAAACATGAAACCTTGGCCTGGCTGGTAATGTTTGATAGTTTTAGTTTTAGGAGATTTTTTTTTTGGCACAGAGTGTCAGAGACTTTCTCTGCGTCTCACTATTGTTCTCAGTTCAGTGATTTCCAGATTATTTCCTTGAACAGAGCAATAGCATCATGTAATCATTAAGGTTGGAAAAGACCTTCAAGATCATCTGGTCCAACCATCCCCCTACTACCAGTATCACCCACTAAACCATGTCCATAAACACCATGTCCAACCTTTCCCTGAACACCCTCAGGGATGGGGACTCTACCACCTCCCTGGACAACCCATTCCAATGCCTGACTACTCTTTCTGAGAGAAATGTCTCCTAATTTCCAACCTAAACCTCCCCTGGGCAACTTGAGGCCATTCCCTCTAGTCCTATCACTAGTTATCTGCAAGAAGAGGCCTAACCCCAGCTCCCCACAACCTCCTTTCAGGTAGCTGTAGAGAGCAATAAGGTCTCCCCTGAGTCTCCTCTTCTCCAGACTAAACAACACCAGGTCCCTCAGCCGCAACTCATAAGACTTGTGTTCCAGACCCTTCACCAGCTTCGTAGCCCTTCTCTGGACATGCTTCAGGGCCTCGATGTCCTTCTTGTAGCAAGGGGCGCCAAACTGAACACAATACTTGAGGTGTGGCCTCTGCAGAGCTGAGTACAGGGGGATGATCACCTCCCTGGTCCTGCTGGCTACACTATTCCTGATACAAGCCAGGATGTCGTTGTCCTTCTTGGCCACCTGGACACATTGCCAGCTCATGTTCAGGTAAGCATCAGTCAGCTCTCCCAGATCCTTTTCCTCTGCACAGCTTTCCAGCCACTCTGCCCCAATCCTGTAGAGTTGCATGGGGTTGTTGTGACCAAAGTGCAGGACCCGGCACTTAGCCATGTTGAACCTCATCCCACTGACCTCTGCCCATCAACCCAACCTGTCCAGGTCCCTCTGCAGGGCCTTCCTACCCTCTGGCAGATCGACACTTCCCCCCAACTTGGTGTCATCTGCAAACTTACTGAGGGTGCACTCAATTCCCTCATCCAAATCATCAGTAAATATATTAAAGAGCATGGGCCCCAACACTGATCCCTGGGGAACACCACTGGTGACAGGTCGCCAGCTGGATTTCACTTCGTTCACCACCGCTATCTGGGCCTGGCCACAGAATGTCCTTGCAGGCCAGAAAGCATTGCATAATAGCCAACAGGTAAACAGACACTGTTGACCGTTGCTGCTTTAAACAGAAGAAATTTGAAAGCACTCAAGAATCCTTGAATGCTCTAAATTCTGTGTCCCCAAAGCTTGCTCCAGTTTTCTTTTTTTTTTTCTTTAATGAAATGGTACAACTATCATTACCTGTGGACCTTCCTTCTTTTTAGCCCATCTCACTGCCACACCAGAATCTTTGGGAGGTGGATAACCAAGTAGTTCAAAAATCCATGCAGCATCTTCCTGAGCTAGAAACCTGCAGAGGCAGATGAACCGAGTGCACTGCTAGGTAAACCCATCAGGTCCCCAGCAGATCTCTAACTCCATCATGCAGGAGGCTAAGCCAGGCCACTGAAAAAAAAGGGTTTGCAATGCATGCTGCACTTTCTGAGTTTATTGCCATTTCACACTTCATTTCCTGGTAGCTGAGATGTCCTTAATGGTTCTCAGTGCAGTATTTTTTAACAGTTCTTGGTTGTAAACTAAATCAGTCTGTGAGTCTTTTGGGAAAGAAGAAATAATTGTGAAGCTCAATTAGAAGCTTTTAATAAAGTTTTGATTCCTTATAATCTCATGAAAGCAAGGGAAAATACACTGGCCATGAGCTACCATACTATGCAATATCCCCATTCCCCGTGTGCAGCTTGCAATGCGTTGGAAGGACTGTGATACTTCTTGTCAGGGCTTTGGGACTGACAGACATGTTTACTTTACGTTCCCTGAAAGAACCCCTGGAAAGTCTTGTGAGATGTTAGCAGGTGTGGTGGTTTTACCGTGTTAGGCAACTGAACACCACAACCACTCTCTCACTCCCCCTCCTCAGATGAGGAGGGGAAGAAGTAAAGGAAAGAACAACTCACGGGTTGAGATAAGGATAATTTAATTAAAGAGAAAAATATCATTAAGGAAATATTATTATTAATTAAACAATTCAACTAAAGGGAAAAAAGGGAAAGGGGAAGAGGGAGGAGGAAAGGGAATAACAAAACAAGTAAAGGCTATGTGGAAGTGCAGAGGGAAAAAAAATTACTCTCTACTTCCCACAAATAAGCGATGCTTGACCACGTCCTTGAAGCAGGGCCTCAACGCACGTAGCCGGTGTTCAGGAGGAGGACAGACGTTTTCGCAATGAGAGCCCACCCCTCCCCTCTTCTTCCTTTTTCCACCTTTTATTGCTGAGTGTGACATCATATGGTATGGAATAGCCCTTTGGTTGGTTTGGGTCAGCTGCCCTGATGTTTCTTTCTCACTTTTTCGCCCACCCCCTAGGAGGGTTAGAGACAGTCCTGATGCTGTGCCAGCACTTCTCAGCAGCAGACACAACACCAGTGTGATACCACTGCTGTTCTAGCTACAAGTGCAGAGCGTAGCACTGTATGGGCTGCTGCAGGGAAAGTTAACATCCCAGCCAGACCCAGTACAGCAGGCAAGGTATGAGCGCCATTGAAGTGCAACCCAGAAGACTGACCGTTGAGCCAGGGTAGCAGAGCAGTGGAATAGGTGAAACCTGGAGGGAGATGCAGCTGGGCTTCCTTAAGGTCAGTTTTGCTAAAGACCAAGCACTTGTCCTGCAGTGAAGAGGTACCTTCTTCTAGAGCTCCCTTCCTTGGTTATGCAGCTTGATGTAATGAAACAGCTGAAGAAAACAGTCCACTGTGTGTCTTTTCTGGGAAAATCAAGGTCCAGGAATGGACTCTGAGCATGACAGTCACATGTAGTGTGTATAATATATAATATGATTGCACTAGAGTAACCTGCAAAAATCAAGACTCAATATGAGGATTTCTTACCTTGCAGCCTAGTTCATTCCTCCATGTATCTCAAAGAGGTATGCGCTGCTAAATGTGAGGTTTGAGATAATGACTGATTTGCCACTTCTAAAGGAATTGTTTTCAGTTGCTTTGCTTTTGTATTGGTTCCATTTCATAACACTATTGATTCAGCAAAGTATGACCAATAGGTATCTAAAAGGTGGATGTGAAATGGGGAAGCGAAACAGGTTTGTCAGCTATTGCTACTAGATCTCAAAAACAGAAACACTGTAAGTCAGGGACACAACAAATCAGACAGATGCAGTCATCTGGTTTCAAACACCTCTCCCAAATCCCACCAGACTTCAGCCACATGTGAAAAACTCCAAAGATCTGCTAATGGCAGATATTCCATTAACTTCAGTGGAAGCTGAAGTTACAGGTATAAGTGTGCAATCTTGGCTCTTTGCCTGCTCATTTAAACAAGACTTTGGTGAATGTTGATTTTGAAAAGTAACCTGGATTGAAGTTAGAAGTCTGATGTCCCTGTCTCCATCTAAGTGCAGAAGGTTACTGCTTGGTTCCTTGAAATAACCTATTTCAGGATAATAACTGTCACAAAATATATGTTTTATCCTGTTCTTGCAGTGATTTTTACTGAGTGTTAAGTTTATTCCTTTGTCACTCATTTGCCAAAATCCTATTTAGTGTCCAATACAAATAAGTGTCTTTAAAGGCTTATGAAAAGGTTCATAAATATGATTTACACTTGTGGAAAACTGGCTCTGGGAGTTTAACTGCATTTTTCCAGTTGTTGCCCATGTGTTGGTAAATTCTTTTGTAAATCTATGTTTTCTTAATGAAGTCACTCATGGGTTCTGCACCCTGCATTCATCTAAAAATAACACGAACCTTACCTGACCATATAATGCAAGTAATACTTCTTTCTCTTCTAGAGTTGATAATGGTGGATATGGGACTGTGACAGTGAGGAAAGTGAGAATTAAGAGAATTAAGTCAATGATATTTAAGTCCTTACTTCCACCAATCTATTTTTCTCCTGTATTGGGGGAGTGGGGTGGGATGGAGGATGCCATGTTCATTACATATCAGCTCCTTCCCAGAGGGGTGAACTGCTGTTTCACATCCATCCAACAAGAGCAGGAAAGAAGTCCCTGCTCTTTCTAAGTGCAATGTTAAAGTTATAACCCATCCTGCTGATATTAAGTGCACCTACGGAAGATGGTTTTTTTGTATTCCTCTTCCCATGTCCTGCCTGCATGCATACTCAGGTGATTCCTTCAAATGTTCAGAGCTCTGTTTCAGCTCCCTGCCTGGTACTGATAGGCTCCACCAGGACCACCAGACCCATCATAGCACCAAGTGGCCAGCTAAGCCTCTCCCTGGTGGTTCACTCTCCCAGCTGCCATGAGCAGATCAGAGATGATGGAGAGGTGATACTTTGACAAGACTATTACATGTAGGCTGTTTTTCTGCAATGCTCAACCACCTCAAGCCACTCATTTGTTGGCTACAAACTGCACAGAGCAGTTCTCTCCTGGGGCCCAGTGGTAGAGGGAATAACACCAAGTGTCTAGAAAAGAAAACCAGCATTAAATCCTGTGGAGTGTAATGTTGTCCTTCCATCATATCAAGCCTTAACTCTCTACACATTCTGAGTGCATCTGATCTGTATCCTAAATCTGTGAGGTCAATATGAATATTTCTTTCTCACACCAACTTCTGGGAAAACATTTGGATGAATGTTTGCCCTTGGTGCCCTGTACATCTAGGAGATGTCTACAAAACAGCACACAAGCAGTGCTTGGAATGAAGATAATGAAGCAGATCTGATCCAAATAACAGTGGAAGCCTGTCACACACCTAAATAAACAGGCAAGCATGCCAACGAACACAGTCAGTTGCAGGGTGATGTTAGTGGTAGGAGCAGCACATTGCTGCCTGAATATTCAGGCTGAAGGCTCTTTAACACACACATGAGATGAGTTGTTCTGCTGGGCTCAGCTCAGTTTTATCCAGAGCAACACAGAAGAACTGTGGCATTGCTGTTGATGCTCTCCACCTTCTCTAAGCCTTGGCCAAACACTAACTTCTGTCCCCTCCTCAGGGAGACACTGGGTAGTTTCCTGTCCTGAAGATGGGGTAAGGAATCACAGCTATGCTGGCTTCTCTTTCAACAGAGCAAAACAAATAAAGTATCTCTAAGGCAGATGTCAAGACCAAGGAGCTGATTCCTAGCTTCATAGAATCAGAATCCCAGAATGGCTGAGGTTGGAAGGACCTCTGGGTCCATCCGGTCCAACCCCCTGCTCAATCAGGGACACCCAAAGCAGGGTGCCCAGGACCACATCCAGGTGGCTTTTGAAGATCTCCAGGGAGGGAGACCCCACAGCCTCTCTGGGAAACCTGTGCCAGTGCTCTTGTCACCCACACAGCATAGAAGTACATCCTGATGCTTGGAAGGAACTTCCTGTGTTCCAGTTTGTGTCCATTGTCTCTTGCCCTGGCACTGGGCACCACTAAAAAGAGCCTGGATCCATCCCCTTTGCACTCTCCCTTAAGGTATTTCTAGATATTGATGAGATCATAGAATCATAGAATGGTTTGGGTTGGAAGGGACCTTAAAGACCAGCTAATTCCAACCCCCCTGCTATGGGCAGGGACACCTCCCACCAGACCAGGTTTCCCAAAGCCCCATCCAACCTGGCCTTGAACCCTTCCAGGGATGGGGCATCCACAGCTTCTCTAGGCAGCCTGTTCCAGTGCTGTACCATCCTCTGAGTAAAGTATGTCTTCCTAATGTCTAATCTGAATCTCCCCTCTTTTACTTTAAAGCCATTCCTCCTTGTCCTGTCATTACAATCCCTGACAAAGAGTCCCTCCCCAGCTTTCCTGTAGCCCCCCTTTAGGTACTGGAAAGTCACTATAAGGTCTCCCTGGAGCCTTCTCTTCTCCAGGCTGAACAACCCCAATTCCCTCAGCCTGTCTCCATAGGAGAGAGAGGTGCTCCAGCCTTTTGGTCATGCTTATGGACTCCTCTGGACTTGTTCTAATAGGTCCATATCTAGTTTCTTGAGCTGGGGGCCCCAGAACTGGGTGCAGGACTCCAGGTGGGGTCTCACTAGAGCAGAGCAGAGGGGGAGAATCACCTCCCTCACCCTGCTGGCGATGCTGCTTTTGATGCAGCCCAGGACGTGGTTGGCTTTCTGGGCTACAAGTGCTCATTGTCGGCTCATGTTGAGCTTCATGGTCTGAACTTTTGGGTAGACCTGTGCAGTGTCAAGAGTTGGACTTGATGATCCTTAAGGGTCCCTTCCAACTCAGGATATTCTATGATTCTATGATTCTATGATTCTCATCAACCAACACCTCCAGGTCCTTCTCCTCAGGACTGCTCTCAATTCATTTCCCACCCAGCCTGTATTTATGCTTGGGATTGCCCTGACCCAGATGCAGGACCTTGCATTTGGCTCCTGATCCCCCTTCATTAGGACCTACCTGGAAGAGTATGGAAGGAAGGCACCAACTTCAAGCGCAAGAGGAGAATTGGGTGAAGGTGAACACAGGGTTTATTGTCCCACTGCACACAACTGGCAGAGACGAGCATCATGAAGGGGACGAAGAAGCACACCTGCTAATTCCCAGTGCATCTGGTTCTGTCACAAGGCAAGGCAAGGCAAAGGCTGGGGAAGTCTGGTGGTGGAGTATGACGTCCCTTTAGGAGGATGTCTAGGATGACCAGCAATTACATTTGACCTGTATAAATAAAGGAGCCACTACAGTAAAACAGATCTGGGAAAGCCATAATATGGGATTCCCAGCATGAGGACCCCTAAACGCATATTCTAAATTGATCAAAATAAATCATGTGTCTTTAAATGTAAAAGTGTAACGTGTTTTTTATCATCTCAAAAGCAGCTCTCATCTGCAGCTGTACACTGAATTACAGAATCACAGAATCACAGAATCACAGAATCACAGAATCACAGAACTGAAGGGGTTGGAAGGGACATCAAGAGATCATCGGGTCCAACCCCCCTGCCAAAGCAGGTTCCCTACAACAAGTTGCCCAGGTAGGCGTCCAGATGGGCCTTGAATATCTCCAGAGAAGGAGACTCCACAACCTCCCTGGGCAGCATGTTCCAGTGCTCCGTCACCCTCACCATGAAGAAGTTCTTTCGCATGTTGGTGCGGAACTTCCTGTGCTCCATTTTGTGTCCATTGCCCCTTGTCCTGTCCCCACAAACCACTGAAAAGAGGTTGTCCATATCCCTCTGTCTCCCACACCTCAGGTATTTATACGCATTGATGAGATTCCCCTCTCAGTCTTCTTTTCTCCAGGCTGAACAGACCCAGGTCCCTCAGCCTTTCTTCATAGGGAAGATGCTCCAGGCCCCATATCATCTTTACAGCCCTCTGCTGGACTCTTTCCAGGAGATCCCTGTCTTTTTTGTACCGAGGAGCCCAGAACTGGACACAGTACTCCAGGTGAGGCCTGACCAGGGCAGGCCTAATTAATTAAATACTTTGAAGAAGAATTAAAGACTTTGTCTATAATAACTCAGTCTCCCTGGTCAATCAGATACAGCACCTGCATTTTAAACATGTATTTCCTGTTTTGGGTTTTTACTTCCAAGGTACAATAAGCAACAGGGTGAAAATCACAAGCAGAATTACGATTGTAAAGTAGCATGCCTATTAGAATCTACATCAGTCAACAAGCCACTAAGCACTAGGGATGTTGCTTCGCAGTGATGCTGCTCCTCACTCACACAGCACAATCACACAATTATGCAAAGAGGCCTCTTGCACTTCTCATCTATACCACAAGAAAATATCACTTAAAACAATTTGTCCGCAGCTTCAAGAGGTCCTTGTCTACTCCCGTGGTGAGCAGCTGAGAGCGGAGGCCCCTCTGAGGAAAATGCTTGGGGTGCACCTAGGGGCGTCCGGTCCACAGTCAATCTCGCAGCTGAGCAGAGCGTCTCCTGGCACAAGGAATGATGCTATTATAGTTTTGTATAATTACACCAAAGAGATGCATTGCAATAAGGAGCAAGTGTGGCACTGATGATTTGTCTCATGGTTTGGTTTTTGCCCATGCAATTGAACCTTACACATGGTGTGGCTGTTACACTTCCCAGAGTATCTAATTCCTGTGGCTCTAGGTGCGCTTGCGGTAAGTAAACAGTCCAAACTTATCTGCCAGGACCCCCACCAAACATGTCGCGAACGGGTCGTTAGCACTAGCCAGGGACAGGCACTTCGCTTCTTGTCCTGTTATGTTGGCGAGGGTGACCCAGATGTTGCGGCATGATTGGATGGAGACCCAGGTCTGGCAATAACCGATGACAGTGGTGATTGTGAGGAGGAGGCCAACCATGGCCTTGCCCCCCTTGCTGGTACCTAGCAATGCGCTGAGCAACAGTTACAGCTTATTGCAAGTCCAATAGAATATTGGAATTGGTGGAGAATGGTGGAGACGGTGTCCAAGCCATAGCTTGGATTTGCCCATTATAGTCGGCATCAATTATCCCCAGCAAAACAACCCGGTCAAAATTGTACTTGATAGTCCTAGCAGCAATACACTACAGTTATTCCCAATTGGTCCTTTGACGTTCAATGGAATTTTATGAACATGAGTACCCCACAATGTGGTGTCTGTTACTGTGGAGACATCCACTCCGGCACTCCCTCTGGTTCTTGCTGAGAGGGTGTCCACGGTGGTAACCGTGGCAGTGGGGCTGCAGCGCAGAACCCTTCTCCACCATGGTACTCCATGGGCTGCAGGGGGACAGCCTGCTTCACCAGGGTAGTCACCACAGGCCGCAAGGGACTTCTGCTCCGGCGCCTGGAGCACCTCTCCCCCTCCTTCTTCACTGACCTTGGCACCTGCAAGGCTGTTCCTCACTCCTCTCACTCTCCCAGCTGCTGTGTGGTGCAGCATTTTTGTTTGTTTGTTTGTTTTGGTGGTTTTTGTTTTGTTTTTATATTTTTATTAATATGCTCTCACAGAGGTGCAAACATTGCTTATTGGCTCGGCTCTGGTCAGCAGCAGGGCCCTTACATAACATGGGGCAGCTTCTAGATTCTTCTCACAGAAGCCACCCCTATGGCCCTCTGCTACCAAAAGCTTGCCACATAAACCCACTACATTCCACTCCTCACCTCTGTGAAAAACATATTTAAGAATAATCACACTATATTCTTACTTTACAGTCATCACAATCTTCACAGACTTCACTTATATCAAAAACAAAAAGAATTCCCCACACCAAAATAAACATAACATCATCACAACACTGAGTTAATTTATCTCAACCTTGCTCAAGTTTTTGTTTCTACCACTTATTCCTCATTATCTCTAATTCAGGGACGTGTGAAACAGCACAAAGCCACCTGCAAATTCCTTTCCCACAAGTCTCCACTCACCATTAGACTTTCGCACTGGCCATATGGGACTATTAAAAGGTGAATGAGTCTTGTTGATCACTCCTTGGATCTCCAGTTGATGAATTAGCTTATGGATGGGCATCAGGGAGTCTCAGGTGGTACGATATTGCCACCGGTGCACACTTGTGGTAGCGATTGGCACTTGCTGTTCTTCGACCCTCAGCAACCCCACAACAGAAGGGTCCTCCGAGAGACCAGGCAAGGTAGACAACTGATTAATGTCCTCTGTCTCTAAGGCAGCTATGCCAAAAGTCCACCGGAACCCTTTTGGGTCCTTGAAATATCCTCTCCTGAGATAATCTATGCCAAGGATGCACAGAGCATCCAGGCCAGTCACAATAGGGTGCTTTTGCCATTCATTCCCATTCAGTCTCCAATACAGTCAACTGCTGGGATCCCCCCGTCACTTCATAAATACAGATGGGTTCTGGCCCTTTATAGCTTGATGGCATTAGAGTACACACTGCACCAGTGTCTACTAAAGCCTTATACTTCTGTGCATCTGACATGCCAGGCCATCGATTCCACACAGTCCAATAAACTCGACTGTCCCTTTCCTCCCCCTGGCTGGAGGCAAGGCCCCTCTAATCCTGGTCAGAATTTTCATTTCTGTGTCTGGAGGACTGCTTGCTGGAAGGTGGAGCAGCAAACTTCTCAGAGAACCCCTTTTTCCCAATTGTTTTTCTTTGCAACTCACGTACCCGTGTCTCTGGGGTCGAGGTAGATTTTCCATCCCGTTTTCTCATGTCTTCTCCACGGTCACTGTCCTGGTTTCAGTTGGGACAGAGTTATTTTTCCTCCTAGTAGCTGGTAGGGTGCTACGTTTTGGATTAGGATGAGAAGAGTGCTGATAACATGCTGATGTTTTAATTGCTGCAGAGCAATGCTTACACTAAGCCAAGGACTTTTCAGCTCCTCGCTCTGTCCTGTCAGCGGGCAGGTTGGGAGTGCAGCAAGAGTTGGGAGGGGACAGACCCAAGACAGCTGACCCAAACTGGCCAAAGGGGTATTCTATACCATCTGACTTCATGCTAAACAATATATAGGCGTGGGTAGCCAGAGTGGGGGGCCGGCTGCTCAGGGTTGGGCTGGGCATCGCTCAGCGGGTGGTGAGCAATTGCATTGTGCATCACTTGTTTGTACATATTATTATTATTATTATTATTAATTTCTATCTTAATAAACTGTCTTTATCTCAACTCACAGGCTTCACTTTCCCGTTTCTCTCCCCCATCCCAGAGAGGGAGGGGGGAGGGTGAGCAAACAGCTGTGAGGTGTTTAGCTGCCGGCTGGATTAAATGTCGCGTAAGTCATGTGGGTAAAATCACAGGGTGGCACAGGGTGTGTACCCATCATATCGTCTTCCTTGCACGGTTGAACGCTTACCCCTGAGAGCTGAGACACTGGTTTTTACAGGTGGGGAGGAAAATAATCTCTCTTCAAGTTGGTGGAACTCTTCAGAAAGTTTCTCCACAGCCGAGATGCAGGCCTGTAAGGAAGAGGAGAGACTTTCTTCATACTGCCGGAGGTGTTTGGCCACTTCATCCACTGTGGGTTCCTCATGTTCTTTCCAAGTCATCACTGCCAATGAGCTGGCATATGATGATGGTGCAAACTTCTGCCACATGGGTCGTGTACACTTGACTGCATCTGGATCTGTGGATATTTGTCCATTGTTTGGGTCGGCATAAATCACCTCCCATAGGGCTAATTCCCTCAGGTACTGGATTCCCTTCTCCGTAGTGGTCCACTTGCCTGGCAGACATACAAGTTCTTCCTTGAAGGGATACCTTTCCTTCATAGCTGTCAGGAGACGCCTCCAGAGGCTGTAAGTTGTGCTCCATCTCCAATTGCTTTGTCAATGCCTGCATCTCTACAAGGGATCCCAGCCGACTGGCTTCCCTGCCCTCTAATTCCACATAATTGGCTCCGGTGTCCCAGCACCGGAGCAGCCAGGTGACAAGCTGCTCACCTATACAGCGACCAAAATCTTTTTGCACATCTTGTAGCTCACGTTGGCATAGGGTTCGGGTAGTTACTGTTGTTTTTGCAACATCTTCGTCTTCATCTTCATCCTCCTGTTCCTCTGATGGCCCGGCCTCATCTTCTCCATACTTAGTCTAAGCAGGAGTTTCTCTGCGTTCTAAACGATCTGACTCTCTAAACCATTTTTTTCATCTTGGCTACAGGGGCAACTTGCACTGCTACAGTTCATATGGAATCTTTTTCTCTGGGGATGTTCAGGACCTGCCTGGATGGTGTCCTGTGAAATGTGCTGTAGGTGATACTGCTTGGGCGAGGGCTTGGACTTGATGATCTTCAGGGGTCCCTTCCAACCTCAGCTACTCTGTGATTCTCTGATTCCCTTAACCATGTTTTTTTTTAATGCATCCCAGGATACCATTGGCCTTCTTGGCTACAAGGGCACACTCTGGCTCATGGCCAATCTGTTGTCCACCAGGACCCCTAGGTCCTTCTCTGCAGAACCTGTGTCCAACGGGTCATCCCGTAACCTGTACTGATGTGTGCAGTTATTCCTCCCCAAGTGCAAGACTCTACACTTGCTCTTGTTGAACCTCATCAGGTTCCTCTTGGCCCAACTCTCCAGTCTTTCTAGGTCTTGGTGAATGGTAGCACAACCTTCTGGTGTGTCAGCTACTCCTCCCAGCTTTGTATCATCAGCAAACTTGCTGAGGGTGGGCTCCATCCCTCTGTCCAGGTCACTGATGAAGACATTGGACAAGACTGCACCCAGTACTGACTCCTGGGGAACACTGCTAGTTACAGACCTCCATCTAGATTCTGTGGCACTGATTACAACCCTCTGAACTCTGCCAGTCAGCCAGTTCTCAGTCCACCTCACTGTCCACTCATCTATCTCACACTTTCTAAGCTTCATTACAAGGATGTTGTGGGAGACAGTGTCAAAAGTCTTGGTGAAGTCAAGGTGCACAACATCCATGGCTCTCCTCTCATCTACCCAGCCAGTGATGACACCACAGAAGGCTACCAGGTTGGTCAAGCATGACTTTCCCCTAATGGATCCATGTTGACTATTTCTAATAAACTTCTTCTCTTCCAATTGCTTGGAGATGGCATCCAGAATAAGTTGTTCCATAACCTTTTCAGGGACAGATATGAGGCTGACTGGCCTGTAGTTGCCCATATCCTCCTTCTTGCTCTTTTTGAGGACTGGTGTGGCATTGTCTATCCTCCAGTCATCTGGCACCTCTCTCATTCTCCAAGATCTTTCAAAGATGATAGAGAGCGTTCAGCAGTCACATTGCTGGCTCCCTCTGAACATGTGGGTGCATCCCATTGGGGCCCATGGATCTGTGTGAATTGATTTTGGCTGGATGCTCTCTGATCAGATCCTCTTCAACCAAGGGGAAGTCTTCCTTTCCACAGACTCTCTCTCATACCTCCAGGGTCTGGGACTCCTGAGGGGCAATCTTACCAGCAAAGACTGAAGCAAATAAGGCATTCAGTATCTCTGCCTTCTCAGTGTCCCCTGTTACAAGGCCACTCACCTCATTCAGTAGTGGACCCGCATTTTCCCTAGTCTTCCTTTTACTATTAGCTTGACATGAGCCAACAGTGTGCACTTGTACACCAGAAGGCACTAAAAGACGAGTGACCAGCAGGTTGAGGAAGGTGATTGTGCCCCTCTTCTCTGCCCTTGCGAGGCCTCACTTGGAGTGCTGCGTCCAGGTCTGGAGCCCCCAGCACAACAAGGATGTGGGGCTGTTAGAACGAGTCTGGAGGGGGGGCATGGCGTTGATCAGAGGGCAGGAGCACCTCTCCTACGAAGAAAGGCTGAGAGAGCTGGGGATGTTCAGCCTACAGAAGAGAAGGCTCCAGGGTAACTTCATTGTGGCCTTCCAGTACTTAAAGGGGACATATAAAAAAGACGGAGAGCAACTTTTTGTTCCCATCAGATAATGGCAGGACAAGAAGGAATAGTTTTAAACTAAATGAGGGGAGATTTAGATTAGAGATTAGGAGGAAATTCTTCACTCAGAGGGTGGTGAGGCACTGGAACAGGTTGCCCAGAGAGGCTGTGGATGCCCCATCCCTGGAGGTGTTCAAGACCAAGTTAGATGAGGCCCTGAGCAGCCTGATAACTTTTAGAGGGACCGTGAAATCAGGAATTTGTGATTTTTGTGCTCCTTCACCACCTTCCTTTTGAGGATCACAATGTCCCCTGGGTGGGTTAAAAAAGCTTTCTGGATTACTTGCATTTAATTAAATTACTCGCTTAGCACATGCGAGCAGGATGTGAGCTTCTGTCACCGGGCTCCTCTGCTCTCACATAGGATTCAGCAAGCTTCACAGAGCACTTCATTTAGAAGTATTCCTGTAATTAGTTAAAAATCCTTTAATATTAAGCTTTCATTTCATATTTTAACATGTTAGAAAGGGAAAAAAGTAATCCAAATTCTCCTGAAAGCTGGTTTTGCCATTAAACAGAGTAAGGTCAAGGGACCTGCACAGGAAATCCAGTTCCTGGGGGTAAAATGGAAGGATGGACATCGCCATATTCCGATGGATGTGAGCAACAAAATAACGGCAATGTCTCCGCCAACAAGCTATAAAGGGCCAGAACCCATCAGTATTTATGAGGTGACGGGGGAATCCCAGCAGTTAACTGGAGGCTGAAGTGAGTCTAAGTGGGAATGAGTGGCAAAACCACTGTATTGTGACTGGCCCTGATGCTCCGTGCTTCCTTGGCATAGATTAACTCAGGAGAGGATATTTCAAGGACCCAAAAGGGTTCCAGTGGACTTTTGGCATAGCTGCCTTAGAGACAGAGGACATGAAATAGTTGTCTACCTTGCCCGGTCTCTCAGAGGACCCTTCTATTGTTGTGGGGTTGCTGAGGGTTGAAGAACAACAAGTGCCAATCGCTACCACTACTGTGCACCGGTGGCAATATCGCACCAACCGAGACTCCCTGATTCCCATCCATGAGCTAATTCGTCAACTGGAGAGCCAAGGAGTGATCAGTAAGACTCATTCACCATTTAATAGTCCCATATGGCCAGTGCAAAAGTCTAATGGTGAGTGGAGACTAACGGTGGACTATCGTGGCCTGAACGAAGTCACACCCCCACTGAGCGCTGCAGTGCCGGACATGCTAGAACTCCAGTACGAACTGGAATCAAAGGCAGCCAAGTGGTA
>MU014608.1:79455-122536 GCA_011075105.1 Heteronetta atricapilla
AAAGTTTAACAGTAACAGTATTTCATGGCAAGAGATGAGTACTTTTTGGAGAAACTTCCATTTTTTTATATTTTTTTACAACACTGCTTTCTGGTGGTGATTCAGGCATGGGGAGTTCATTCAGTTCAACGTGCTGTAAATATAGCCCCACTTTTTCCCCTTTAATAGTTCCAGGGCTCTACATAGAGTATGCAGCTCACAAGCCTGAGCTGACCATGATGGACTCAAAGGTCCTGATTCCACAGATTCTAGGTCCTTATTAATTATTGGATATCCTGATTTGGCCATTCTATCATATAGTACTGAACCATTTTTAATTTGCTCCCTTTTCTCTGGTCCCAGGTCTTCAGTTTTGTCTGACCCATCTAGGAATTTTACTGTGGCAATTCTTACAGCCCTTGGTTACCTAGTAAGTGTCTTGCGGGGGGTTTAGGACCTATCACCCACCCATGAATCCTATAGGAATCACTTCGGTCCTTCACCGGCCAAGTCCCTCGTGGGAGATTGGAACCACGGTTAGAAGACCTCCGCACTCGCTTCGGAGCTAAGTTCTGTCTCAGTCACACTCTTATACACACAGGCAACCGAATCCCACCCAACCGAATGGTATATGCCTTAAATACTCACGACTCCGTCGTCTTCGTTCAAATCTTCGCGTGCAGAATTACGGGTAAAAAACAATGCTGCAGCCGGCAAGGGAGCTCATAAAAAAATCAAATTCTTTGCTTGCCTTCATTCAGGTTCAGGATGGTGTTAGTCCCGACCTGACTGGAACATGAGACACCAAATGGTGGGGCGCCCCTCCTAGATCAAGTCAGAATTCAGGAACCAAGACCATCCCAGACGAGCCCCCAATTGTGATAAATGACTGAGTCCCAAATAGGATTAAAATTAAAGTTTGTAATTTATTAAGCAAATAGAGGCAAGCAAACAGCGCTGGGTGCACCGGGAGTCTCTGCTCCACCAAAATGCATACCTGTTACATCAGGGGGCTGATTTTTATGCTCCTAGACTAATACATATTCATCACTATTCCTAGAAAAGGCAGGGTTATTATAATTAGTTCCCAGAATCCAAACCCTCTCTGGACACATGCGTATCAGTCTCTGGTGGTCTTTCTGGGGGTCTCTTGTGCTGAAGGCTCGTAGTCTTCCTCCCAGGTTTGTCCTTCGGTCGTCCTTCAACTCCCCCTTTCTCCTTATTTGGTGGATCTCTTTGCTGGATATCAGAGGCTTAGGCAGCGTCCCATGCAAAAGTTTCCTAAAAAAACTCCTTGGTCTTTTTATCTCCCAGACTAGAGTCTCAATGTTCGCCCTTCAAACCCTCTATTTACACAAATTGCTGTACCCTTCGTTTGCATTATACAAAAACTATGTGCACTAATCACTCTGTTTTTCTTAAATAGGTTATATTTCATCATGCGGTCCTAGCATTGTTCCATACTGACACGAATCATATTAACACTTTTCACATATGCAAACAATAAAAGAAATACTAGAGATAATGTGGGTCCCCTGCTGAATGAGGGGGGTGTCCTGGTAACAGGGGACACTGAGAAGGCAGAGATACTGAATGCCTTCTTTGCTTCAGTCTTTGCTTCAAAGACTCCCCCCCCGGGACTCCTGGAGGGAGGAGAAAGAGTCTGGAAAATGGACGGCTCCCCCCGCCCCAGTTAACAAGGGAGTGGTTGAGGAGCATCTGAGTGGGATCTGTCCTGGTTTCAGCTAGGACAGAGTTATTTTTCCTCCTAGTAGCTGGTAGGGTGCTATGTTTTGGATTAGGATGAGAAGAGTGCTGATAACATGCTGATGTTTTAATTGCTGCAGAGCAATGCTTACACTAAGCCAAGGACTTTTCAGCTCCTCGCTCTGTCCTGCCAGCGGGCAGGTTGGGGGTGCAGCAAGAGCCGGGAGGGGACAGACCCAAGACAGCTGACCCAAACTGGCCAAAGGGGTATTCCATACCATCTGACGTCATGCTGAACAATATATAGGGGTGGCTAGCCAGGGTGGGGGGGACCGACTGCTCGGGGTTGGGCTGCGCATCGGTCAGCGGGTGATGAGCAATTGCATTGTGCATCACTTGTTTTGTAAACACTATTATTATTGTTATTATTTCCTATCTTAATTGTGGAGCTATGTTTAAATGAGAAGGGGCATGATTTAATTAAAGTGCACAACTCAGGCCTTGAAGTACTGTGAAGATAGTGTAGGCCCAGGGCTGATAACCTTGAGTGATGTTATAGCTAAAATATGCGGAACTATGTTCGGGAGGAGAGACGGCACTGTTGTACCAATTATATTAGTGCTAGAGACGTGTGCATAGAAGTTAGACCAATTATAAGTTGTTGTCTGCGCATGCTGTAATAGTAGCATATATATACCTTGCTAGAACACTCATTAAAGGAGAACGATTATACTCGCATCGAGGTTGCGTCGTTACTCCGGGTCACTCCCATTCCGACATCTGGTAGCAGGGGATGGTTACTCGCCAGATAGTCCAGCTCAACTGAGTCTCCGAGACTGCGGTAAGCAGCAAGAGGAGGGGAATGGGAAACAAAACGGCTGGGAGGAGTGCTGCCTGTGTGCAAACTCAGGGCAGACACGGACCTCCCCTCCCAGTGGAAGGCGCAGCTATGGAGGTGAAAGCTGCAGCAACGTTGCTCGCTGGAATACTCTCTAAGAGAGGTATCGAGACAACGGGAAAGAAACTGATCAAATTGATCAAGTTAGGACAGCGATGGGGACACTTTAGAGAGATGACCCTGCTGTTCTTCGTTACGGAATGGCAAGAATTTGGGAATACCATGTGGGAAAAGACTATAACGGGAGATTCAAAAGATAGAAAGTGAAAACTGTCCGCGAGTTGTGGCGTACAGTAATAGAGACGTTAAAAACCATGAAAGCAGAAAATGAAGTAGCCTGTGCTGCTGCTCAAATGTTAATGCTGGGGACGGTCCCTAAAAAATCTGGGGATTCGGAAAGAAAACCCGGTACTCTTGCGCGTATTTTTGGGCTCTCTGCGGTTAAAGGAATGACCGGGGTTCCATGCTCGACGGTCTCCGAACTCCTATCGCGCATTGACGGTGATGGGCCGGGTAACGGGCCGCCCCCACACTACGCAGGAGTCCCGCCGGACCCACCATCGACTGCAATGAAAGCGGAAGTTGACGGGGCCAGGCCAGAGCAGAGATCTGAGCCGCTTACGGAAGTAACACCCCAGGACACCCAGGGGGGATGTCCTGCACTGCCCGCAGGCGAGGGAGGGGAGGCGCGCCAACCCCCGCCCTCGGCTCCGCCTCTTCACCCGCCCCTGCCACTCTCTGCTGACTCCTCTGCTCCAGCAACTTCACCTCGCTGCGACTGTGTAGAACCACCCCTAGAAAATTCGGAAAACTTGTTAGAAATTGTCCAGCAGCACCTTGCGGATCTGGACCTGCGGTTAAAAGACAAGGTATCAGTAGCAGATCGTTCCCCGCTGAGCGGAGAGGAGCCCACCCCATCATTTCCCCCTGCTGGCCCACCGGCGCCAGTTAGACCCATGCGACGGAGTGGGGTCATAAAGGATGCTATCCTGGAAGGACAATGGAGTGCAGCTGCTAGCATTGCTTGTTCTGTGATACACGAGAACGGTGCGGCAAAGTGGGAGCCGCATGACTGGAAAATTTTGCAACAAGCGCGAACCAGGAAAAAAAAAAAAAAAAAAAAAGGGGTAAGGCCATGGTTGGCCTCCTCCTCACAATCACCGCTGTCATCGGTTATTGCCAGACCTGGGTCTCCATCCAACCATGCTGCAACATCTGGATCACCCTCGCCAACATGACAGGACAAGAAGCGATGTGCCTGTCCCTGGCTAGTGCTAACGACTCATTTACGACATGTCTGGTGGGGCTCCCAGCAGATAACAAAGACTGGACTGTTTACTTGCTGTGATTGCCCCTAGAGCCACAGGAATTAGATACTCTGGGAAGTGTAACAGCCACACCATGTGTAAGGTTCAATTACATGGGCAAAAACCAAACCATGAAACAAATTGTCAATGCTTGCTCCTTATCGCAATGCATCTCTTTGGTGTAATTATACAAAACTAGAATAGCATCATTTCTTGCGCCAAGAGCCGCTCTGCTCGGCTGTGGGATCGACTGGGGAATGGACGCCCCTAGGTGGACCCCGAGCATTTTCCTCGGAGGGGTCTCCACTCTCAGCCGCTCACCACGGGAGTAGACAAGGACCTCCTGAAGCCGCAGACAAATTACTTTAAGTGATATTTTCTTGTGGTATGAATGAAAAGTGCAAGAGGCCTCTTTGCGTGATTGTGTGATTGTGCTGTGTGAGTGAGGAGCAGCATCGCTGCGAAGCACTATTCTATCTTTACCCTGTTACCTGTAGTGCCTTGCTTATTACAATGTTTGCAGTGTTAAAGGTAGTAGACCAGGCCTGGGTTGCTCAAAAACAAAAAGGGGGAATTGTAGAGCTATGTTTAAATGAGAAGGGGCATGATTTAATTACAGTGCGCAACTCAGGCCTTGAAGTACTGTGAAGATAGTGTAGGCCCAGGGCTGATAACCTTGAGTGATGTTACAGCTAAAATATGCGGAACTATGTTCGGGAAGAGAGACGGCACCGTTGTACCAATTATATTAGTGCTAGAGACGTGTGCATAGAAGTTAGACCAATTATAAGTTGTTGTCTGCACCTGCTGTAATGGTAGCATATATATACCTTGCTAGAACATTCATTAAAGGAGAACGATTATACTCGCATCGAGGTTGCGTCGTTACTCTGGGTCACTCCCATTCCGACACTTAATAACCTGTCTTTATTTCAACCCACAGGCTTCACTTTCCCGTTTCTCTCCCCCATCCCAGAGAGGGAGGGGGGAGGGTGAGAGAACAGCTGTGTGGTGTTTAGCTGCCAGCCAGGTTAAACCACAAAAGATCAATGCACACAAATCCATGGGCCCTGATGGAATGCATCCACGTGTGCTGAGGGAGTTGGCAGAGGTGACTGCCAAACCGCTCTCTATCATCTTGGAAAGGTTCTGGAGAACAGGAGGTGCCTGAAGACTGGAGGATGGCCAATGTCACTCTGGTCTTCAAGAAGGTCAAGAAGGAGGATCCAGGAAACTACAGGCCAGTCAGTCTCACCTCTGCCCCTGGAAAGGTGTTGGAACAGCTTGTTCTGGATGCTATCTCCAAGAAATTGGAAGAGAAGAATGTTATGTGAAGTAGTCAGCATGGATTCAGCAAGTCATGCTCGACCAACCTCGTTGCCTTCTATGATGGCATCACCAGCTGGGTAGACGGGGGGAGAGCAGTGGATGTCATCTACCTTGACTTTAGCAAGGCTTTCGATACTGTCTCCCATGACATCCTGCTAGCAAAGCTGAGAAAGTGTGGGATAGATGAGTGGACAGCGAGGTGGGTTGAGAACTGGCTGACTGGCCAAGCTCAGAGGGTGGTGATTGGCAGAGCAGAGTTCAGCTGGAGACCTATGACTAGCGGTGCTCCCCAGGGGTCAGTGCTGGGTCCAGTCTTGTTCAATATCTTCATTGACGACCTTGATGAGGGAATAGCATCCACCCTCAGCAAGTACGCCGATGACACAAAGGTGGGAGGAGCGGCTGACACACTGGAAGATTATGCTGCCATTCAGCTAGACCTGGACAGGCTGGAGAGCTGGGCAGGAAAAAACTAAATGAGGTTTAATAAGAACAAGTGTAGAGTCCTGCACCTGAGAAGGAACAAAAAAAAATGTATGTATCAGTACAGGCCAGGGGATGACCTGCTGGAGATGAGCTCTGCGGAGAAGGACCTGGGGGTCCTGGTGGATGACAGGTTGACCATGAGCCAGCAGTGTGCCCTGGTGGCCAAGAGGGCCAATGGGATCGTGGCCAGCAGGTCAAGGGAGGTGATCCTCCCCCTCTACTCTGCCCTGGTCAGGCCTCACCCGGAGTACTGTGTCCAGTTCTGGGCTCCCCAGTGCAAAAAATACAGGGATCTCCTGGAAAGAGTCCAGCGGAGGGCCACAAAGATGATACGAATCCTAGAGCATCTTCCCTATGAGGAAAGGCTGAGGGACCTGGGTCTGTTCAGCCTTGAGAAGACAGAGGGGATCTTATCAATGTTTACAAATATCTTAAGTGTGGGAGAGTGGGATTTGGGCAACCTCTTCTCAGTGGTTTGTGGGGACAGGACAAGGGGCAATAGCCATAAAATGGAGCACAGGAAGTTCCGCACCAACATGCAGAAGAACTTCTTCACAGTAAGGGTGACAGAACACTGGGACTGGCTGCCCAGGGAGGTTGTGGAGTCTCCTTCTCTGGAGGTATTCAAGGCCTATCTGGATGCCTACCTGGGCAACCTGCTCTAAGGAACCTGCTTTGGCAGGGGGTTGGACCTGATGATCTCTTGAGGTCCCTTCCAATCCCCACAATTCTGTGAAATGCCATAGATTTTTCTGTGAAACTTCTTTCAGGCTACCCAAGCAACTCAGTTTGCTTTCCATTCACCCTTTGCAATTATAAATGTCCTTGCTTACACGGAGCCAATAAGCTGGTGATAACTCGAACTCCCATTATAGCATTTTTCAAATTGTTAATAATCACGTGAAGGGAAAAAGCATTTGTCCAGTACTTTTACTGTAGACAAGCTAGTATGAAAAAAATTATTTCCTTCAGGACATATGCATGTCAGCTAACTATTTATCAAGATTAAAGTATACTTAAAATAGTTGCATTATCACAATACTAAAAAAATCGATCATTAATTGGTCTGCGTTAGCAATGGCAGCAGTACCTGCAAGTTATCATCAGCATGCTGCTTTCCTAGGTATATACAGACAATTGTTAAAATACTTGTCCTGTGATGACAGCAGCCAGAGATGCTTAACTGTTCCAAGGGATGGAAAGATGCTTCCAGTCTGAACACAAATAAAAGGAGAAATGCAAAGGGAGCTTCAGGCCTCAGCTAAGAAATGGGAAACAAGGAGGAAACACAACAGGGCTCTGTAAGGACATTTCACATTCAGGTGGCTATCAAAAAGCTATCAAGACTACATAAAATCAGCACCACAACAAGACTGCAAGGTTTGATTGCTATAAATCAGTTAAGTTTCAAATTCAATTAGCTGTTCGGGTGACATCAATCTCAAGTTTGTTCTTAATATTCAATGTAATTTACCTCTCCCCCACATATATTACATAACATTTTAATGAATAGAACTTGTCTTTTCATTTGTGAGATGAAACTGGCTTTATTTTCAGCAGTCCAAAAATTATTCTGATACATTAAGCCTATTAGTGAAAGCAGAAAACATTAAGGTTCTTAATGTGTGAAACAGTCGTTCTTTACATAGCTACTCTCTATGCAACACAATTAAGTGTTATGTAAAATCTTACATTTTTTTCCACTTTAGCAGGTTTTATCTCATTAACTTCTGCCAAAGTGAACTGACACCTAACAGTAGTCTATTAGGCATGCTGGCCAAGGAAGCATAAAATGTTTTTCTCATTTAGCTTTGAGATATCTAGGTATATTATACCTAGAGTTTCTAAGATGTTCTGTTTGTTCCACTAACTTTTGCAGTTTCACAGCAAGATCTATTCATCTTCAGGATTTTGAGAGTCTACCTCCTCATGAAGGACAAAAATACTTTTAAAATTTGACTACTCATCTCAACCTCAGTTCCTACCTCACTCTTCATCACATCAATGATGAGCATATGGATTCATTCAAAGCTGAAAGGAAATACAACGAAGACTGAATTAAGCAGTAAGCGTCATACCAAGGGAACAGTTCTGTCACCAAGTTCTCAACCTTTAAATTATCACCAGAAGTAATGCTATGTCCCTCTGCTCACAAAAGAGCATTATTTAAAATTCCCTGAAAAACTATCACTGAGCCAAGGGCCACTTATTTCAGTTCTGCAGCAAGTACCTTCCCCCTTTTACATACATAAACTAAGCTGAGAGCATGGGACAAAAGGACTTGGTTCGCAGCAGGAAAATATTGCCTATCAGATTGCTCTTCCATACTCTAGTCACCAGAGCTATAGTCAAAGATAGATGTTATCAATAAGGGGAATACAGTAAATGGGAAACAGGTAGATAGTCTTCTATCAACCCCAATCTGTGCTTCTTCCCTTTAAGCCACACTCATTTCTGCTCTGTGGCCATGAAATGCTGAACTAAACAAAATTACTTTTAAAAGTTTGGTTCAAGGCTACGATCAGATAAACTCATTCCCTACAGATCAATCACAACAAGCACACAAAAAAACAAATATCCTTCCTAAAGGAGCCCATGCTAATCTAATTATGACCGGTGCTTAACAAAATGAGTGAACACCTTTTTTCTATCTAGTCTGCAGTGAAGGGATCTGATTATTGTTAGATCAAAGACACTCCACTTTTCAAGCCCTTCAGTTTGGTGTTTGAAAGTGAGTTTCTATCTGCTACTTCCATATTTACAAGACACTCACAATCACAGAATGGTTTGGATTAGAAGAGACCTTAAAGATCACCCAGTTCCAACCCCCCTGCCATGGACAGGGACACCTCCCACCAGACCAGGCTGCCCAAAGCCCCATCCAATCTAGCCTTGAACACTTCCAGGGATGGAGAATCCAAAGCTTCTCTGGGCAGCCTGTGCCAGTGCTTCACCACCTTGATAGCAAATAACTTCTATCCAAAAGTAAAAGAAACTTCTATCCTTCAGAGCTACACAATTTGAGAAAAAACAGTGCTGCCAAATTTCTATTAAAAATAGCACTATGTCAACAGAAGCCTTAATTTATTTCCAGGTGTTCAACTTATTACACATATGCCATTTAACTACTTTTATTTGAACATTAGGAGAATTACAGTTGGAGGGCTCATATTTTCAGTGGTCTCTCTGCAGTAGATACCAGCAGAACAAAACATTAAAACATTCCACACGGTTAACAATATGACATTTGAGTTACCAGAATTACTTTTTTTTTTTTTTTTTTTTAATAACAGATCACAGAAGTACATTACTGTAGTGGGTTTATGTCGCAAGGCTTTGGTAGCAGGGGGCCATAGGGGCAGCTTCTGTGACAAGGATCTAGAAGCTGCCCCATGTTTGGTAAGGGCCCCACTGCTGACCAGAGCTAAGCCAATAAGTGATGTTGTTTTCCGCCTCTGTGAGAGCATATTTAAGAAAGGGGGAAAAAAAAAAAAAAAAACGCTGCGACACACAGCAGCTGGGAGAGCGAGAAGAGTGAGAAACAGCCTTGCAGGCGCCAAGGTCAGTGAAGAAGGAGGGGGAGAGGTGCTCCAGGCACCGGAGCAGAAGTCCCCTGTGGCCTGTGGTGAGGACCATGGTGAAGCAGGCTGTCCCCCTGCAGTCCATGGAGTACCACGGTGGAGCAGGGTTCCACTGCAGCCCGTGGAGGAGACCACGGTGGAGCAAGTAGACCTGCACTGGCGGAGACTGCGACTTGTGGAAGACCCCCGGAGCAGATTCCGGGTCGGACCTGTAGCCTGTGGAGAAGAGACCACACAGGAGCAGGTGACCTGGCAGGAGCTGCTGCCCGTGGGGGACCCAGGTTGGAGCAGTGTGCTCCCAAGGGATGGACCTTGTGGTAGGGACCCATATCTGGAGCAGTTCTTGAAGAGCTGCTGCCTGTGGGAAGCCCACCATGGATCAGTTCAGCAAGGATTGTATCCCATGGGAGGGACCCCACAGCACAGGGGACAAGAGTGACCAAGAAGGAGCGGCAGAGAAGTGCTGTAGACTGACCATAACCCCCATCCCCTGTTCCCCTGTGCCGCTCAGGGGGAGGAGGTGGAAGAGGGTGGATGGGGGGGGGGAAGGTGCTTTTGGTTTCTTTCCTTTGTTTCTCGCTTCTCTAGCTTGTCAGTAATAGGTAATAAATCTTACTATCTCCCTATGCTGAGTCTGTTTTGCCCATCACGATAATTACTGCACAATCTCCTCATCCTTATCTCAACCCTTGAGCCCCTTTCATCATATTTTCTCCCCATTCCTCTTTGAGGAGGGGGAGTGAGAGAGCAGTTGTGGTGGAGCTTGGCCGCCCACCTGAGTAAAACCACCACAGTTACTGAGGCATTTCCTTTAACAGAAATATCAAACTCAGTACTACATTTGTTTAATTTCAATATGAACGTCTCTACATAAGAGCACCATCATGACAGTTTGATTTAGCAAACATATGGTACTTTGGCAGCTCTAACTCTGATGCATGTTTCTTCCTATGCTCCATAGTAGGTGTAAATTATAAAACATTGCCAATACGCCCTGCATAAATATCAAGAAACAAATTCATCTTTTATTTTTTTCCTTTTGCAACTTCATAGGGAAAGGGAGCAGCATTTTTTTTTATCTCATATTAGTCTTTTCATACATGCAGTTTTCCTCCATGGACACTTCTATGTGTATCCTAACTACCTTTTTTTTTTTTCCTGCAAGAAAATAATCTGTATTAGAAAATTGAATTTTCTTCTCAAATTAGAAAAACTACAGCCATAGACAATACATGACAAATTACAACCATTAATTTCAAAATAACACCAAACGTGTCAAATTTATGTCAACTAAACATCAGTGAGTTGAGGTGCAATGAACTCCCTCACAATTAGTGTTCTATTTGGAGCTCATTTGTGAAACTGACTGGTTTATCTAGTTATCTTTTTTGTAGGACATGCAGATGTTAAAACCGACACAAGTAAAATATATTTCAATCAGTATTACAGGCAGAAATATATACCCATCAGAGAGAAAACTATTTTCCACACACAATCTAAGTAAAATAAAATGGCCCCAAGTTTTATCAAGTAAAATAGGATAAAAAGCTCTAGTAATTATCTCCACAAATTCAGTTCTTATAAATAACCCCCTTACTAATAGTTCTTGATTAACAAATACTAATTTATTTGAACATCTCTACCATCAGTTTCTACAACAGAACTAATCACTATATTATTTTTTTTTCACTTACCCTCCAAAAATGAATTTAATTCTCCACCTTTCTGAACAGTTATATAGCACTCTGATACACAACTGCCATCTAATGACCTACTACAACAGCAATCTAATTTATTATAATGTTCCCACTATTATGACAATCATGCACTTTAAAGTAGCCACCTGGAAGTTTTGAGGTAAGAAGTTGAAATCTGGTTGCAGTCAGATTTAAAGAAAAAATACAAATACACTGCAAATAAAAAAAGACCTAGAACCTTGTACTGGGTCTGGCTGGGACGTTAACTTTCCCTGCAGCAGCCCATACAGTGCTACGCTCTGCACTTGTAGCTAAAACAGCAGTGGTATCACACTGGTGTTGTGTCTGCTGCTGAGAAGTGCTGGCACATCATCAGGACTTTCTCTAGCCCTCCTAGGGGGTGGGCAAAAAAGTGAGAAAGAAACATCACCAGGGCAGCTGACCCAAACCAACCAAAGGGATATTCCATACCATATGATGTCACACTCAGCAATAAAAGACGGAAAAAGGAGGAAGGGGGGGGGGGTGGGCTCTCGTTGCAAAAACGTCTGTCCTCCTCTCCGAACACCGGCTACGTGCGTTGAGGCCCTGCTTCAAGGACGTGGTCAAGCATCGCTTATTTGTGGGAAGTAGAGAGTAATTTTTTTTCCCTCTGCATTTCCACATAGCCTTTACTTGTTTTGTTATTCCCTTTCCCCCTTCCTCTTCCCCTTTTCCCTTTTTTCCCTTTAGTTGAATTGTTTAATTAATAATAATATTGTTAATAATATTGTTAACAATTGTTTAATTAATAATATTTCCTTGATAATATATTTTTCTCTTTATTAAAATTATCCTTATCTCAACCCGTGAGTTGTTTTTTTTTCCCTTTACTTCTTCCCCTCCTCATCTGAGGAGGGGGAGTGAGAGAGCGGTTGTGGTGTTCAGTTGCCTAACACGGTCAAACCACCACAAACCTGTCAATAGCGATCTAAAGCAATTTATTTGATTCACTGATCTGAGAAATTCTAGCAGATATTTCATTTATACTATTTGGTCCAAGGGTCCCTACATGCCATTAGTAGTCACTCGAAGTTGTGCCCTAAAACATGTCTGCTACCACAATACATCTCTTCACCCTTCTATTCATCCTCTCATAGCTCTCAAACTCAGATTTCCTGAGCTATACAAAAAGAGATCTTAACTTTGAATTATCTCAAGAACTGGTAAGTTAAAAAGTAGATGGAAGTATTTAATATAATATTTAAGTTAAACAAAATATATTTAATTCAATGAATTCACCTTCCCTCACCCTTCATATAGCATTTGTATTGAATTATAAACTCTGCAGCACAGGAACAGTCTGTGTATGGCACTTAGCAGAACAGGGACTTCCACGTATGTCTGCAATATAAGTAATTATATTAAGATATCCCAGAATTAAACAGTAAATCCTATTTATACAAAATTTTAAAAAATATTTTAAATTTACCATCAAATTGGAAAATTACAGCTGAACCAATAAATTGTACATTCAGTCTTGAAACATCAATTTTCATAAAGTTGTTTTATCTTCTTCCTTCTATTAAGTCATAGAATGAACTCTTCTCCACTTCTACTAGTGATAAGTTTCTTCACTGTAGTTGTCAGCTAACTTCGTGCTTTTGACGTAAATTTCTTTACTGGAGTGCCCATTCACTCACTCTCCAAGTTCTACTTGAACACATTCTCCCTTCTTCGTTTCACAACCTCATGACACCTACCAAGATCTCCCTTCAGCTGAGGCAACATCTAGTCCAATAAAATTTCCACTGGACAGAAGCTTCTCTCCTTAGAACATACACTGGTAGACAAGCAAAGTTCACTAGTTGTGGATCCACTAGATACCAGCACTCCACTGTAAGCACTACGTACCTTCTATACTACAGATCCACCAGTTGTGCACATGTAAGCCACACAAGGCAAGCCAAATGGTTTGGCCAGGCAGTGTGGACAGGGCAAAAAGCATTATAGCCTGTTTTGGTCAAAGCAATTTTAATCCTGTATGACTGTTTAACCTGTGTTACAGCCTATTTTAAGCACTGTTGTTTACACAGTACTCTCAAACAAACAAAAGCCCTACAAAAGCAGATCAACTGCTATTTTCTATGGAGTAACTATTCAGAGTATGTGTTCAGGAATGAATTTAATGCAGAGCTTGAAAACTGTACCTACATAACAACCAAGTTTGGAGCTTTTAAACACTATCTTACTCTGAGGTATATGCCTATTAATGTAAAAGTTTATGCATCACATTCTAAAATCTAGAGTTCATGAATAAAGGCTAATTGTATTTTCTAAGTCAAACAAGCTATAGAGAAGTGGGAACTGTGTGGATGGTGTTCAAGTGTTATTGCTTAGCATAACACTCTATGCAAATAACACAAAGTCTATATACTCAGGACTGTTTACATCTGAATAAATAGGGAAAATTAGCAAATACAGTATTTAAAATTATCTACAAAAAATGTGTTTTACCAGGTATTCACTGTTTGTATCAAGTTTTAACACAGAAAGCTGAGGACAATACCAAAGGGTATGAAACAAAAACAATTTAAATGAAGACATTTTAAAAATTCTCCTTAGAAAACAAACAACTGAACTGAAACAAAGCCTAAAGCCAATAGGTGGCCTTAGCAGCAAACATCTTCAATCAAAAGGCCATGACAACTATGCTTTACATATTACTTGATTTATTTTACACCATGAGGTGAAAGCAACACATTTCCTTTTAGTAAAGTATACACAAATAGCCTCACTCAGAATACACTTTAAATGCACATAAAAAAAGTATTCATCTTACAAATTGTTTTGCAAACCAAATATACAATAGCTTTGAAAACACTATTTTAGAAAAACAAAACCCAATGTAAAAAGACTGCTTAAAACAACTGAAATGATAAAGATTTCTGTATGGCTATCTTTAAAGTTTTCTTACTGCATCATCAATATCAGAAATCTGTTCCTTCAGCTGGTTCCACTGTTCTGGATTTAAAGAAATACCTGAAATGTATTAAAAACAAACACTTAGTACAAAAAGAAAATTGTAATTCAGGATCTTGCACACTCCAACAAGATTGATTTCATACACAAAGACTGTCACAACTATTAATGTTTGAGCTACATCAAGTGTAATAAGTCTCAGCCGCACAGTTAAACTACTCAGAACACTTCAGTTTAGACCTTTAGCCCATCTGGACAGGTTTACCTTGCAAAGAAAATGGGTACAATACAACATTCATTCATAAGTGTTTTGCTAAACACAGGAAGAGAAAGAGCTCCTGCCCTGATAGGGGACAGCACAAAATGAGGTGAGATGTAGGAAACCAATCCTATTTCAGTTGGCTGCTAAAAGCCAAATACCTCTGTGGACTGAACTAAGTATTTTTGATATACTATAATTCTGTGTTGTTTTCTTTTCTTGGGAAGAAAAAACTTGTGAATTTTTTTCTTAAAGCACTGTGAATAACATATGCTATAATATTTTAGAGAAGCTTTATTCTATTCCCTAGCACTCAAACCAACATGGAAGGTGTTTGTTTTTTTTTAAAAAAACTTCAATATCAATACAGATTCTTGTGACATTCAATCAATCACTCAGTACCCCACAACCCATCTCCTCAGTTCTGAATTTTTACTTCCTCAAGCTCCAGTCCAGGCACACATTTCCATTGTGTATTACCCTCCTCCTTCTTCCCCTACTAATCTCTATGCCAACTCTATGTAAGTAGAGACTCACAAGCCTACCTCTCACTCTCTCCAGCCAGGCTCTTCTACTATTTACCCCCTTTCTCCCCCCTCAGTGATCAGGCTTCTTTCATTGCTTTCTCCCTGTAGGTGGAGCAGGACCTGAAAACAGGTAAAACTATGAATTCCACTTTTGGGGCTCATCACCCACGCCCCACCCCCCCTTCTACCACTAGTGCTTTATCAGAGTACTGGTATTTTGAGCAGCAAGAAGTCTGCATTGTCACTTTTCCTAACCAGTTCTCCCGCCAGTCTTTAGATGGAAAATGTATTTTGAAAACAGTTTGGTCAGGTATGCTAACCATTATTGGGGAACCAAATGTACCAAGTTGCCCCTGAACAACATACAACATGAACTGTACACAGGCATGAAGTTTAGAACTACTATTTGAAATAATCTGACAGAGCAATTCCTAACTGTTGGATTTTTTCCCTTTTTTATTATGAAATTTCAACTGTTTATACTGTTTGTAGGATAGTTACGTAAGTAGCTTGTAAGCACATCACTGGAACGTTAAACTATCATGCTATCAGATTATTAAGTTTATCCTAATAAAATCCAGTCCTGTTTCCCACAATGATGTTTCCATCTACATCACATAGATCATCACTTTGCCTGCCCATCAAGTTTCATTGTTGCTTCCCACTCAAACTTTTGACTGATGTGTTTTTAATTTCCACCTCAAAATACACTACTTTAGTCCTTAAATGTCAGTCATGATTTTTGTTAGATAGCAGCAACACATCCAAGAAAGAAATTTTCCTGTAAGGTACCCATAATACCCTGCTCGTGCATACCTATTATCAGTGGTTATCTATGAGATGTTGAAAATTCTGAAGCTTTCCAAACGTCTATTCACTGCACTGCTCCCAGATACATCAGAAAAATATAAATGCCTTTAACCTTCAGAACAGAATGTTTCACACTTACCTCTTTCCTTTACATAATATGAAAAATGATTAAAGTAAGCTTTTCTAAAGGAGCAACGTGACATTAAGGAAAGCACTACTGCAACTATCAACTCATCCTCATCTTGCAGGTGGCCAAAGTTACAAAAACAGTTCAATGAAAGGATGACATAAAAATTAGGCATGAGAGTAGAAATTAAAGGTGTAAAGGCTTATGCTGTGTTGCAGATTAGACAGACACAAAGTACCAAAGCTCAAGCACTTCAAGTGTTTTCACGTCACCTAAATCTTAATCATCCCTCCCCCAAAAAAATTAGTCATATGGAATGTTTATATTATTTTAATCTGAAATTTGATAAAAATTAAGAACACAATTGTTTAAAATCATTTAACATCTTATTCCAACTAAACCCAAACCTTTTCGGACAAATTAGAAATAAGAAAATCTGACTAACAGAGGCAAGAAATTGAGTTAATTCAGTTAATCAAGAGGAGAAAAAATATGATTACATTCATAGCTCCCACAATAAATTTGCTTGTATCCAATGCCTTGTTTCTATAAATTATGCAGATCCATTTAGAAAAAACAGACTCAGGCCAAGAAAACCACTTTTCTTTTTGTTTATAATGTACAGATAAAACTAATCATTTGTTAAAACTATTACTCTTAAAATATCATGCAGTAACAAAGTATAAAAATCTGATACACAAAGTTTTCCAGTAAATTGCAAGCAATGTTTTAATACAAAATAAGATGAAGCAGAACAATACCTTTTCTGCCTGGCTTCATTTCACCTTCTTGATCCATCCAGTACTCTCTAATATCAATTAAGACTTTCCCTTTAAAGTCACGAACACTGACAAACCTCATTTTGCCAATCTGTCAAAAACACATAGAAGGATCTTTTAGGTATTTCACATATTAAAGCATTCACTTTTCCAAACAGTATTAGACTCAGATACGTGACATTACCCACTGCAGCTTATTTTAGACACAAGAGAAACAACTAGATGAAGAGCTTAATCCAGAGTAGTCAGCAGGCTAATAGTTAATGACAATATAAATGAAGGACTTAAAAAACAGTTGAACATTCAATACTTTTCTGCAAATTGGGCTCTTCCTAGAAGAGAAATACTTATATTCCTACCAGGTTGAACTCCTACAAAAGCCACTAATTTCATAGAATACCCAAAGTTGGAAGGGACCCATAAGGATCATCAACTCCAACTCCTGGCTCATCCCTGGGAGCCTGTTCCGGTGTGCAACAACCCTCTCGATAAAGAACTTTTCCTGATACCCAACCTGAACCTCCCCTGTGCACAGCTCGACTCCATTCCCTTGGGTCCTATCTCTGGTCGCCACAGAGAAGAGATGGATGCCTGCCCCCCCACTCCCCCTTCGTGAGGAAGCTGTAGACCATGACGAGGTCTCCCCTTAGCATTTTCTTTTCCAGGCTGAACAGACCTAGTGACCTCAGCTGCTCCTCATGTGTCTTCCCCTCCAGACCCTTCACCATCTTTGTAGCCCTCCTCTGGACACTCTCAAATAGCTTCACATCCTTTTTGTACTGTGGTGCCCAGAACTGCACACAGTACTCGAGGTGAGGCTGCACCAGCACAGAGTAGAGCGGGACAATCACTTCCCCTGACTGACTAGCAATGCCATGCTTGATGCAGCCCAGAATACAGTTGGCCCTCCTGGCTACCAGGGCACACTGCTGGCTCATATTCAACTTGCTGTCAACCAAGACCCCCAGATCCCTCTCTGCGGGGCTGCTCTCCAGCGTCTCATCGCCCAGTCTGTACGTATAGCCAGGGTTGCCCCGTCCCAGGTGTAGGACCCGGCACTTGCTCTTGTTAAACTTCATGCAGTTGGTGATCGCCCAGCTCTCCAATCTGTCCAGATCTCTCTGCAAGGCCTTTCCACCCTCAGCCAAGTCTACAACTCCTCCAAGTTTGGTGTTGTCAGCAAATTTGCTCAAAACACCTTCTAGTCCTACATCCAAATCGTTTATAAAAACATTGAAGAGGACTAGCCCTAAGATAGAGCCTTGAGGGACCCCACTAGAGACCTTCCGCCAGCCTGATGTTGCCCCATTTACAACAACCCTTTGAGCCCTGCCCATTAGCCAATTGCTCACTCATCGTATGATGTTTTTGTCTAGTTGTATGCTGGACATTTTGTCCAGTAGGATCCTGTGGGAAACTGTACTGAAAACTTTACAGAAATTCATAAAGATTACATCAACTGGCTTCCCTTGGTTGACTAGATGGATGATCTTATCATAAAAGGAAATCAAGTTAATCAAACAGGACCTACTCCTCGTGAACCCACGTTGGCTGGGACCAATGACTGCGGTGCCCTTCAGGTATTTTTTCAATAACTCCCAGAATAATAATCTCCACCTTTTTAGTAGGCACTGACGTGAGACTGACAGGCCTGTAGTTGCCAGGGTCTTCTTTCTTGCCCTTCTTGAAAATTGACACAACATTTACCAGCTTCCAGTCTACCGGGACCTCTCCAGATTCCCAAGACCATTGAAAAATAATTGAGAGAGGTCCCACAATGATGTCAGGCAGCTCTCTAAGCACCCTGGGATGAATCCCATCCAGACCCATGGACTTGTATGGATCCAGGTGGAGCAGCAAGTCCCGCACACATTCAGGGTCGCTTGGGAGTTGGTCATTCCCACCGTCACGGTCCTCCAGCTCAGGACACCCAGGGTCCCAAAGCCCATCATCAACGTTGAAGACAGAGGTGAAGAAGGCATTAAACCTCTCTGCTTTGCCTATATCCTTGTCTGTGAGGCAACCTTCCCCATCAAGTAGCAAAACTACATTTTCTCCGGTCCTCCTTTTTCTGTTCACATATCTAAATAAGCTTTTTATCATCTCCCACAGACCTGGCCAGCCTCAACTTTAATGGGGCTTTGGCTGCACAAGTTTTCTCCCTACGAAGGCTAACAGTGTCCCTACCTTCCCTCCCACCGCCTGCCCTGCCTGTCCCTCCTGAGGAGCCTGTAACCATTTATTACAGCACACCAGTCACAGGACTCATCCCACCAGGTTTCACTTATGCCAATGATGTCGTAGCTCTGGGACTGGGCCAAGACTTCTAGCTCATCCAGTTTATTCCCTCGTGCTGCGTGCCTTGGTGTAGAAGCACTCCAAACACACCTCATTGTACACAGCACCATGTGGAACAGACCAAAGGACCTCACTAGCACACAGTCCCTCTGATTCCAGCATGCCATTCCATAGTTTATCACTGGCAGGCCTGGTTTTATCCCTTTGCCCCTTAGACTCTAAAGCCTTATTGATCAGCCCTGCTAACTCCTGGGCAAAAATCCTTTTCCCCCTCTGAGAGGAGCGCATCCCATGTGGTGCCAGCAAGCCTGGTGTCACATAGACCCTCCCATGATCAACAAACCCCAAGTTCTACTGGTTGCACCAGTCTCAGAGCCACATATTGAAGAGCTGAGTCTGCCTGTCAACATTGATCCCTGCTACCAGAAGGACAGAAGCAAATGCAACCTGTGCCCTTGATCCTATAACCAGTCAACCCACAGCCCTGAAGCCCCTCTTGATTGCCCTTGGACTTCTCCTTGCTACCTCATCATTACCAGCCTGAAAAAACAGTAGCAGGTAGTAGTCAGAGGGCCATACCAGGCAAGTGACTTTGCTAGCAATGTCTCTTACCTGAGCCCTCAGGGAAGCAGCAGATTTCCCTGGGGGTTGGGTGTGGATGGCATATCTGTCCCTTTCAGAAGCAAGTCCCCTATGACAATAACCCTTCTTTCTTTCTTGACAGAAGATGTAACAATGCAGGGGGTAGGTTGCCTTGCCTTAGGCACCCCTTCCAACTGGGATGGGCTTTCATCTACATCGTTGTTTTGACTGTCATGTTCTAGAGCCTCATACCTGTTACATAAGGGTAGATGGGAAGGTGAGGTGGGCAGGGAGAGGGCTAGCCTACCACCCTGAGCAGAAAGCTGCTTCCATTCCCCCCCTTGGCCTAGGTCCCCTCCTACTGCCTGGTGGGATGAGGGAACTTTTGTTTCTTGTGTGGTGGCTGGCTTGTGAGTCTGCCTCAGAGAGGGTAGAGTATGCTTCCACTAGTCAATTTCCCTCTCTGACTCCCTGATGCTCCTCAGCCTACTCACCTCCTCCCCAAAGCTCTGCCACCTGGCTGAGCAATTCTTCAACCTGGGCACACCTCCCACAGGCATACCCACTGATGCTGCTGTTAGACACTGACAGAAGACTTGGGCACACTCTGCAGCCCAAGACCTGGACTGCCATGTGTTTCCCCGAGACCTCTGCCTAGGTAGCCACATGAGTAGCCATGGCTGGAGAGGCTTCAAGGGATGCAGAGGCCATGGCTTTCTGCCTGGTGGATACCATGTCTGGGCTCTTCACGAGCAGGTTACAACCACCATTGGAAAACAGCGGTGGCAGCATCACACCCAGACTGCCACACCACACCCTGCAATTTGCTTTTGTTCTTTGTTGCCTGTATTATAACTACCAAAGACAGTTATAAAAAAAGATTGAGCTCTATTATCTATTAGATTTCCTATCTACAAAAAAATAAAAACACATTATTCACACAAGAAAAGCACAATTTCTAGAGGGGTCTTAGTTTTTTTAAAACAAACCAGCCAAACACAAATACAGATGGAAAATAAAAGGAAACCACCAAGTAGCCCCACACTTCTTCTCAAATCATCTTAGTACTTCATTGGAAAGTGGGTAAAAATTTCTCACTGTAACCAGGTGTTCCAAAACCATAACTTTCAGTTTACCAGCACATGCCACAGCATGAAATTGTTAAAAATGATGCTTTGGGAATTTCTGTAGCACAACCTGAATGAGGCCTGTTTTTGTTTGTTTTTTTTGTTTGTTTGTTTGTTTTGTGTGTGTTTTTTTTTTTTTTGAGGGTGGAAAGCAGATGGGGAAGCATAGCATGCTTTACCGCACTATATATTTAGGATTATTAATTTTTTCCCACATTTGATAATACATATATTCACATCATACATTAGTGTGAATTTGAGAATCAGAAGTTAGGTAATAAAAACAAAGCAATTCATTTAAGAAACGCTTCGAGTTCTGTATGTACTTTCTGTATACAGTTTCTGAAGAACGAACACATCTGTAGTGGGTTTACATGGCAAGGTTTTGGTAGCAGGGGGCCATAGGGGTGGCTTCTGTGAGAAGAATCTAGAAGCTGCCCCATGTTAGGTAAGGGCCCCACTGCTGACCAGAGCTAAGCCAATAAGTGATGTTGTTTTCCGCCTCTGTGAGAGCATATTTAAGAAAGGGGAAAAAAAACTGCTGGGGAACAGCAGCTGGGAGAGTGAGAAGAGTGAGAAACAGCCTTGCAGGCACCAAGGTCAGTGAAGAAGGAGGGGGAGAGGTGCTCCAGGTGCCAGAGCAGAAGTCCCCTGCGGCCTGTGGTGAGGACCATGGTGAAGCAGGCTGTCCCCCTGCAGCCCATGGAGTACCACGGTGGAGCAGGGTGGACCTGCCTTGAAGGAGGCTGCAGCTTGTGGAAGACCCCTGCCAGAGCAGATTCCGGGCCATACCTTTAGCCCATGGAGAGGAGACCATACAGGAGCAGGTGACCTGGAAGGAGCTGCTGCCCATAGGGGACCCAGGCTTGAACAGTGTGTTCCTGATGGATGGACCCTGTGGTACGGACCCATATCTGGAGCAGTTCTTGAAGAGCTACTGCCTGTGAGAAGCCCACGCAGGATCAGTTCAGGAAGGATTGCACCCTGTGGGAGGGACCCCATGGCCCAGGGGACAAGAGTGACTGAGAAGGAATGGCAGAGACAAAGTGCTATAGACTGACTGCAACCCCCATTCCCCTGTGCCACTCGTGGGAGGAGGTAGAAGAGGGTGGATGGGGGGGGAAGGCTTTTTTGTTTTCTTTCCTATGTTTCTCACTTCTCTAGCTTGTTAGTAATAGGCAATAAATCTTACCATCTCCCTATGCTGAGCCTGTTTTGCCCATGACAAGAACTGTTGAGCAATCTACTCCTCTTTATCTCAACCCTTGAGCCCTTTTCATTGTATTTTCTCCCCCTTCCCCTTTGAGGAGGGGGAGTGGGGGAGCAGCTGTGGTGGAACTCAGCTGCCCACCTGAGTAAAAATCACAACATCCTAAAGCAAGCAATTTTAAAAACAAAGTAGTAAAAACACTTTAAGAATATTAATTTTCCTTAATTGATGCATTTTGCACTGACAATTTAACATGGGATCAAACACATCTTACTAGCTTTGAGTTAGACCAGAAAACATGAACTCTTAAATCAAATGTTTAAGTCTAAGCTGTTACTTCATAAAATAGGTGTAAACAAGTGTGCTTTATGCTCAGTTGAAGACATTTTTCTTTTATGCAGACCATATTAAATTAACTCCAAAATTATTTTGAAAACAATTGGAACATCTTTAGATACTGTAAGCATGAAGCATTTTTTCTTACTTCAAGGTATCCTTCAAAATGAAGGAGAGGTTACAGTTCATAATAGTATTTTATGATTGGATTTATTAAGTACTTCCACAGCACTAACAAATACAACACAAAAATAAGCTATGATGTCAGAGCAGCTGAGTACTTTCAGATTTAACTTAGTAACGTGGCCACGTTTGTCAGCTCTGCTGGCAAAGTATATCCTGAACAGTCTGTATAAAAAAAAACATTTCTTGGTTTTACGCTATAATACTTCACTTGAAGTTGGTGACTTTTAGGTCTCCTTCAAGTAGTACTCCAGAACATCTTTTTAACCCTAATCAAAGGTTATCAGTGCATTGCCAAGTAACTCAATATTTGCTCTAAGAAATAAAAATCTGATACAATATAGCAGATTAGAGATGCAATCACAGTCACAAGGTTTAGGATTTAAATATAAAGACTACATATTGTAATTCAACTGCAGTAAGACAGGAGTGCAAGAACATAAAATACATATTATTTAGTCAGTAAGTTTACCTTAACTGGAAACAGTTCCAAATGAAAGTGATGAAATTCTTAGGTTTTGTGTCTGTACATTTCATCTGAATGCTCATGTTAAATTCAGAATGCTTAGTTGAACTCTATACAAAACAGATGTCACTGCTAAAAGCTTTAACACTGGTATCTAATATACAGTTCTAATTAACAACAAATGTTTAAAAAAATCAACCAAAACCTAGATTTACCCAAGTAAATTGATTTTTCTTAAGGTCCAGATACCTGTAATTCTGGTACTGAGTCATTTCTGAACAACATTTTTCCCCACACACAGCAGCTGATAGTCCTAGAATAACTTCACCAGACTAAGACACCTTTCTATCACTATAATCACAGTAGCATTCCAAGGGTTGTATTGCTTTAAAGCAGAGAAGTTAATGCTGTTCATCCTTAATACACAAGCTCACTTTTTTTTATTAAATATCACAGCTCTTTAGATACACTATTCTACTGAATTAAGTCAAAGAAACTATTTCCAGGTTTCCATTGCCTAGAATAAAACACACTGAACTGTGCCTAAGTTACTTTCAAAGATATGCAACTGACTTCCTGCATGAGTTTCAGCAAGTACGTTTACCTACATTTTCCCCTCTAATTGCCAGTTTCTTTTAAACCATATACACACTGTGAAAGTACAAATTGCAAAAGAAAAAGTCAGCCTTCTGTCTTAGCTGATAACCACACGTATAGCATAAGTAGTACAGTAAAATAATAAAAAACCCTAGAATGCAAAGTTCTGTAAACAGCTAAGCTCTGCAGGACAAATTGGTTTAGAACGTGAATTCTGAAACTGAGGTGGTTACCGATGCAACACTATTCATCATTTCTATGATCAATCACCTCTAGAGAGCATCACAAGCTTATTATTTATTTTCAGGAACCTATGATAGGTAAAGACATTACATTGTGAAGCTGACAAACTTATTTCTCACAAGTCAAAAAGCAAATATAACTTAACTTTTTAGAAAGAGGGAGGGTGTGGGCAGAGTTTTTTCCCCACACAAATTCAAATAAATTCTGTGAAATGCCTTGTGTTATGTGGCTCCATTCTGGACAGTCATTAATACTGTATCTAGACAGCATTAACAAACCTTTCCCAAATCAGGCACAGGTAGATGATGGGAATTGTCAAACTAACCGAAGCACATGATGCAGAGCTTACATGGGCTTGAAGCCATAGATGGGAATCTAATGCATGAACACTAAACCCTTCCACATTAACATGAATAACGCTTCTCTTTAGGACCTCTGGCAATATCACAAATTGTAACAAAATAAATTTCTGCACTCCACTTGTGCCCAAACCCCTTTAACAAATTCTGAAGTATAATAGGCTACGTATAAAGCTTAAAAAGGCCAAGACGTGTAAATAAAATACTCTTGGTCTCATACTGAAATAATTCAATATTAATTCTAAATGAGTTTCAAGAATAGTTACAACACCAGCTTTAAAAAAAATAAGACTAAATATTGACAGAAACACTGAATCTTCTGAATACAGCAGTCAGAGCTCTACATTAAGGGAAACTGTATCCTTCTAGAACACAGTCTAAGGTTTAGAACATTAAGTCACTAAGTTTCACATCATTTGCTGCCACTCATACACACAATATGGACATTATAAAACTTCCAGCTACTCTATGAATGCTTCACAGCCCAATTTCTATCGGTTCAAGCCATATCTGTAAGTTATACTACAAAGTCAAAGATAATTTTACCACCACAGGGAAGCAGAAAGGATATTTGTAGTATTAATAGTCCTAGAACACACACACAAAAAAAAAACAGATGTATCTAAAAAAGTTAAAATGCAACCAGAGCTTCTGGCATGTTCTCCTGAGTAGAGGGGAGAGAGATAATGTAACCATAGACCTACAACGTTATTTCTACACTGAAACAGTTGCACCTCAGTTAAGGCACATTAAGCTGATGTAGCTTAAAAAAAAAAAAACAATGGCTCACATAACAGAATAAACAATCTAAAATATATTTGCTGCTGAGTAACTAAAAGGCAGGCAGAGACCAAAGAACACTGACGGTTTAGGTCAGACTAATGGTCTAGTACAGCCATTAAAAGTGTCTTCAGTCAAAGCTCTCCTTTCAACTAAACAAGGACTGATTTTGCCATATTTCTTTGCACAGCTACAGCCCAAAGCCATTTCTTTTGCCTTACCAAATATTGGAATTACCTTATTAGACATCCTTTCCATATCCTTTCACAAACCTAAAGTTCTTAGATACACTGATTCTTAAGTTTTTCCTATCCCCTATCAAGCCACCTAGGCACAGACAATTAACTCTTGACCCACTCCCCTAAAATAGGCAATTGAAAGCTACGTAAGTTCTTGCATAGCTACTGCCTCAGTGAATCCCCCAAGAACTATGCCCTGAGCTCATAAACGTATCTTGCTACTGAAGAAATTGTGTTGCGTCTGTCTGGGATGGAGTCACCTTTCCCTGCAGCAGCCCACACAGTGCGGTGCTCTGCACTCGTAGCTGGAACAGCACTGGTATCACTCCAGTGTTGTGTCTATTGCTGCATAGTGCTGGCACAGCATCAGAACTCCCTCCAAGCCCCCAAGAGCCAGCAGGCTGGGGGTGGGCACTTGATGGGGAGGAGGCATCACCAGGGCAACTGACCTAAACCGACCAAAGGGATATTCCATAACACCTGATGGCACACTCAGCAATAAAAGGGGACTCTCGTGGGGGAGGGGCACTCCTGAACAACTGGTACGCATTCTTCCCAGGACGTGGCCAAACATCGCTCGTCGATGGGAAGTAGAGAATACCTTGTTTTCCTTTCTCTCTGTGCTTCTGTGCGGCCTTGTTGTTTCTTTTTCTCCCCATTCCCTTTAATTAAATCATTCTCATCTCAGACCTCGAGCTCTTTGTGTTGTCTTTTCTCCCCCTTCCTCTCTGAGGAAGGGAGGATTGAGAGAGTGATTGTGGTGGAGCTCGGCTGCCCAATCGAGCAAAACCACCACTGTCCTTTTTGGCACCCAACATGGGGCTCGAGGGTTGAGATAACAGTAGAATTTATTAAAGTCATTTCAACTAACATACTTGCTAGTCACAATGTTCAGTTTGCTGTTAATATTCTCCTGTGTGACTATGTTGTATGTAATCTGTTCTCTTTCTTCCTCTATATCTGATCGGAGAACGTGTTGAAATGTGTTTCATTTCTTTATCATGCTGTGCTATAAAATGCTAGCCTCCAGTTTTGTCTGGTACTCAGGCCCTGCATTGTTATCATTCTGGTCTCCTGGAGATTATCTTTTTGGGAATATGAAGAATTACACTGCCTTCTTTTTCTCCCCTAGCAGTCCATTTGTGAATAATATCAGGGGTGGTGCCTTCTTCTCTCCCTGTGGGCTAATTGCAGCAGCCTTTGAGTCTTTTGTATACCCTTGGTCCGGCTGTCATCCTCCTATTACTACTTCTATTGTTTTTCTTCCTCCCCAAGGTCAAACAATTTATTAAGAATATCATACAATCACCCACCCCAAGACAAAGTAGTTGTGGGTGGCAAGGTGTGTGTGGGGGATATGGGCAGGTGCCTGTCACGGTTTTCTCCTCCAATGGTTCTTAACTTCACCCCTGAACAAGTGCAAAATCAAAAAAAAGGTAGAACGTTTGACAGTCGTATGCCCTGACCCTGGCAATACCAGAGAACTCCACCAGCTTGCTGCACTCTGCTGGGGTCAGGCTTACGCCTATCAAATGTCAATTAACACTGCCCAGCACCCTCAAGGGGATGGGGAAGTTTCTGAAATCGATGATGAGATAACACACACTGTGACCACCCCAGAGGACCAACCATCTATGGTATGGTATCAGTCACCCCTATAGCCAAGACAAAACAATGGAAAGGGAAGTCAGCTCGTTTAGTAAGGGAAGAAGCTCCTCCTAGAGAGGAGGGAGAGGAGGAAAAGGCAGGCAGCTCTAAAGCAGCGTCATCACAACAACATCAGGGAGAAGAGACTGAAATCATAAAGGAATCAGAAACCACTCAGTCTCTATCCTTGAGTGAATTGCGAGAAATACAAAAGGATTTCAGTTGTCATCCAGGTGAGCACATCCTCACCTGGCTGCTTTGATGCTGGCACACTGGGGCCAATAGCCAACAATTAGAAGGCAGTGAAGCCAAGCAGCTGGGATCCCTCTCTAGAGAAAGGCTCATCGACAGTGTAATTGGGAGAGAGGCACAGGTCCTCAGCCTCTGGAGGCGACTCCTAGCAGCCGTGAAAGAAAGGTATCCCCACAAGGAAGATATTGTATATCAAGTAGGCAAGTGGGCCACCATGGATAAAGGTCTCCAGCAACTGAGGGAATTAGCTGTGCTGGAGATGATTTATAGTGATTTAAACAATGCCCAGACACCTAAAGATCCCGATGAAGTCCAGTGCATAACATCCATGTGGCAGAAGTTTGTACGGGTTGCACCCTCATCACATGCCAGAACGCTGGCAGCAATGAATTGGGATGAGGGGATGGGGCCAACAGTGGACACTATGTCCATTCAGCTTCATAAATATGAAGAAAATCTCTCTGCCCCAGTACAGGCCTGCATTTCAGCTGTGGAGAGACTGTCCCAACGGTTAGAAGAACACATAACTTCTTCACCTAGATGGAAGAATCTTTCAGCCATTAAGTGCCAGCATTCTCCGGCTCAAGCAAGGGAGAATCCAGGACACACACCATGGGGGTACCTTGTGGTTTTATTTACGTGACCATGGGGAAGATATGAGGAAGTAGGACGGTGAACCAACCTCGGGCCTAGCTGCTCAGGTACATAGAATCATAGAATATCCTGAGTTGGAAGGGACCCTTAAGGATCATCAAGTCCAACTCTTGACACCGCACAGGTCTACCCAGAAGTTCAGACCATGTGACTAAGTGCACAGTCCAATTGCTTCTTAAACTCAGTCAGGCTCGGTGCAGTGACCACTTCCCTGGGGAGTCTGTTCCAGTGTGCAACCACTCTCTCTGTGAAGAACCCCCTCCTGATGTCAAGCCTAAACTTCCCCTGCCTCAGCTTAACCCCGTTCCCACGGGTCCTGTCGCTGGTGTTAATGGAGAAAAGGTCTCGTGCCTCTCGACACCCCCTTACGAGGAAGTTGTAGAACTGAACTGCATGACATTACAACATGAACTGCAGAAAGATACAGCAACAAGAAAAGAGGGCCCTAGGAGGACTGCTGCCCCAGTTTCTGTTGGGCTATCCCCCAGAGGCAGTAGAAGGGCTAGCATTACTCCTGACCCCTGACAAAGAGACCTCTGCTTCACATTTGGAAGTATTAATTGACAGATGCTCCAACCAGGACTAGTGGGGCCCTACCTCTGGCCAGGTAGAGGAGAGGGACAACCGGATTTACTGGACTGTGTGGATTCGATGGCCTGGCACACCAAAACCACAGAAATATAAAGCTCTAGTGGACACAGGCACACAGTGTACCCTAATGCCATCAGGCCACCAAAGGGCAGAACTTATCTCTATCTCTGGAGTGACAGGGGGATCCCAAGAGCTAACTGTATTGGAGGCTGAAGTGAGTCTAACTGGGAATGAGTGGCAAAAGCACCCCATCATGACTGGCCCAGAGGCTCCGTGCATCCTCGGCATAGACTACCTCAAGAAAGGGTACTTCAAGGATCCAAAAGGGTACCGGTAGGCTTTTGGCATAGCTGCTTTGAGCACAGAGAAGATTAAGCAGCTGTCTACCCTGCCTGGTCTCTCAGAAAACCCTTCTGCCATAGGATTGCTGAGGATTGAAGAACAAGTGCCAATTGCAACAACAACTGTGCACCGACAGCAATATCGCACTAATCGAGACTCCCTGATCCCTATCCATGAGTTAGTTCATCATCTGGAAAGCCAAGGAGTCATCAGCAAAACTCACTCACCCTTTAATAGTCCTATATGGCCAGTGCAAAAGTCTAATGGCGAGTGGAGGCTAACAGTGGACTATTGTGGCCTGAACAAAGTCACACCACCACTGTGTGCTGCAGTGCCGGACATGCTAGAACTCCAGTACGAACTGGAATCAAAGGCAGCCAAGTGGTACACCACAACTGATATTGCTAATGCATTTTTCTCCATCCCTCTGGCAGCAGAGTGCAGGCCACAGTTTGCTTTCACTTGGAGGGGCATTCAGTACACCTGGAATCGACTGCCCCATGGGTGGAAACACAGCCCTACCATTTGCCAAGGACTGATCCAGACAACACTGGAGCAGGGGGACACTCCTGAACACCTGCAGTACATTGATGATATCAGCATATGGGGTGGCACAGCAGAGGAAGTTTTTGAGAAAGGGAAGAAAAGTCAAATTCTCCTGAAAGCAGGCTTTGCTATTAAACAGAATAAGGTCAAGGGACCCGCACAGGAAATCCAGTTCTTGGGGGTAAAATGGCAGGATGGATGTCATCACATTCCGACGGATGTGATCAACAAAATAATGGTTATGTCTCCACCAACTAGCAAAAAAGAAACGCAAGCTTTCCTAGGCCTTGTGGGATTTTGGAGAACACATATTCCAGGCTATAGCCAGCTTGTGAGTCCTCTATATCGAGAGGCTAGAGAGGAACTCTTTCGAGTGCAGCCCCAAGCAACAACAGGCCTTTGAACAACTTCAACAAGAAATAGCTCATGCAGTAGCCCTTGGGCCTGTCCATACAGGACAAGCTGTGCAAAACATACTTTACACTGCAGCTGGGGAGCATGGCCTCACCTGGAGCCCCTGGCAGAAGACCCCAGGAGAAACTTGAGGTCAACCTCTGGAGTTCCGGAGCTGGGGTTATCGAGGATCAGAAGCCAATTACACCCCAACTGAAAAGGAGATACTAACAGCATACGAGGGTGTTCGAGCCACTTCAGGAGTTGTTGGTACAGAAGCACAGCTCCTCTTGACCCCATGGCTACCTGTGTTACATTGGATGTTTGTTGTGGTTTAACCCAGCTGGCAGCTAAACACCACACAGCCATTCGCTCACCCTCCCCCCTCCCTCTCTGTGATTGGGGGAGAGAAATGGGAAAGTGAAGCCTGTGGGTTGAGATAAAGACAGTTTATTAAGAGAGAAAATAATAATAATAATATGTACAAAACAAGTGATGCACAATGCAATTGCTCACCACCTGCTGACCGATGCCCAGCCCAACCCCGAGCAGCCGGCCCCCCACCCTGGGCAGCCACGCCTATATATTGTTCAGCATGACGTCAGATGGTATGGAATACCCCTTTGGCCAGTTTGGGTCAGCTGTCCTGGGGCTGTCCCCTCCCAGCTCTTGCTGCACTCCCAGCCTGCCCGCTGGCAGGACAGAGCGAGGAGCTGAAAAGTCCTTGGCTTAGTGTAAGCACTGCTCTGCAGCAATTAAAACATCAGCATGTTATCAACACTCTTCTCATCCTAATCCAAAATGTAGCACCCTACCAGCTACTAGGAGGAAAAATAACTCTGTCCTAACTGAAACCAGGACAATGTTCAAAGGAAAAATCCCCACTACACATCATGCAACTGACACTATGTGAATTAAGTGGATAGCGTTAATGACACAGCGGGCTCGAATGGGGAAATCCAATCCTGGAAGAGATCATGGACTGGCCAGAGGGCAGGGATTTTGGAGTACCAACAGAAGAGGTAACTCATGCTGAAGAGGCACCACCATACAATGAGTTGCCAGAAGACAGAAAGCAGTATGTGTTGTTCACTGACAGATCCTGCCATGTGGTAGGGAGCCATCGGAAATGGAAAGCTGCTGTGTGGAGTCCCACACAACGAGTTGTGGAGGCCATGGAAGGGGAAGGTGAGTCGAGTCAGTATGCAGAAGTGAAAGCCGTACAACTGGCCCTAGAAATTGCTGAAAGAGAAAAAAGGCCAGTACTGTATCTCTATACTGACTCATGGATGGTGGCAAATGCTCTGTGGGGCTACAGCAATGGAAACAGAACAACTGGCATTGCAGAGGTAAACCTATCTGGGCTGCTATTCTGTGGCAAGATATTGCTGTTGGGGTAGAAAACCTGGCTGTAAAGGTACATCACGTAGATGCCCACATGCCTAAGAATCGTGCCACCGAAGAACAACAGAACAACGAAGAAGCGGATCAAGCTTCAAAAAGCGAAGTAGCTCAGGTGGAGCTGGACTGGGGACATAAGGGTGAGCTGTTTGTAGCTCGATGGGCCCATGAAACATCAGGACATCTAGGGAGGGATGCCACATAGAGATGGGCTCATGATCGAGGGGTGGACCTGACTACTGAGGCCATCACACAGGTTACCCATGAGTGTGAGACACATGCTGCAATCAAACGAGCCATGAGGGTAAAGTCTCCCTGGAACAAGGGGAGATGGCTTGGATTTCGATATGGAGAGGCCTGGCAGATTGACTACATCGGACTACTCTCACAATCCCACCAAGGCAAACATTGCATACTTACCATGGCAGAAGCAACCACTGGGTGGCTGGAAACATATCCAGTAAACCATGCCACCACCCGAAACACTATCTTGGGCCTGGAAAGACAAGTGCTGTGGCGACATGGGACACCAGGGAGAATTGAGTCTGACAATGGGAGTTACTTCCAAAATAATTTGGTCACCTCTGGGCCAAGAGGCATGGCACTGAGTGGGTGTATCACATCCCTTATCACCCACAAGCCTCTGGGAAGGTTGAGAGGTACAATGGACTGTTAAAGACTATGTTAAGAGCATTGGGTGCTGGGACACGGAAACATTGGGACATAAATCTACCAGAGGCCACTTGGCTAGTTAATAACAGGGGGTCTGACAGCCGTCCTGGTCCTGCTGAAACAAAGCCCCTACACACTGTGGGAGAAGCTAGAGTCCCATAGCGCATGTAGGGAAGTGGATGGGGAAGGCGGTGTGGGTTGCTCCTGCCATGGGTACAGGCAAACCCACTCATGGGATTGTCTTCGCCCAAGGACCAGGGTATACCTGGTGGGTAATGCAGAAGGATGGGGATATCAGGTGTGTGCCTCAAGGAGATTTAACCTTGAGAGAAAATTAATCTGTAATCCAAGTTATGTGTTGTAGGAGGACACTGCAGAACCAACGACAGGTCAACTTTGCGAGGAGCCAGGCAAATGCAAGTGACATGAGCTGAGCTGGCGTCAAGAAAACCAACTTCGCCTGCCCTAAGTGACCACTTTGACAGATGAAGCTGAAACCATCAACAGCTTTTATGAACATTTTGGGACCTGAGTGTGACACAAATGTTATGGAATAAGGGGTGGAGGTTGTGTTGCATCTGTCTGGGATGGAGTCACCTTTCCCTGCAGCAGCCCACACAGTGCGGTGCTCTGCACTCGTAGCTGGAACAGCACTGGTATCACTCCAGTGTTGTGTCTATTGCTGCATAGTGCTGGCACAGCATCAGAACTCCCTCCAAGCCCCCAAGAGCCAGCAGGCTGGGGGTGGGCACTTGATGGGGAGGGGGCATCACCAGGGCAACTGACCTAAACCGACCAAAGGGATATTCCATAACACCTGACGTCACCCTCAGCAATAAAAGGGGACTCTAGTGGGGGAGGGGCCCTCCTGAACAACTGGTACGCGTTCTTCCCAGGACAAGGCCGAACATCGCTCGTTGATGGGAAGTAGGGAATAACTTGTTTTTCTTTCTCTCTGTGCTTCCGCACGGCCTTGTTGTTTCTTTTGTTTCTTTTTCTCCCCAATCCCTTTAATTAAATCAATCCCTTTAATTAAATCATTCTCATCTCAAACCTCGAGCTCTGTGTTGTCCTTTTCTCCCCCTTCCTCTTTGAGGAGGGGAGGAGTGAGAGAGCGATTGTGGTGGAGCTCGGCTGCCCACTCGAGTAAAACCATCACAGAAATCTACAGTCAGATGACCTTATCTCTTTGAATATTCAATGAGAAAAATCTGCATCACAAAATGAACAAGGAAAACCTAATCCAAGACACCATCTTATAAGACCAGAGTCAAGATGTCCTTGACCTACTTAAATAGGAATAAAGAATCCATGCTTCCGTTTCCAAGAACCTATCTTTCAAGAGCCCCAATTAGAAAATATTTCTACCCAGAGACTGCCCTGATTTAATATTTACAGTATATTCATGATAAGTGCTGTATTTACAGACAAAATGACTACCTAGAGAGTTACCATGGACAAAAACCATGAGGGACAGCTACATCAATTGCCACAACTCAGATACTTCTCTACTGAAACCTGACAAAGCTTTCTCCGAGTACCTCATCCATACAGTACCATTATAACCCCCCTTTGACCAAGGCTTCAGAAGACTAGGCACTACGCTATCAAGATATTCATACTGCTTCAAAATTTATATTGACTATGATCTAACATGCTACTTTAATCAGGATTTAAAAGAGTCATCAATTTTACCTGAAACATATTCTCATCTTTGTTACTGCTTTGCTTAGAAGAAGCGGCACCTTTTGAGCTTTCACCTGTCTTTTGTTTCTTTACAGGCTTTTCTGGAGCTGCTTGCTTTTTCCGCTTGGCCTTGAAGCAAGAATAGAAATGCATGAACCACAGCTTGCAATCATTAGTTACAAAAGAGTTTCCATTAGAGGCTACAAACTACTACTACACACTACCACATTCCTTTCACTATAGCAGACCTCCAATACTGTACAATTTAGACTGGAATTTAAAAAAAAAATCTCCAAATGAGCCTAATTCTGTTCCCAGGGAAGTCTGTAATACTCTGGCTTTAAAGAGTCAGATCAAAATATATTTCAAAAAATCATACTCCTTTTGCACAGCAATATTATTAGTTCAGTAGTTTTTAAATCAAAAAAATAATCTGATGGAAGGTTCACATTTTTCTTCTGAACACAACAAAAATGCAGGACAGCTAACAACGAAGAAAGGATCTGGAAGTCACCTCTATTTAGGGAACATTTATCTTTATTATCAGAGACTCATCTCTGTCTATAGCATAATGAATGTGTTTTCAAAATATTCAGATGGTATCAACTGTCAATCAGTTACTTGCAGATACTATGAGGTTACCATTTCTATCAATATTCATATGATAAACATACTCCCCTGTCTACCTCCCTCACACCAAGAAAACAGTGATACAGAGATACCAGAAGTTAATCTCACCTGCTAGAACCATATCATGGGTAGCCTCTTTCAAAGAGGAACGGTTGCAACAAATATGGGAGGTTGTCAGAGAAAAAAAACCCTCATTACCCACTGAAGCAAACAGATTGAGTATGACTTTTCAGGAATACATTTCCCTACCAAGAAAACATCACCTGACCATTTTCTCTTATATTAGCATTTGACAGAATACCTAATTTGCTTATTGCAACTACATCACATTTGAATCAATTCAGTAAAGCAGATTGTCTTTTCATATACGTTAAAAGATCTAATGTATCCATTACCACCTAGTGTTTCTAAAAAAAAGGTAATTCACTGTTGTACTCAGTTTTTGTTCATAATGACTGGTACACCAACAAAAACTTACAAATTAACTTAAAAATAAGTGGGAACACTTGATTTACATATTTAAAAAATGTTAACATGTAAAAACTAATCAACTCAAAGACACTCAGATTGGCCCAGAAGTTCAGTAAGAAACTAGCAGATAGTATTACAGTAAAAGAAAAAGAACACGTAAACAATATGAGCAACTTAAAAGAACTTTACCACAAGACAAAAACCTCTTAACTTCTTATCTACTCAAGCCCTAATCTTTTTCTTTCAAGTGTCTGATAAATCATATGGAACTACATGTACTTTGCCACATAATAGTTATTACAATAGTAATGAACCACATATCATTTTCACCTTTTTGTCAGCTTCACTATCTGAATCACTGGCAGATGAGCTTGAAGACACAAGTTCCTTTGACTTAGGCATTCTACAAAGAGAAAGATAACATGAGAACACTGTACAATAAGTACAACCCATTACATCCAGAAAGCAGTCTTCAAGCCTGTCTGTAAATCATCACTTTATTCAAAACCCTCCTAAGCTTTCCTGTCTTTTCATATAAGCTTTACTTCATACTGTTCACATGATCTCAAGCACCATTCCCTATTCCCTTTTTTTTTTTGCTGCAACTACCTTAAATGCAGCATTTTAGTTTCGAAACTGTTTAGAAAGGGACTTTTTTCCAAAAACATTGTACACTACTATCCTTCACTTGAATTCTCAATGCTACACTCATAAACAAACTATTAAGGCGACAGCATTATCTATATTCTTACACAAACAGTTTGCCTAGCTGAATACTCAAGCAACAGCGATATAATCATGCAGTACGCTAAACTTCCCACCAGTAATACAAGCCTGAAAAAACACCATAGCTACAACGAACTACAGCATCGCAATTAATATTTCTACTGCAGCTCTTACAAAATCAGTCACTAGGGTCTATTAAGTTGGCAAACAAGTAGACATTCAACTTTCCTTGGATGCATGCTGCCAGCTGTTTCTACATCTCTTCACTATACAAACACATGGTAAGATATAGCAGTTGAACATCTTGCCTGCTACTAGAAATTCTTTGTGACAAGTAAATAGCTTATTTTTTCTTTCAGAATACAAACAATCACAACAAAAATTTAATATAAAATTTAAGCAATAGAAGGCTAAGAAAATATTAGAGAAACATCTCAGTAAAGGAAAACGTGTTTTTAAACTGGTGGTGAAATAAATCACATACACAGGTAAAAACAGCTTGAACAACGTTAATGGCTCAATACAGTTCTAAAGTGGGGCAAGTTCTGTCATAATAGCTTGGAAAACAACAATGGAAGCTGTAACACTGAAAAGGAAACGCCATACACGGGAACAAAAAAAACATGCTGCAGGATGGAGGCCAAGGAAGGGGACAAGGCAAAACCAAGCAGTAATCACATAAAATCGATGGGCCGAAGAAGACCAATAACACAGGGCCAGAGGCCACAGACGATAACCCTGAAGCCTGCATTAGGATGAGTGAGCAACAACGCGAAGGAAGGTGAGGGATAGAAATTGAATAGAAATGGAGGGGAGGGGCGTAGCATTACTCCCTGAAGAGAGGTTGGCAGTCAGAGAACAAGGATACAGAACCACCTGGTAGAGCGAGAGACAAACCACACGAGGACGAAGAGAAGGGAGAAGAGAAAAAGGAGCTGGGAACACCAGTAGGCAGATCCCAGCGGCCATTTTCCTCCCTTCTTCCTCTTCTTTCCGCGTCTCTCTTTGCCCCCCCCAGGGGCAAGGGACGAGGACCCGAGTAGGAGTCGCAGGCAAGGCCGCCCAGGTCCTCTTACGACAAGGCGGCAAGAAGGGGCTGCGGTTCAGTAGCAGCGGAAAAAAAAGGAGAAACGGTCCCGTGTCGTGGTCATCATTCCCCCCCCCCCCCCCCCCCCCCAAAAAAAAAAAAAAGAAGGGGGGAGGTTGGGAACCGTCTGCGGGCAGGCTCCGGTCCCGGCCCAGGGGGAACTGAGTCGAGTGGCTCCTAGCCACCATTTTCTCCCTCACTCAAGACCTCGTTACCCCTCCTTCTCCCCCCCCCCAACATGGCAACTTCTCAGCAGCGGCTCCTCCTCCCGCCCCCAGTCCACTCACAGGGGGGCATCCCTCCCACGGGGTGCAGCAGACATTCCAGGAAAGGTGGAGGAAACCCCAACAGAGAGCTAACTCAGCGCGCCGCCCAGGAGGCATCGAGCTCCTAGCAGTCAAATATCGGAAGATAAGGGACAGACAAAATGGCAGCAGCTCCAGCAAAACATAAAGGGGAATCCCTAAGACTCACATCCTTCTCCACGCGGAGCTCCGCTGCACCACTAGAAGAACGGAAGTGACGCACTGCGAAATCCCCACCCTTGCCACGTACCACGTGAAAAGGGGGAGGGGAGGATGTATTTAAAGGGGACGCGGCCCTTTACGTCTCCTCTCCTCTCTCGTAGTGGGAGCTTTACGTTGGGCATGCAGAAAGATACCTGGCTACTGAGGGGCTGTAAGAGGCCCCTAGGCTGTGCAAATGGCCGTTTGTTGTGGCTGTTCTTCGAGTTCGCCAGCAGTCGCGCCTGAGGAGATGAAAGGAAATGCGGTAAGGGGACGCCACCGCACCTGTTTTGTATACTGAGAATGCAGTCCCAGGCGTCACCTGGGGGCGCTGTCTAGGAAAGTGCCGCTTCCCCTTTTTTCGCAGCAGTGTGTGCTTCATTTTCCTCCCCCCAGGTGATGGAGGAGGGGGGTTGAGCCTCATTATCCCTGTCCTGGAGTTCACTCAGTGCCGAGCTGCGGCTCCTGGGACTGCAGGTTCTCAGTTTCTGCGGTCAACACCTGCTTTTAGAAAGTCATGCTGTCTCTGGGGGGAACGCGATGCGACAAATTGTGGGAATAAAAATGTTGTTTTTGGAGAGTTACACTGCTTAGAGGGAAGGAATGTGGTACTGAGATATGCTTGCAGTGATAAGAAAGCATAACAGGCAACCTTATAAAATGCACACAACCAGAATCTTTAGAACAATTAGGTGGAAATCACAGTGTAAGAAACGTTATCACCTCAAAGAGTCTGTGAAGAACTGGATAGATTGTGAACCTGGATTACCCACTCAGTAGGGGAAACAGGGGAGGGTCCCAGTCGTTGAAAACAGTATATAAACTGTGTTATGGAACTAGCAGGTGTGCTCCTGCTTGTGGGACGCCCGCCATTGCAATTATGAATAAATTACTACTTCACTGAGATCCTTGCCTGAGCCTATGTTATTGGCTACAGACTGTTTCTCACAATTTGGGGGCTCGTCCGGGATCCAGTCCACCTACTGGGAAGCCCCACTGCTGCAGCAGCAGGAAGGCATGCCCCGCTGATTTCAGCGGTCCTGTGCATCGAAGGTGGCGGTTCTGCGGAGGGCTGACAGAGGGCTCGAGACTGACTAAAGAGGCAGGATCCATGAAGTAGCGGGGAAGGGAAGAAGGTAGGCACTCCGGGTTTAAGAATTGATCCGGTAACTCTGTGCACAGACCAAGGTAAGAAATATTAAGTATTGCCTTGGGGGTCGGGTGAGACTGTGTGACATGTGATTGAGACGTACTTTTGTATGAAGCGAGTGTGGAGTCCTGGTCTGCGGTTCTGTAGCTCCATGAGGGGTGCGGCTGGAGATGGACGAAGCGTGAGATTGTACTGGGTCTAGCTGGGATGGTAACTTTCCCTGCAGCAGCCCATGCAGTGCTATGCTCTGCACTTGTAGCTAGGACAGCAGTGGTATCACACTGGTGTTGTGTCTGCTGCTGAGAAGTGCTGGCACAGCATCAGGACTTTCTCTAGCCCTCCTAGGGGGTGGGCAAAAAAGTGAGAAAGAAACATCACCAGGGCAGCTGACCCAAACCAACCGAAGGGATATTCCATACCATATGATGTCACACTCAGCAATAAAAGGTGGGAAAAGGAGGAAGAGGGGAGGGGTGGGCTCTCATTGCGAAAACGTCTGTCCTCCTCTCCGAACACCGGCTACATGCGTTGAGGCCCTGCTTCAAGGACGTGGTCAAGCATCGCTTATTTGTGGGAAGTAGAGAGTAATTTTTTCCCCTCTGCACTTCCACATAGCCTTTACTTGTTTTGTTATTCCCTTTCCCCCTTCCTCTTCCCCTTTTCCCTTTTCTCCCTTTAGTTGAATTAATTAATAATAATATTGTTAATAATAATAATATTGTTAATAATTGTTTAATTAATATAATATTTCCTTGATAATATATTTTTCTCTTTATTAAAATTATCCTTATCTCAACCCGTGAGTTGTTTTTTTTCCCTTTACTTCGTCCCCTCCTCATCTGAGGAGGGGGAGTGAGAGAGCGGTTGTGGTGTTCAGTTGCCTAATACGGTCAAACCACCACAGAGATGCAAGAGAGAAAGGAAGAGTCTTGGGAAATTTGGTGTACGGTACCCCTTGCATGGTGAAGTGCTTGGCAGTACATTTCCATTTTCCAGAATCGGAACGTTAGCGTGTGGTATCCTGCAGGAGGGAAATTTCTGTAGCAGCACACTGACAAGGGCTAGGAACAATAGGAAAATATGGATTTCAGGGGACAGGGAGATATCCCCTTCCTGAAGAATGATAAGAAATTGGACAAATAATCCCAAAATTAGAGGAAGTTAAAAAAAAAAAAAAAAAGAAAATGGTTAAATATCATGTATTGATTTAAAGAACAAAGTCACAATTTCTTAGTCACTAATTATCCTTTATTGACAGCATGCTGGATGCACAGGGGATCCTAACATGCATACCCAAAGTGACAAACTATCTCATATTTATAAAGCAGAACAATGAATATTCAATTAATGCCTATACATATTCATTACCCAAATACACCTACTCTCGCTTCGTATGCTAATTAGCTTATCAGTCCTTTGCACTTGTGCAGTATTCTCTGGTGGTCGTCCAGGTGGTCGTCGGGATGAAGTAAGATATCTTCATCACAGTTGAACTTTTCATGTTATCTTCTTGCGCATGCTCTCTGAGCCCTTGGTCTCCGTCCAATCCATAAGGTTGGTTTGTTATCTAGCCACCTTGCAAGTGTGACCTTCTTTTAGTCCTCCTCTTTACTCCTTATCATAAAGCTGTGCATTCTTCTCATGCTGTGTTTGCACGTACATTTCATATTTTCCCAGTGCAGCACAAGCACAGTACATCACAAATGTAACATTCTATTTTCCAAGCACAGCACGTATTAAGCAATGAGTGTTGTCTATATATTTATTCTTAATCAGTCGCTCTCTAATTTCTAATCCCATGTTTCAGTATCAGTCTGGACAAAAGAACCTGTGGAGCTATGTTTAAATGAGAAGGGGCATGATTTAATTACAGTGCGCAACTCAGGCCTTGAAGCATATATATACCTTGCTAGAACATTCATTAAAGGAGAACGATTATACTTGCATCGAGGTTGCGTCGTTATTCCGGGTCACTCCCATTCCGACAAGAACCAATTAAGGAAACAGCAGTATTTTGGCCAAAATACGGGTCTGATGAAAATTCAGGCTTTAAATTTATATGTAAACATTAAGATTCCTTTTTTGGAGAAGGAGACAGGTTATGCTCCCTGTAATCCTAATATTGCACTGGTGGCAGCAGCAGTCCCTCCAGGAAGGGAAACAGGGACTGCAATTAAGACTCTCTAGAGAAGGAGCGTACTCTAGGCTCTGGTAAGAATTAGAACAAGGTAGAAGAGAGATTGAGAATTTGGCCTTCCCTGATACTAACAGTACTAACACTAGCTGTGTATCGTCTTAGGTGAACCCCTCCCACCCCCTCCTTACTAGCAGAGGGGTTGTGAGTTTTAAGAAGATGAAGCCTTTAACTAAGGACCCCATCAGGCTAGCTGAACAATTAGACCAGTTCCTAGGACCTAACTTGTACTCTTGGGGGGAAATTATGTCTGTACTATGTTGTTTACAGGGGAAGAAATGGGAATGATCAGGAGGGGAGCTGCTATACAAGAATGGGAAACAGCTCATCCTCCAGAACCAGGGGTAATACCGGCAGAGCAGAAATCTTGCCGATCCTGGCTAGAATAATAACAATGCACAACACAGAAATCATATGAGAGACTTGGGGTCAGAATGAGAAAGGATTAATCCCGAGGACCCGGTATCCCAAGGCTTCTTGAAAGTTCATTTTGTGATTAAAGCCTGGCCAGATACACAGAAAAAAGCTCCAGGAGGGTGGGGGGATGTAGTGAATAGTCACTGGGGGCCCTCCTGCAGGAGGCCCTGAAGGTGTATGTCAGGAGGGGAGATGAGAAGGAAAAGCAGACGGTGAAACTAATGGTATTGACAGTGTAGCAGGTAGTGCGGCAGAGGGCGGGAGAAAGAGGAAGGAAATCTTCAGGGGGAGTCAAGGCCAGGATGGAAAGGAGAGGAAGAGAGATGAAGGAATGGCAGGCAAGGAAGGCTGCCTGTATTGTGGCCTGAATCCTAGCAGGGACAGGCTTTGATGGGATGTTTGAAGTGTGGCCAGGCTGGCCACTTCAAATAGGAATATCCAGAGTGGAAGAAGCAGGAGAGTAGGAAAATGGGATGAAATATGGTATACTGATATGTTGTTTCAGCATCCTGGAGGGAGAAAGGTATGGAATTAAGTTGGCCATTGACTGTGACTTGTGTGAAATTACAGGCTGGAGAAAGATAAAAAGAAGTGTTAAAAGAGTTATTGAAGGTGTTAAAGGTGTGGTATGTAGTGTTTGACAGAGGAAAAAGAGGAAAGAGGATGTAGGCATTATCTAAATAACAGTCTAGAAGTTTTGATATATTTGCTGTGGTGTTTGGTCAGTTTCCCAAGTATCAGGGGGAGGACAGCCTGCTCCACCAGGGGCCTCTCCACAGGCTGCAGGGGAACTTCGTCTCTGGCACCTGGAGCACCTCCTCCCCCTCCTTCTGCACTGACTTTGGTGTCTGTGGGGAGGTTTCTCACTCTTCACTCTCCCAGCTGCTGTTGTGCAGCAGGTTTTTGTTAGTTTCTTTGTTTTCTTGGATGTGCTCTCACAAAGGCACGGACTGTGTTGCTCATGGCTTGGCTCTGGGCAGCGGTGGGCCCCTTTGGAGCAGGCTGAAACTGGCCCTTATCTGCCACAGGGAGGCTTCTGAATTCTTCTCGCAGGTGAATAAAGGGTTAAAACAACTAGGAATCGCAGATGGTCCTAAATGAGTGGGATGCTTAGGCAGGATGTGCAGAACAGCAGAACACCAGATAAGAAGCAGCAGCATTGTCCTTGGGATGCCAGAATAGGCCATAAAACTAGAGATAGCGGGAATACCAGCCATGAAACCAGCACAAAGAGGATCTGTGGGCGAGCAGGTGTCCAAAAGTGTCCACTCAGCATAAAATTGGACTAAAGGTGAAAAGTACACTGGGAGGAAGACTCGCAGCCTTCCTCCTTGGGACCACTGCCCACCCTTTGACGACCACTACTCAAGGACTAAAAACAGATCTGCGCAAGCGTAAAGCATTAAGAGACTAATTAGCATGAAAAGCGAGGGTAGGCGGGACAGGTAATAAATATGTATAGGCGCTCATGAAATATTAATTGCTTCACTGTATAAGCTTGGCACAGCTTTTTACCTTGGTATGCATGATAGGTGGAATGATCCCCTGTGCATCCAGCGCTGCTAATAAAGAATATACCACTTGAAGAAAATTGGAACTTTGTTCTTTGAATCACAGGGGCTGGCACTGTAGCCCCACACACACACACCCCAAACCTTGCCATCGAACCTAATACACTGGGGCAGCTAGGTCATTACTGGCCTGTAACGTATCAGGGATTAAATTAACTAATGAAACCCTAAAAGTGATGGGGGTAGAAGGGGCTGGGATAACAGTGCCACTTTTGGGGGATACCAAGCTGAGACTAGGGGATAAAATGATCACTGGACAATTATTGTGTGTACCCAAGGCAGGGACTAATTTGTTGGGAAGGGATTTGATGATGAAATTGGGCATTCAAATAGTAAATTGTTAGACTGGAATAACAGTGTTATTAATGGAGTGTTCTCAGGCCCTGAGAGCAAAGATATATTCGCCTCTGACTGGAAAGACCCTGAAATGGGGGTGGAAACAACAATACAGATGGACAGTTTTTTTTTACCTCAGGGGTTTACAGGGCCATCAATTTATTTGGGCAAGTTCTAGAAAAGATTTGGAGCAATTACAACCTCCTGAGGTTGTAACCTACTGTTACAAATATGTGGATGATCTTTTATTGTCAGGACAGGAGAATACAGTTGTGAAGGAAGCTACTAACAAGCTATTCAACTTTCTGGGAAAACAGGGCTTGGGAGTATTGAAAAATAAATTACAATATGTAGAAAGAGAAGTCAAGTATATAAGGCATCTAATGTGTGAGGGAAAACGAAGAATACATCCAAAGAGGATTCAGGGAATTGATGAAAACTAAGAAAGAAATAAAAAGTCTTAAGAGAAAGATATATTTTTTTAAGGAATCAGGAGCCATGAAGTCTGAGGGAAAATGGATACTCCCTGATGGGAAAGAAATGCTGAATAAAGCACCAATGAGGCAAATATTAAATGTTTTACATCAAGAGAGTCATTGGGAGGTGCAAGCAATGTGTGATGTTGTGCTAAGAAAGTTTGTCTGTGTAGGAATATACACTTTAGTGAAGCAAATATGCAGAGGATATATGTCCTGGTTTCAGTTGGGACAGAGTTGTTTTTCCTCCTAATGGCTGGTGAGGTACTATGTTTTGGATTGGGATGAGAAGAGTGCTGATAACATGCTGGTGTTTTAATTGGTGCAGAGCAGTGCTTACACTAAGCCAAGGACTTTTCAGCTCCTCGCTCTGTCCTGCCAGCGGGCAGGCTGGGGGGGCAGCAAGAGCTGGGAGGGTTCAGACCCAGGACAGCTGACCCAAACTGGCCAAAGGGGTATTCCATAC
>MU014608.1:127536-181306 GCA_011075105.1 Heteronetta atricapilla
GCCTTCACTCGAGTATAGTGAGTCCAATCTTTTTCCACAGTTCCTACGGCTTTTTCAGTGGTTAGTAGCACTTGGAAGTGTCCTTCCCAGTCCCAGTTTGTGGACATGCATCTGCTGTGGTACCTTGGGGACAGATCAGACTAGATGTGCACATGGCTTCAGTTGGGTGACAGTTACATTTGCTTTTCACTTGTGCAGTTGTGGTAGTGCACCATGTGAGACAAGGAGAAGATAAAGGATGTTGATTCCTAGGTCTTAGCTAGCACAATTGTATGTTAACGACCCAAAGATAAGGGAAGAAAAGACTGTATGCGTAGATAAGGGAACCAGCAAGAACTGGCTTGACTGCTGAAGTCTGTCAAAGACAGGAAAGGCCAGATTAGCACGAGGAAGACTTCTGGGCTTCAACAATAGACCACCAGAGTACGCCGGAGGACCACCCAAGGACTTCAGTAAGCATACAAATAGAGACAGAACCTACTTTAATGATTCTTAGGAGACCTGATGAATATACAAGAGACTTACAGGAAATGAAATGAATATGTATTTATCCCACTAATATAAGCACACTGCCAGTAACCGTTGGTGCTCAAGTTAGGTGGAGCCCAGTGTGTGTGTGCAGCGCTGAATAAACATACCTGCTTTATAACTATTCCGAGGTTATAGAGTCTGATTTCTGCAAGTCACATGGGGCCCAGGTAAATCTTAAGCTTGGTTGTTGCAAATTAAGCCAAGCTGTAGGTTTTGCAGTGAGCTCTGCATGTGTATGGTAGCCACGCATGCTGCCTTCTGGCCATGTAGCCTTGCAAGCACAGAAACTGGGTGCTTGCTGTGTATGTCAGGGTTTGGGTGGGAATGTGCTTGGGTGGGACAGCCAGGTGGTACTGACACATCCAGTACGTTCACAGGGACGAATAGTGGTACGTGGCAAGTGTGGTGGTGACCCCTTTCACCTGGACTTCGGCTACTTGGGTTACCAACTGCTGTGCGTTCTGCCTGCATAGGCAGAAATGAGAAATCGGCCCTATAGTTTGCCATAGAAGTTAAGGGGTACGTCTGTGGTGTGATTATGGGCGCAAAACACGGGGTAATGGAGGGAATAAGGAGAGCGGTACATTCAGCGCTCCCTCCCTCCTGGGCCTCATGGAGCAGGACTACACTTCCCATGAGCCTTTGCACATCCCGCGCATGCGCGGCAGCTCCTGCGGCGTCAAGCACGCACTTCTGCGGGCGAAGGCAATAACGGGCTGAACTACAGCTCCTAGCGGCCTCTCATACGTCTCGCGTGTGTGTACGGCGCCGGCCCGGCCGTACTCCGCTGTTGTCGCCGTAGGTGGGTGGGCCGAAGGGAGCTACCGCAGTCGTGGGGGGGGGAGAGAGAGGAGAGGAGAGGAGAGGAGAGAAGAGAAGAGAAGAGAAGAGAGTTCAGACGTCCTTGCCGCCGCCAGCTCGGACTTATGATTCCCATATGCCCGGTAGTTTCGTTCACCTATGGTAAGTAACAGCGCTTGGGGGGGGGGGCGGCTGCAAGGCGGGGGAGGGGGGAAGTGGGGGTCCTGAGGCATCGCGTCTGACTAGGCGCTGTCGCGCTCGTTCTGTCTCTTGTCCGTCTGTCCACTTCTCTTACCCCCTGCCTTCTCTCCTTCCTTCCTCTTGTTATGGCCCCGTCTGCCGCCGCCGTTTCCTCTCGGTTACCGCCGCCGCAGTGCCCAGCCGGCTGGGAGAAGATGCCAAAATGGCTACCGGCAACTACTTTGGATTCACCCATAGTGGGGCTGCTGCTCAGTACAGGTAACTGCCGCTATCCGTTCCTTCTCCGGCCGGGCCCGCAGCCCCCTTCTCCCCTTCTTTGTCCCTGAGGGGGCTCTCCCCGCCCTCTCGGGGGGAGCCTGGGGCTTGCCGCATTTGCCTGACCCCCTCTGGGGGCTTCTGCTGTACCCCGTCCTCCCGGGCTGGTTGTGCTAGGGACTCTTCTGTTCGCCCGCACTGCTGCGGGTGTGTTTGCTTATCCTGATGCCACCCGTGTCCCCTGTGGTGTGGGGGTGGAGAGGTGGAGCTGGGCACCATGGAGGAGGAGGAGAATCAGTGGCAGCATCAGGTCCCAAGGCCCTTAAATTAAAATGGCTACTTGCCGTCAACAACACCAGCAAGTTATCGCCTGATGCCCTGGGCCCTTCTCCTTCAGCTCCAGGGAGGATGGGGCTTATTCCCCAGGTCTTTGCTCCCACGTCTGTCAGAATGGGAGGACAGAATCCTTTCTAATGTACGTCAAAATTACACCAGCCCAACCTATGGAAGACTGGATGAGTAAGGTAAGAGCTAAAGCTCCAGAAAATACAGGGGATTGTCCCGTTCCACTGAAGCAATGTTCTGACTGAGAAAATAGAGAATGTACTTCCAGGGCCAAGCAAGCACCTTTTAAAAAGATTTTCTTATTTGAATATCTAGGACCAGGGGCAAGTCTTAGAGTGGAGCTCAGGGACCTGAAACTGTACCGCTTTTATATATTATGACATACTCCCTTAAATCTTGGTATCTTTGTGCATCAAAGATGTATTAGAGTTGGGGGGGGGGAAAAGTAATAATTGGTAGCATCTATTGTCTTTTTCTGAAATGAATGTACTTAATTTGGAAAAAAAAAAAAAAAAAAAAAACAGAAAGAAACACCTCTACATTTTTAATTTATATTGGAGTAGCACCTTGAAGCCAACATTTGAATCCCCATTATTTGTTTCATATGTCTCTAATAAAGATCATCTTTGACACCGAAGTTTGACTAATGGGAAAAACAGAAGAATAAAGCAAGTATATCAGAGGTTATTAACAAACAAATGCAAACGTGTGCTACTCTTAACCAGCTAGTCAAACTTGCATACCTGGTGTAGTTTCAGGAGAGTACAGTTTTATGGAGGTCTTATAGTGACGCTCAAGTTGGTGCATGTATTCTTTCCTGGAAAGGAACGTAAAATACATTTTTCATTTACTTCCAATGCTGAATAGTTAAAGGAAGGGATTAAACTTAGCATGTCTTCTAGTTCTTTTAAGATGAGGTGCTCATGGCATATTTATGTGTTACTTGACAGTTATAGTGAAATTTGAAACTGGGTCCTTGTGGGATGTAGAACAGTTTTTAAATAGCATAGAGGATTTTCTTTTCTTGATATGAAAATAAACGATCTTTAAGTGAGATCTATGAGATCCATATGCCTGCAGTTATGAAGTGGAGATGAGTTTTTAAAATTATTTTTCCTTTTGTTGTGGAGCTGAGGAGGTGTATAGATTTAAGAACCCAAACAACTCAGTTGGAATTTCCTTTTGCATTATGAAAGTATAAATTATTTTGCATTTCCTTTTTGCAATATGAAAGTATAATTGGAATAAAGTTCAAGTTCAAAACTCTTTTCCTGGTTAATTGTAAATGTGTTCTTGAGAAAATGGAAAAACTGATCAAAAGGTTTTTCCTTTCCCTACCACAAGTATATTAGTAAGACTCTGTTCTATGAATAGATTGTATGTGTATCATGTCTGTGTGTGATGAGAGACAGTGATTGGTGTTCAAGTGGTCTTTTCGTAATAGAGAAATTTAATATTTTGAGCAGAAAACACAAATTGTTTAAAGCATCTGAAAGGGGGTCTTACCTTCATAAAGCAGGTTTGACAGGTCCTTAGTAGCTTATTTACTGAGTACTACAAAATATATATTCTACTCTAGCATATTTTAGAGGTAATGGCATCAGGGTAAGATAATTGAAGATGTAATACTGCAACAAGCTCTTTAAGATTGTTACCAGTATTCAAAGTATCATAACATAAAAATAATAAAATTCCTGCCTCGTTAGAGAACAGGCTTGTAGAGATACAAATGAATGTTTATCTGCTAGCTAATGCACAGGTGGGCCTCATAACTCTTCAGTAGACTTTTTCTGGCCACAGAACTACTCCATGGTTTTCAAAAAGTTGATCAAAATAGGTTGTTTTAGGAGAGTAAATTAGATGCTTGCAACTGCAGACCTTATTTTTGTGACATAGGCTTTTTAGAAGCTTTACTCCTGTGAGTATTGTAGAATGTAACAAATGTTCATAATAAACATGATTAGTCACATTTTTGGGTTCTCTCTTGACAAAATGGCTGTCAAAAATTCTGATGCATTGGGAGAACTTCAGGATAGAACTTCAAAAGGAATCTCAGTGCTTCTTTATGATGAGTTATAGAATCCTGTTGATTTTAGCACTTCATCTAAGTGCAAAAAAGTCTTTGCAGTTCTTTTTAGATATAGGCTTTACTTGGAATATCTCAAAGTGAAAAAACTGTTAAATCTTCAGTTGAAAACATGCAGATGGAAAAAAAAAACTGCATCAGAAAGTAGAGTCTAAATAGTTTAAGATATAATTTCAAAGGAGAAAATCTGACATGCTGACATTGTGATATTTGAAAGGTGTTTGCAATAGAGGTTTTCCACACTTAATTGTAGACTCATAGATGACCAGAATGAAACCTGTTGGAATTCTATTTTCTCAAAATGATATGTCTAATTTGCTTTAATGGTAGTTAAGATGCGATGTATTAAAAGTGTTGGGCTCAAGGAAATAGCTTTTGTAACATCAAGAAATGAAAAGATAATTAAGCTATTATTGACATAGAAATTACTATGCATCTTCCTATTATTCTAGGTTGTTTGTGGCCATAGTAGATCACTTAAATACTCTCCTGTTCTTTGTGTGCTGGGTGAATGATTGGTAGCTGCTCAGATATTAGAACTTGGGTTTGGGAGATTCATGAGCAGAGTGTTCAGGAGTTGATAACATGTTTACTGTTGTAACATGTAAGCAGTATAGCTCCTGAATTGACTAGATAAGTGTACTGGGTATGGCTAGGATGTTAACTTTCCCTGCAGCAGCCCATGCAGTGCTGCGCTCTGCACTTGTAGCTAGGACAGCAGTGGTATCACACTGGTGTTGTGTCTGCTGCTGAGCAGTGCTGGCACAGCATCAGGACTCTCTCTAACCCTCCTAGGGGGTGGGCAAAAAAGTGAGAAAGAAACATCCCCAGGGCAGCTGACCCAAACCAACCAAAGGGATATTCCATACCATATGATGTCACACTCAGCAATAAAAGGTGGAAAAGGGAAGAAGAGAGGAGGGGTGGGCTCTCATAGTGAAAATGTCTGTCCTCCTCCCGAACACTGGCTGTGTGCATTGAGGCCCTGCTTCAAGGACATGGTCAAGCATCGCTTATTTGTGGGAAGTAGAGAGTAATTTCTTTCCTCTGCACTTCCACATAGCCTTTACTTGTTTTGTTTTGTTATTCCCTTTTCCCCCTCCCTCTTCCCCTTTCCCTTTTTTCCCTTAGTTGAATTGTTTAATTAATAATAATATTTCCTTAATATATATATATTTTTCTCTTTATTAAAATTATCCTTATCTCAGCCCGTGAGTTGTTCTTTCCCTTACTTTTTCCCCTCCTCATGTGAGGAGGGGAGTGAGAGAGTGGTTGTGGTGTTCAGCTGCCTAGCATGGTAAAACCACCACAATAAGAAAGGGAATAGATGTCTTTATTTGCTCATAAATATTAGTTTTCATAAAGCACGTCTGAAATCTTACCTTATTTCATACTTAAGGGCAGAAAAAGTGCTAAGTGCACTTTAAGCCTATAAGTAATGGATTAGAAGCATTCTTGTTTCTTTTAGTGTTGTTACTGCATAAAATTTCCTGCTGCCTGCTTCATTTAGAGTTCTTCTATGAACTGCACATTAATAATATAATGACTTAATGAGAGAAGAATTAGATTATGCAAATACCCATACAGGAAATTTCTCTGCAATAGCTTTACTTTCTACTGATGGTGGTATTAGGACCTAACATTATAAATCTGCATGCAGTGCAAAACTCATCTGTTACTGTATTAATCTGTTTAGGAGTCTGAAATAAATGTGTAATTTGGTGATACCAGTCCTCTTCTCTTGCGTGCGCACACTCCATAACTCACATGAACCACTGTGTATCTCCAATTTAAAATGAAGAGCTTAATATTGGCTTGTCTTTCATGTGTTTAAAAAAAAAAAAAAAAAAAAAACAATATTAGCATTCTTGATTTGGTGCTGTAGAGTCACTGTTACACTTTAAAATAAAAAGTTGGCTGATTGAAACGTGGGGATGCTGGTTGAGAGATGAGAGCATTGAGAAACATTTGGATAGAGAAGTGAGCTTTTCTTTGCTTTAAAATGTTTTTTTTTTGTCTCACTTAACCAACCTTGTGTTAAAATTTTGGTTTCAAGAAGATAGAGTAACTCTTTGAATTTCATCTCGGTGATGTTCTTACCAAGGCTCTGCTGTAATGAGACAGGTCGGAGATCCTTGGGTAGTTAGGAGTGATTTGTTAGTCGCCCTCAAGTAGCGTGAATATTATACGTTCAGTATTGTGAGCTGTAACACATAAGGGCAAAAGAAGGTATTTGGGTCCAGAGCAGATTATGATGCCTGTGAGTTTAGGTTAAGAGGCAGTCTTCTAGGCAGCTATATGGAAGTGAATTCTTGCAATTATAGCTAGTCTGGCGTTCAGGTGCTGTGCTTAAAATGAATGGGGATCAAAAGTAATCATAATTTTATCACAGGATGAGCCTACTTATATCAGAACATAAAAAATTGTAAATGCTTTCTTTCTGTGAATTTTATGACTGGTGCCTTGAATTGCATCACATCTTAAAGGATACGTGTTTTTAGCAAAAGGAGCTTCTTAATATGATCAAGCTGTGTATGGTGCTGATTCTCCTTTGCTCAATCTATGGTAGTCTTAAGTGTTTGTCTTAAATATGCTGTTCTATCTTGCTTAATGTACACAAGAAGCCTCCATTACGCTAGTGCTGTTTATGCGAAGATTTTGGTAGACTTGTTTCCAAACCAGTGAGGTGCCACCCTCAAGTGAGATATGGCAACATTAGTAATGCAGTAAGGAGCTCTGGGTTTGTTAGTGTGGGCTGTGTGTCAGTACTGCAGTTGACTATTGACAGGGAATCAGAGGAGGTGGTGGTAACTGGGGAGGAAAGGTGCCTCAGTAATCAGAGGAAGCTTTGTCATTTGTAAGAGTGAAGTCTGCCAACGAGGTGAAATTTGCAACAGGCTCATGACTTTAAGAACTGAGCACTTGGGAAAACTTCTGTTAATGTTAAAATCCTTTGTAGTTGTAACCTCAAAATGTATTGATGATTGCAGGCTTAACTATGGGGTTTTAAATTATTTGTAAAAACTTGTTACCTAGATGCGAAAATAGTAGGGTAAAGTGTAGTTGCGTTATTGGTACCTAGAAAAGCAAAGTAGTGGCTAAAGGTAGGAAATATAGAATGCTTCAAGAATTGAATACGTTTTTCCTTACTAGTGAAGTTTCTCTCACCTAATAGAGAGCTTGCCAATTTTAGTTGTTTTTTTTTTTTTTTTTTTTTTTTTCCTGACAGGGAAAATGTTAGTAGCTAGTATTTTTTCAGGCAAATGTGACATCTTGAGCTCAGTTCTTTTTGTGTTGTGTTATCATTGTGAACATGGCTGTTAACTAGACTCTTGAATAAAAGCAATGTTTTGATAATGAAGGAAGTAATATAGGGAAGAGCCATCTGTTGTGTGCAACTGAGTATGGGGGTGGTAGATACAGAGCATTTATTGCATCACTGTTGTAGATGCTTGTAGTTATGGTCTGATGTACAGAAATAAACGTTACCTGATTTGATTGGTTTTAAAGCAGGTAGAGAGAATAAATGTGAAGATTAAACAATAAAAGTATATTCAAAACATGAGCATATTAATCTTTGAGGTGAGTTATTGATAGCATATGATTTAGTTATACGGTAGCAATCAGTACTTTTTGTTTGTAATAGAATGATAGAAGGATGTTTTTAGAAATGAGAAAGTTAAAATTGCTATAAGGAACTGTCTTTTTCAGGTCATGTTTGGTTGGACTATAGAATGCGTTACCAGGAGCTGCTAAAACTTAACAGGATTGAAGAGAGATGTACACTTGCATACCTTCAGCTCTCCCTTAGGTTTCTTAGTGAATTGCATTGCAATCAATATTTTGTTCACAGAATTGTAATAATAGGAAATATTTTTTTGTTAAAATTCTAAAAAGTTATATTCAATCTTCGTTCAAGTTTGATGCTTATATCAAGAGACAGGCTGTAGAAAAACAGAAGTAAAGTCTCTTCTAAAATACAAAATAACTTACTGTAACAGAATATTTTATTTGACCATTTTATGCTGTTTATTAAATCTTTTCAGGAGAAAAGAGTTGATGATTATTTTTCACTCGGCCCAACTTTCATTAACACACTTGATACTTTATCTGACCAGTTATTCAGTAGTTCCTCTTTATCTGTTTCTCTAAAGAAGCAGCAGGTTGTAGTGCTTCATTCAGTTTTTGGAGAGTTAGGTCATACTTGTTTCAATCTTAATATCACTGAAAGAAGAACTGCAGAATTATATTTTTAGACAGAGCTTTGCTATTTTGCTATTGATAGAATAGTCTATGAAACTTTGAAAAAATCCTGCAGTTGGATCTCAATAAGTACAGTTTCCTTAATGCTAAAATGTTCTAAGAAGTTAGAATTTTCAAGATATAAGGCTTAATTGTTTTGTCTGAAGTTCTAGATATTTGTATTTTTAAAATTATGCTTAAGAGTAGTTTAAATGTCGTGTTGAGCTAGCCTGCAAATCACTTCTTTAAATGAAAAAATATGCAGGAAACATAGTTAAGAAGTTGTCATTTCTGAGGAAGTTCATAATTTGGATTGATACAGTTGGTTTTAGCCTTAGTTTTAAATCTGTCACAATAGCACTCTTCAGAAAGTTAAAACTAAATATACAACAACGTCCTTTGCATCTAGAAAGAGTTTTCTATGTTCAGTGCTCTAAACCAAGCTGGAATAGCAGCAGTTAAAATGTATGTCTTGGTTGTTAGTACATAGATACATAGGAGATGAGCATTTTTATATTCTTTGGGCTTACGTGCATGTGAACCGTAATTCATTTTTAAGTTAAATCAGTTGGTGTGATGAAATGCAAGGCTTATAGGGAACCTTATTTGTGCTATCCTTTTTATCTTTCACGTGCTGCATACTCTGTATGGAAATACTGTTTTCTTCTGAAAGTAAATTCCCTTGACAATAAACGCTAAAGATATCGTATTAAATTTCTTAATGCACAGCTTACGTTATTTTCCATGTTAGGATGTCTGTGGAGTATTTTACAATCTCAAATCACCTGAAGTTATTACCTGATAAAATAGACAGCATTATATCCATGTGTTAAATTCTCCTGATATTAATAAATAAATGAAATAAAACAATAAATGAATCTTTCTATCTTCAATGTATTATTTTTTAGCAAAACTTCAATTTTAATAGAAAAGGCCAATATCTGGAAAATGGAGCAAAGCCTTCTCAGGGGAGGATTTAATATTTATTTCTTAAATTGAAATGTTCTTAATTCTCTGTCATTCTTGGGCTGATAAATCACAGGAAATCAAAGCCTTCTCTCAGTGTTGATCTATAAAAGTAAGAAGGGACGTTTCTGCTGTGTTAGATCTAACAGTTATAAGTTCTCATCTAAGCTTGTTTTTGTGAAAGGATGTTGATCGCTTGAAAAACTTTATTATGTAGATATTTAAATTAGACAAACCTGTATTGTTTTGGAGCTGGACAATAATGTTTTGCTAAGTGGACACCAATTTTTTATTAATTGCTGTTGATCAGCAACATCTGCTGCTTAGCCAGCTTCTGATCTGAAATAATTTTAAGCTTTCTACCATACCATCATATGGAAAAAGAAATACAGACTTTCAAAGTGGAAAAAAAACACTTTGGAAGTCTGTGCTTCTTTTTCTATATCAAAAACACTGCTGCAGTTTCATTGGTGAAGATCTTTGTGCAGTTCAGAAGAGGTTTACAAATGTTTCTTGAATTGTTTTTTTTTTTATAATTTTTTTTTTGAAAGGGGAATAAAAATACCCAACAGAACCAGAGTTTTAAGGAATTTGTTCTCAGGGTGTGGACTTCTTGTTGGTGATGTTTTAATTCAACTTATATTTGGTTAAGTGTTCAGGCAGGAATTCTGGCTAAATATCTATGTAGAAGCATGTTTTTTTTTTTTTTTACTATACTATAGCTTAATAGATTTTTGCAGTGTAGAATTGGGCAGAGGTCATCATAACCCTTCAATTTCTCTGTGTTTTGGAATGGGTCCAGTCTTGTTTAACATCTTCATTAATGATCTGGGTGATGGGGTAGAGTGCATCCTCAGTAAACTTGCAGGTGACGTAAAACTGGGAGAGTGGCTGACTCACCGGAGGACCACGCAGCCATCCAGAGTGACTTTGACAGGCTGGAGATGTGGGGTGACAAGGATCTGATGGAAAGGAGAAGCACAACAAGAAGTTCAACAAGGAGAAGAACAAAGTCTTGCACCTGGGGAGGAACAACCCCAGGCACTAGTACACGTTGGGGGCCAGCTCTTCAGAAAAGGATCTAGGGGTCCTGCTTTGGGTGTCCCTGCTTGGGCAGGAGGTTGGACCAGATGCCCTCCAGAGGTCCCTTCCAACCTTGGCCATTTTGGGATTCTATGACTTAAAATTTGCAAAGGGGGAAAAAAGATTTCTACGTGTTACACTGGTTGAGAATCACAGTTCTGAGTATACACAATACCAAATGCTGATACTAACACTGCAGTTACATTCACAGTCTTAAGTCCAGCTTACAATGTATAAAAGCAAAGTACATCCGCCTTGGAAATGCTTTATTTCACTTGGTGAAAGAATTTTCATATAGCAGACAGCGATATGGGCAAGGCTAATTTTTGCAGTGTCATTTGCTCTGGGATGAGTTCTGCAATATTGCAAGACAGTACATCCCTTCCCCCCCCCCCCCCCCCCCAAATCAAGTCGACATGGGATTAGTATCATGGTAATATTTCATATGTGGCATTTTTCCTGATATTAATGCATTAGAAAGATTTGATTAGTATTTTCCATCATTAATGTCAGTAAAAGCTAGTATAGTTGTTCTTCAAAGATTGTCAGCAATTCTTTTTACAAAAAATACTTTTCTCATGCACTGTAGTCTAATAATTGTGAATATAGACTTCATTATCAACCTCAAGGTTTCTTAGGTTATGGAACGTAAGAGCAAGCTAGGTATAGAATGAGAAACTCTGTAAAAGAAGCAAGTTTATTTGGCAGGATGAAGCAAAGAACATGGGGAAATAGGTATATGCATGGTAGCGGTTTAGGGCAGGTAGGGAAAGACAAATTAGGAGGTATGGTGTTGGAAATGGCCTTTATAAGTTGACTGAAACATCTATAGAACCTGGAGCAGACAACTTTAGTGCAGTGTGTAGACTGTAAACTGGCTGTGGCTGGGATAATGAAAATACAGTGAAATTAGAACTGGAAGATCCTTATTGATTAATGTGCATCTTTCCTAGAAAGGAGAAATTGAAGTGAGCTTGGTGGGAAAGTACTGTTGCTATTATGATCAGCTAAAAAAATAGGTTGGCGTGAATCAAAAATATTTTTTGAATGAAAATCTCTTGCAGATGAGGTATTTTTAGACCAATGCAGCAAAAGTACAATTTGAAGCTGCCAAGTCCTTTACTAATAACTTAAAGAATTGTTTGTTTTGATTTTCATCTGATAGTAAACTAAAACACCAAGAATTGTAATATGAAATTGACTTGAATTGAGTGGCCACAAGCTGGATTTACTTTAAATAAGCATTCATCTAGAACTCCTATGTTTTCCTGGAGGTAATCAGAAAGTGACTGAAGAAAACCCTGAGAAACATAATCTAACTTCAAAATTAGTTGGGCTTTGAGCATAGGATTAGAACAGATGATCTCCGAAGGTTTGTTTCAACCTAAATTGTTGTGTGACTTTAAGTTTTGCCTGTTTAGTAAAGCCAGCTGGTCTCAGTAGCTTTTGATATGAAGAGAGCTGGAACTCCAAAGTTAGAGATGCTTATAAGGACATTAGAATTTATTTTGGGGAAGAAAAGAATTGACTCACACAGAAAACTGGCTAAGTTACCGGGGCATTGAATTAAGTTGTGTTAGCTTTGCTGCAGTAATAGTTTGCATGTTCTTAGCCCATAGAACATACGGAGGAATTTAGTTCAACCTTTTCCCCCTGTGTTGGATGATTAAGCTAAACTGAATTGCTTTCTTTGTTGTGTTGGAGAACATGCACTTTTTTTTTTTAACCATAGCTCAGCTGACATATTAATTGTTGCTCAATAACTTGATCACATGCCTAAGTCTTTTGGGTATTGTTTTGTGGGACTAAGCTGAAATACTTGATGAGGTGCAGTATGGAAAATTATTATTTAATGTAGAGATTAATAAAAGAATTGTAGAGAAGTACTGGTAGAGGTGGTTATTATAATTAGAAGAGTGATCATCAAATAGGAACAATTACACTGGAGTTATCCAGGGATTGGTCTTGATTCTTATTTTAGCACGGCATGTCTTAGTATTTGATGCAAAGAAAGTATCATCAATACATAAGTAGCTTTACAAGAAGCTGTTCTGAGAAAACCAGACTGGAAAGAAAGCATTGGATAGTACAGTTGAACCTTCGTCTGAATTGACAGTTGTGGCCATCAATTTAGACGGTTGTGGCCTCTTGTGGAACAGAGGGGGTCTGGCCGAATAGTCTGAGAGGAGGTAAGTTGTGTGATGATTGTTTGTCACTGAACAAGGATAAAACCTCTTGTAAGTTAATTGACAAAGCTGGCACAAAAATCTTTAGATATAAATTAATTACATGGAAGTGTCTGGTGATCTTCATGTTAAAAGGTTTTTGGCAAGAAAATGGGAGAGAAAGGAAGCCCATAAATTTGGAAAAGATGTGAATTTCTGTAACATAATGAGTTATTCTTTCAAAAAGGAAGAAGCAGGCAGTTCTAGAATATTTTTCTTGTAATCTTGCAAACTCAATCACTAGTTCTTCATGATCTTGTAGAAACAAGAGGAATGGTTTTGCTAAAGTGGAAATGATAATAGAACTAAGCCTTAGAAATCAAATGATTGGGGCTGTTCATTCTATACCATGATAAGGAAATTGAATACAAAAATAGCAAAGAAGAAATGAGACTGAGCAGAATCTTGTTAATAGTACCATCACAATCTGGCAGTCAGACTGTTCTGTGAACTCCAATGTTTCTAACGATTCTACCATGTCAAAAAAATGGGCCAAGCAAAAAAAAATCTTGTACTTTTCTGCTAGATTGAGTTAAATCAGTAGCTCAACTAATAGCAGAGCTAGCCCAAGGAATGGAATGGGATGTCATGGCCAGATTTGATATATGGAAGGAGGGAAGAGTGAGAATGAGGATAGGGTGGAGCAAGACTGTCCCTTCATTGGCAGTATTGCACTGTTGATGAGTTCAGTTGCAATCCAAGTGAAAGTATAAGGCTTCCTGTTTTCTCAGTGTAATATATTTTGAGTAGATGCATGTGATACTGTGAATTACCTTAGAACTTGTGAATATTTTACACTTCTGTGCTGTTAGGTACGTAAATAATGCAGCCTAATTTTATAGATTATTATTCACTTTTACCGTCGTAAAATAGTTCTCATGAGTTTACTGACAGTCTGATTACTGACCTGAAGCTGACAAAACTACCTATATAGATCAAGTAGGAGGAATTGTTTCAAGCAGTGACTCGAGCTACACCAAAGTATTTTAGGTCTTATCCTTCCACTGTTACACTAAGGAGCTGAAAATAAAATGTAATATAATCATGAGTATAACTCCATAACTGAGTTGAGTTTGGATGTAATGTAAATGGTCTTTTAAGCAATGAAATATCAGGGGACTATGGTGGGAAGAAGGTAGAGTCCAGACATGCAAGTCCAGTAGTAGTAAAACTTTCTCTGTATGCTTCTGCCATAAAAATGGCTTTTTGATATGTTAAAATCAATGTGTTCTGCTGTAATTAAATGACAAATTTTATTTTTAATTACTAAATGCAATGGAGTTATGGAAATGTTTTTAGCAAAAATATCTACAGCAAAAAGGTTCTTTGTTTCTGGTAGTTATGTCAGAGACAATATTGCTGTCTTTTGGAAAAGCTATCGTGATTTCTTGTTCCTTTTGGTTTTGAGTATAACCATGCTGCAATTCCACTGTGCAATTGTGTATGTTTCTTTCAAGTAAGATATCATTTCTGTGTTCTTTAAAATAGTGTATACTATCTCCTTGATAGACGCAAAATTGGGTTTGAATTATCTTTTAATAGTTCTACGGAGTTGTAGAACCCTATAATGATTCTTCAATATTATTGAACAGCAGTGCTGGAAATGTATGGAAAAAAAATCAGAATAATCACTGAATCCCCATTTCATATAATTGTTCTACACAGTGATATTTAGCCCACTTCACTATATTTGTTCAAAAAATCAAAACAGCTATTGTAAGCTTTTAATCATAATGCATGGGTAGGGATTGAAATAGGACAATAACATTTGTTTCTGTTCAAATAATTAAACCCATTATTTTCTGTTTCCATTGTTAGTAATGACTCGTTCTTAGTAAATAGCCACATATTAATGTCCTACCTGCAAATTTTAGAAAGGCATGTTAGTCTCAGCATGTGCCTGGAAGATTGCCAGAGCTCTGGTGGAAGTCTTCTTGCTTGATCTGGCTCTTTTGATGATCCTTCATGCTGTGAGGCAGTGGACTTCTGTTCAAGTGGGGCCAGTATTTTATAATTGTAAACTTTTGTGGGAAAAGCCTGGTATCAGAGGTATGTTTTTTCAAAGTTAAAGCAGAGACACTTTAGTTCTGAGCTAATTTTCAGGGAAGTCTTTACAAGCTCATGTCTTTAATATAGTTTACTGAAAAACATAATGCAAGTGCAGGTCAATAATGAGCTGTCATAGAAAAGTAGTATTTTTCTTAATTTGTCAGGTGGTTTTATTGAAGAACTAATGAAACACAAGGTTGTCGGACATGAAAAGATAATAGTTTAAAATGTTGAATGAAAGACTTCTATTCCACTGTTTCAGAACAGAAATAACCACAAAACCAACCCACAAACCCTCTCAAAGAAGAAAGTCATTAGCCACTTGATATTTCTATATCCACAGAAACTTCAAAATGATAGTGTTTTTTTTGATGTGAGTAGAAGAGAGGTAATACTAGCTATTGAAGCTAGTTTGTAGAACAGACAAATATTTAATGAAATCCAGGATTTTGAAATGCCTATGTGTTAGCTTAATATGTTGAATTAACTGAATTATTTACTTACTGTCTTTTTTCTATGTAGCCAGCAGCCAGCGTCGGGTGTAGCCTATTCCCATCCAACTACAGTTGCTAGCTACACTGTCCACCAGGCCCCAGTTGCTGCTCACACGGTTACTGCAGCCTATGCCCCAGCAGCAGCTACGGTTGCAGTAGCTAGGCCTGCTCCAGTAGCTGTCGCAGCTGCTGCAACAGCTGCTGCATATGGAGGCTACCCTACAGCACACACAGCTACAGATTATGGTTATGCGCAGAGGCAACAAGAAGCTCCACCACCACCACCTCCTGTCACTACACAGAATTACCAGGTATGTTTTAAAAAACTCTTCTGCTTAATGTTTTTTAAATTTGTATGTTAAAAGGAAGAGGCCTGTTTGGAGAGAGATTTGTTGGTACTTCAGACAGCTTCCCATTTTTGGACTGGCTTAAACGTAGTATGACAGCATCCTGTTACTGGATTGTATTCCTTCTCAGATCATGAGTAAGTAAACTTGCAGTATATATCAGAGTGCTACATTGATTTTGCAGCTGGAAGATTTCAGTCTGTAGAGGTCATCTTGGGACTTCCTAACATGTCTTTATTCCTGTTCAGATTTTTAGAACAGTCAGAAGTTGCAGTTTTTCCTGTCTGTCTAGATTCACATAATACAGGTGTATATGCACGTCAGCAATCCTAGCCCGTTGGTTTCAAACAGACAGTTTAGATGCAGAAAGAGGAGGGGTTTTACATGGCCAGGTAGTTTTCTATTGGAAATGTGAGCTTTATTTGCGTTTTAACAGCTTTTTTTTCTACATTTGCGTTTGTTAGTGTCCTGGTTTCAGTTAGGACAGAGTTATTTTTCCTCCTAGTAGCTGGTAGAGTGCTATGTTTTGGATTAGGATGAGAAGAGTGTTGATAACATGCTGATGTTTTAATTGCTGAAAAGCAGTGCTTACACTAAGCCAAGGACTTTTCAGCTCCTCGCTCTGTCCTGCCAGCAGGCAGGCTGGGGTGCAGCAAGAGCTGGGAGGGGACAGACCCAAGACAGCTGACCCAAACTGGCCGAAGGGGTGTTCCATACCATCTGACGTCATGCTGAACAATATATAGGGGTGGCTAGCCAGGGTGGGGGGCCGGCTGCTCGGGGTTGGGCTGGGCATCGGTCAGCGGGTGGTGAGCAATTGCATTGTGCATCACTTGTTTGTACATATTATTATTATTATTATTTTTCTATCTTAATAAACTGTCTTTATCTCAACCCACAGGCTTCACTTTCCCGTTTCTCTCCCCCATCCCAGAGAGGGAGGGGGGAGGGTGGGCGAACGGCTGTGTGGTGTTTAGCTTCCGGCCGGGTTAAACCACAACAGTCTTTTATATATCCACCCCTTATTCCATACCATTTATGTCATGCTCAGGTTACACTCTTTCCAATACATTCTAGTTAATCACTATTTTCATCTATGGTAGTCATGACACACAGTATTATATAATAATTAACATAATACAACTCAACTCATGGGCTATTCTCACCCAGTATTAAATCCCCTTGAGGTACACAACGGACCTCCCCATTCTTTTGCATTACCCACCAAGTGCATCCAGGTCCTTGAGCAAAAACAATCCCACGAATGGGTTTGCCTTTTCCTGGGGCAGGAGTAGCCCAGACTGTTTTACCCAACATGTTTCTTACATGCACTACAGGGACTTTATCCCCTTCTACTGTGCGTAGCAGGTTTGATTGGGCTGGTCCAGCTCGGTTGGCAGATCCCCTAGTATTGACTAACCAGGTGGCCTTTGCCAAACGTGTATCCCAATTTCTGAATGTCCCAGCACCCATTGCTTTCAGTGTAGTCTTTAAGAGTCCATTGTATCGCTCAACTTTCCCGGAGGCTGGTGCATGATAGGGGATGTGATACACCCACTCAATACCGTGTTCTTTGGCCCAAGTGTCTATAAGGTTGTTTTGGAAATGAGTCCCATTGTCTGACTCAATTCTTTCTGGGGTGCCATGACGCCATAGAACTTGTTTTTCAAGGCCCAGGATAGTATTTCGGGCGGTGGCATGGGGCACAGGATATGTTTCCAGCCATCCGGTGGTTGCTTCCACCATTCTAAGTACGTAGCGCTTGCCATTGCGGGTTTGAGGGAGTGTGATGTAATCAACCTGCCAGGCCTTTCCATATTTATATTTCAGCCATCGTCTTCCATACCAAAGAGGCTTTGACTGTTTGGCTTGCTTGATTGCAGCACATGTTTCACAATCATGAATAACCTGTGCTATAGTGTCCATGGTCAGGTCCACCCCTTGATCACGAGCCCATCTGTATGTTGCATCTCTTCCTTGATGGCCTTGAGGTATCATGGGCCCATCGGGCTATAAATAATTCACCCTTATGTTGTCAGTCCAGGTCCACCTGAGCCACTTCAATCTTAGCAGCCTGATCCACCTGCTGGTTGTTTAACCTTAAACAAAACCTGAAGCGCATTCAAGAGACATAACAACAACAACATGCTGGTCTGCGTATCCCAAGGATATTCAACATCTTGGAGAGTTATCGTAACTAGCTCAGGGGATAAGAGGGTGCTGAAGGAGTGAGGGAGAGTGAACAAGTAGGGAAAAATATATTCCCCTGTCCCCTCCACAGACTGGCTCCCTGATTAAAAAAAAAAAAAAAATGCAGCAGGTGTAATTGCTAATGGTTTCCGAGATATAGTTTCCAAAGTACAGAGTCAACGTCAGTGTTGAGTACAAATACCAAGTTAAAGTCATGGCCAGATACTTCATCGTCTCGTAAGCTATTATTACACCGCACAGTACCATAATGATCTTAAACCAGGGCCCGGAAAAGTAAAACAGCACAACAGGGATCACATACAGAAAGTAACGTGCTATAAAATTCAGTCTGGAATACAGCCACAGCAGACCTGAGATTAAAGCAATCAACATTCTGATTAGCAACGATTAAGCAGCTCTAATACTTATACCAATTTTAGTTTAACATACTCTGGTCAGATCTGTTGTTATCTCAACCCTTCGTGCCCCACGTTGGGCGCCAAAAAGACTGTTGTGGTTTAACCCGGCCGGCAGCTAAACACCACACAGCTGTTCGCTCACCCTCCCCCCTCCCTCTCTGGGATGGGGGAGAGAAATGGGAAAGTGAAGCCCGTGGGTTGAGATAAAGACAGTTTATTAAGATAGAAAAATAATAATAATAGTAATATGTACAAACAAGTGATGCACAATGCAATTGCTCACCACCCGCTGACCGATGCCCAGCCCAACCCCGAGCAGCCGGCCCCCCACCCCGGCTAGCCACCCCTATATATTGTTCAGCATGACGTCAGATGGTATGGAATACCCCTTTGGCCAGTTTGGGTCAGCTGTCCTGGGTCTGTCCCCTCCCAGCTCTTGCTGCCCCCCCAGCCTGCCCGCTGGCAGGACAGAGCGAGGAGCTGAAAAGTCCTTGGCTTAGTGTAAGCACTGCTTTTCAGCAATTAAAACATCAGCATGTTATCAGCACTCTTCTCATCCCAATCCAAAACATAGCACTCTACCAGCTACTAGGAGGAAAAATAACTCTGTCCTAACTGAAACCAGGACAGTTAGTCTAAGCCTTCAATGGATATCTCTAGGCTGGTGTGTTTATGCACAAGAATTACATAAATTTTGTGGCATGGCTCATATTTAAAATTTGCATTTACTAGTGAGACAGAGGATATTGGAAAAAGTATGTCCCTTGTAATATTTCTTTAATATATTAGTTGTAAAATTTTCAAGGTGTTATATAGATTCTAATTAGTGGTTTCCTTTGTTTAAAAGGATGATTCTGTTGCTTTAGGTTATCAGTTCTTTTGTGCAACTTTTAGAATTTGTTACGTATGGTAATGAACTGTAACCTAGGAGTCCTTCCAGTTGGGTATATATTCACAACGTCATTAACGTAGTCAGTTACTCAATGTATTCAGACAGAAAAGAGAGTCCCCTAAACTAAAGAAAATTTAATGTCAGTAGACTTCAGCTAACATAGTTCATGCCCTGCTACCCATCAGTTGGTCAGCACTTTACTGTAAATGTGGTATGGATGAGAAAATATGTATACATATGTAGTGGTTTCCAGGCTCACCTCTTCTAAGCTTACTAGCCATCTTCTTAGTTCTGGCTGTGTTGAATGGACTACTTGCCTTACCCTTGTAGACTAGTTATGGTTCCTTAATGGAACAGCTGATATGTCAAAAAATGAAGAAGGCTTTGAAAGTGTCACTTCCATACTCTAACAAATATAACCAAGAAAACCATTATAACCACTTTTAATGAATGGATTTTTAAGACAAATATAGGATGATGTTTGTAATCTTGTGACTTTATTGTGGATTATAGAAATTAACATTTTGTGGAGATGGGTGTTGTTTTTTTTCCTTCATTTTTTTTAGGAATTTGATATAGCTCCTATGAAAAACTAATGAAAGTAGTTGCTTTTCAGTTACAAAAATAGTTTGGAAGGGAAAGCGATTTAATTAAGTGAGGTTAATTTCTATATAAAGTCTGAAAAAGACTGTCAGGCTTGTATTCTGAAGTATTTGTAAAGAAAGTATTTGTAAACATTTAATTTCTTTAATGCATATATATATATCTATGTATATCGTCTCAGTAAATAATTTTTTTAAAAAAACTGTCTCCTTTAGTGTAGACTAGAAGGAAATATATTGTTTTTAGTTTTTGACTCTGGTAATGAGCTTTATTACTCCAGATACCTATTTTAAGGAGAAAATCACTGTTTTCTTCTTTTAAAATTTTTAGGATTCCTATTCTTATGTTCGATCTACTGCCCCAGCTGTAGGTTATGACAGCAAACAATACTATCAACAGCCAACAGCAACTGCTGTGGCTGCTGCCCAGCCTCAGCCTTCAGTAGCTGAATCATACTACCAGACAGGTGGGTTGCACGTTTCCAACTCCTGTCATTATACAGTGGGGGTACTACATGAATACCTTAAAAATATGTCTTTGAACATATCATGTTACCCAGATTTTAGTTTTCTCACGTAATCCTTGATAATGTGTAGAAGAATATGCTGCATCTAGAACTTGAATGTTATTGCTGTAACTTTCTTTGGATAGCTGGACATTGCTGTAAATATCTTTGAATTTTAGATTGTTATTAAATGCACACACAACATACTTCTAGGCAAATATTTTGCTGATTTGTCTAGAAAGTTTGCTGAACTATGTGCAAATAGTGGTGGGTTCAGATGATAATTTGGTTAGACTTTATTTGTAATTCTGCAGTTACTTAACGATGTATGTAGTTATTTAATTATTGATATCATGACTGCTACAAAGTGCAAGTCTCTTTTATGTTTATAAGAAGTAATATGAAGGTTTAGATGTTCTTTAGCTTAGTGTATTCCACTAAAAACTGAATTTGAAGGTTGAGAACACGGCAGCGTAGCTGAAAAAAATATGAGGCTTACTAATGTGACCTGAGACATAATTACACAGTTGTGTGTTTTTTACACAATTACACAATGCATAACCATGACTATTAAAATAATACTAATAAAGAAACCAACCAAAAAAACACTTCTCTTTGTTGTGTTTAATTCCCAGAATGTTATTAGGTATCATTAAGCATTACTTAATATGGTTTACACTTCTTTCACCTAAAGCCTATGTTTGTATACTTCTGTTTTCTATCTCATTAGCTCAGAAAGCAGGATATAGCCAAGGGGCAGCTCAATACACTCAAGCCCAACAAACACGACAAGTGACAGCTATAAAACCTGCAACCCCAAGTCCAGCAACAACTACATTTTCTATATATCCAGTATCCTCTACTGTACAGCCAGTAGCAGCTGCAGCTACTGTTGTTCCATCCTATACTCAAAGTGCAACATACAGTACAACAGCGGTTACTTACTCTGGTAAGAGTTTTGTGTATTATGCTGCTGGGATCTTTGTCATGGAAAATTACAGGATTTAAATACTCAAAATGTTTGTGTTCAATTGCATCATAGTCTACTGAGAAGTATCAACCAGTTGCATCAAAATGTTTTGCCAGTATAATGATTTATCTTTAAAAGAGTTTTGATGCTTAAGTTTGCCTATTTTGTTACATGTGAAAATATAGAAAGTATTACCATTGCTATGTACATGGTGTTTTGTGACTTGCTGTAAGTTTTTGGAGGGAAAAGATGGGGGAATAGAAAAAAATGGAGAGACATCCACACAAATAAAACCCAGGGAAATTGGAGGAGAGCATGATGCTATCAAACAACAGGGAAAACCAATCCAATATAAATCTTGTAGTTTGGGGTTCTGTTGGCCCAAAACGGGAGGAGAATGGGTGCTTAAAAAGCAAAAACAAACAAAAAAAAAACCTTTCCTTTAAACATCAGAATCCAAAACCTAGTTAAAGGTGAAAAGAAACTTCAAGTTTATGGCCAGATGGTGATCGACTGGCATGTTATAGCTACCTTGAAATTTCTTGGTTTTCTGTTTAAATTTTCTGTTTAAAAAGGGATTTTAAAGGAACTTCCTTGAAAGAGAACCTGATCAGAGGATTAAAATAGTTGAACCAGTAGATGTAAAAAGTTTATGGGAAAAGTGTCTCAAAGGTATGAAAGCCTGGTTTCCTTGATTTACTCAGCTTTGATACTAGAAATCAAGGAGTGCATATCTAGGGTGTGCTGCAGAGGTTTTAGCAGACAAGTAGCTTTGCATTAAAACTATTTAAATCACTGAAGTCGAATGTAATAATAGCACTAGCAGTTCTATCTTTTGTATTTTTTTTTGCCTTCCTCTACATAATTTGTCTTCCTTTTCATTTTGGATCTTGAATTATAAAACTGGTTCCAAAAGACTATTTATACCATTTGGCCTTTGAGAAATATTTTGTTCTTGTTATGTCATGAACATGAGCCGGCAGCATGCCCAGGTGGCCAAGAAGGCCAACGGCATCCTGGCTTGTATAAGGAATAGTGTAGCCAACAGGACCAGAGAGGTGATTGTCCCCCTGTACTCAGCTCTGGTGAGGCCAGACCTCGAGTACTGTGTTCAGTTTTGGGCCCCTCACTACAAGAAGGACATCGAGGCCCTGGAGCATGTCCAGAGGAGGGCTATGAAGCTGGTGAAGGGCCTGGAACAGAAGTCCTATGAGGAGTGGCTGAGGGACCTGGGGTGGTTTAGTCTGGAGAAGAGGAGGCTCAGGGGAGACCTTATTGCTCTCTACAACTACCTGGAAGGAGTTTGTGGAGAGTTGGAAGTCAGCCTCTTCTCGCAGATAACCAGCGATAGGACTAGAGGGAATGGCTTCAAGGTGTGCCAGTGGAGGTTCAGGTTGGAAATTAGGAGACATTTCTTCTCAGAAAGAGTGGTTAGGCATAGGAATGGGTTGCCCAGGGACGTGGTGGAGTGTTCCCTGGGGGTGTTCAAGGAATGGTTGGACATGGTGCTTAGGGACATGGTTTAGTGGGTGACATTTGGTAGTAGGGGGATGGTTGGACCAGATGATCTTGGAGGTCTTTTCCAACCTTAATGATTCTATGAATCAGTCTTGCCAGATGTACCAGGAATTTTCACATATTCTTTAGGGATGCTTTGATATATCCAGCAACATAACTGTGTGTCTGCGAAGATGTCCAAAAAAAATGATACAAGTGGTATGCTATATATTTGTGATATTTGTGTGCCCTGAAATATCAAGAAAAGCTTGGACTGTGTTACAAGATATCAATAAATTGTTTATATTCTGCCCCCCCCACCTCTGTTACTCAGTGTGCTTGTAAGTAGTGTGTTATGTAATTGATACATGATGTACTATACAGTGATTTAATATTTATTTTATTTTGATCTTCAAGGTACCTCTTATTCTGGCTATGAAGCTGCTGTGTATTCAGCTGCGTCGTCCTATTACCAGCAGCAGCAGCAGCAACAGAAACAGGCGGTGGTGGCTGCTGCTGCTGCTGCAACAGCTGCTTGGACAGGGACCACCTTTACAAAAAAGGCACCATTCCAAAATAAGCAACTGAAAGCAAAACAACCTCCTAAACCACCCCAGATCCACTACTGTGATGTCTGTAAGATCAGCTGTGCTGGACCACAGGTACTTGTATTATGTAATATTCTATGTTTTCGTCATAATTTCTTCAGAAAAAAAAGACCGCTTTTAGAATACTTGTTAAATTTTTAGGACCTGATTCTGCAGTTTTATTAAAGGAATAATTAAATGAAAGTGTGTGCTATTATAGAGTTACTATGTGAAGACAAAATATGCATCCTGTTAGCTTGTACAGAGTAGCTTCAACGATACTTTGAACTCCAGAAGTATTATAAACTAAGAAGTATTATAAATTATAAAGTATTATTTGATTTGCTTTTTAGCATAGCAAACTTCTTAGAAAACACTTCTTTTCAAAACTACTCAATTATATAAATTTTATGAATGGTAAGCCTGAAAATTTATTTTTCATGGTATTCTGTCATCTTAGTTTAGTTTTGCAGTGGGTACAAGTGTGTAAAATGTAGACATCAATTCATGTAGTATCTATGTGTGTTTGACTCAACAGTTCTTTAAGTCTGTCATTATTTCCCACCCTGTCTCTCTAGGTTGTCAGTGATGGTATAGGAGCAAATCTCAACTTCTGCATTTCATTTTGACCACAGCTTCTTGTGCTACCTTCTTTTGAATCAAATTTTTAGCTCTCAGCATACATTTAATCAGTGTCATCATGCAGGTTGAGGAAAATTCAAAATCGAGACTAATTCAATGTAGCGCAGGAAACTGCAACTGAGATACAGTTTTGTGATCATCTCACGTTTTCAATATTAATATCTTTTGAACTGTACTTGATTGAGGAAGTGAGCAGGTAGGGGAGGAGAACCCAGGTTGTATTACTTTTAAAAGTGGAATTCTGGTAGTGGTGAAGAAAACTTCTTGTTCTTATAAGTGGCCTGTTTTATACCACGTTGTATAAAATAAATGTTCAAAGTAGGAAGTAGTTCTTATACAAAGCATATATTTTATGTTATAGTCTATTCTACGTGTATTCACTTGAAAGATGAACAAGCAGTACAAAGGTAGCTTACTGTGTGTATTATTTATTTAATCAGACTTATAAAGAACACTTAGAAGGCCAGAAACACAAAAAGAAAGAAGCAGCATTAAAAGCTTCCCAGAACACCAATAACAGCAGCACATCTGCTCGTGGATCTCAGAATCAGTTGCGCTGTGAGCTTTGTGATGTGTCTTGTACAGGAGCAGATGCATATGCTGCCCATATCCGTGGAGCAAAACATCAGAAAGTAAGAGCCTTCTTTGTTCTTATTATACAAGTCAGTTGTATGTTTTTCCCCTCATCTTAGAGGGGAGAAAATAAGCAGAAACAACATAGTTTGAATAATTTTGTTTTAAAATGTTTATTTCTGCTTTTTTGTTTCAAATGTAAATTTAAGCTCGATATTAGAAGGGCATTGTCGGGAGCAAAGGGGAAAAATACTGCTGCTGCATCAATAAGAAGGGGATGTATTAGAGAAGGTATGGAAATTGTAGCATGAATGTGTAGGTTAAGGTGGGGAAAAGAGTCGAAGTGCTTGGTGCTGTGAAGTTCACAGTGCGATTTGAAATGCTGTAAGCTGAGTCAGTGCCAAGGGACAGGACAATTATGCATCACACGTTGGCATTTTTTGCAAACAAAATTGGTATATGGGAGCACTGAACAGTGCACTGTAGTAGTAGACTTTATAGTGTGTGTTTGGAATACTTTGGGTAAGCATGCTTTCCCTACTGCCTGGGTGCAGGTATGTAGGTGTTCTGGAAAGAAGACTCGGTCTTCACTGTGAACCCCTGTGACCTATGTTATGAATTTGGCCATACGATAGTAAATAGAATAGCACTGTAGTGTGTGTTTATATATTACAGATTTTCTTCATAACTTGGGGAAGACTAATGTCTTTAACAAATACAGTATTAATATTCAGCTTTTACAGCTCTTACCTTTCTAACCCAGAGCACTGTACAAAGTGGCATCAGTAACATAATTCCTATTAAAATAAATCTCACAATGCATTTAAAAGCTTCCTCAATATGATTTTTGTTAGTGCAAGAACAAATATAATTTAGATGTGTCTAGTGTTTTTTCATAAATATGTTGAGCCATTATTTTTTTCTGTGGTGTCCCTAGTAATTGGATAGGTATATGGAGTGTGGTATATTGTATTCATACATGTGGATGTCGCTTTCTTTTCCCTATAGATAGTCACTATCTACTGCTAATTTAGGTTGTCATCTGTGTAAAACTGAAATCTTAAAGGAATCTATTACTTTGGTACACTATGAAGAATCTTGTGCATTCTACTGCAGAAGTCATTTTTAAGAGTTGCTTAAACTTGAATTTATACTCTGTATTCCAATGGGGGAAATATGATTTACTTCAAAAAAAAAAAAAAGAGAGCAAGAACCCAAGAAGTGTATGTATACTGTTGTATGTGTGGTATGTGTGTTGTTGTCTACACTTTTGCATTAAAGGTCTGTCTAGCAGTTTTTTTTATTGCTACTTTCAATTTTTTCCCAATCTTTAGCTTTCATTTTGCATGTTTAGTTTTTATGGACTGCTTGTATTCCTCTTTCAGGTGATGGTCAGCTCTTTCAAAAAGTATTTTAATGTATTATGCTTTTTGAAGAGAAGAAAAAGCAACCAGACAGCAAAACAGTGACATGGAAACATTTTGAGCAAAATTCCTCCCAGAGTTTTACTGGCCTTTCAGTTTCTTGGCTATCTCATCCGTGTAGCTTTTGGAGTAAATACTGAATTTGGGATGGATATAAGCAATCTGAGACAACAATTAACAATTTCCTTGGTACAGATGACAAAAACTTATACACGTTCATCTTTTTTTGCCAAGATCACTTTTTTATTTTTATTTTTTGATGTTATATTTGTTTGTGTTACAGCCTCCGTAACCTATAACAAGTTCATTTTTTTTCTAGTTGTCCCAGGGAGAGAATATGAATTTTTCTTTATTCTTATAGGTAGTAAAATTGCACACAAAACTTGGCAAACCCATTCCTTCAACTGAACCAAATGTGGTTACCCAGGCTACTTCCTCAACATCCACATCTGCTTCCAAACCAGCTGCGTCTGCTTCAAACATATCAACTAGCAACAGTACTGTGAACTCTTCTGTTACGTCCTCTGCAGTGAAAATTCTTACTCCCATGGCAAGCACACCACTTAACACGATGTCCAACAACAAAACATCTTCAACTGCTGCTAATATAGCTGTAAAGAAAACATCTACACCAAAAATAAACTTTGTTGGCAAGTACAGAAGTCAGTCTTTATTTTGAAACCTAACCTATTCCATATATTTTTTGAAGATCTTAGTTTAGCAAATACAAATTTATTGAGTTAACTATGCGTGAGTAATTACTGATAAAAGTTCTGCTTCATAATTTATGATGCAAGTCGATGGGGCCAGATGGGATCCACCCGAGGGTACTGAGAGAACTGGTGGAAGAGCTGGCCAAGCAGCTTTCCATCATTTATCGGCAGTCTTGGCTATTGGGGGAGGTCCCAGTTGACTGGCGGCTAGCAAATGTGACGCCCATCTACAAGAAGGGCTGGAAGGTAGACCTGGGAAACTATAGGCCTGTTGGTTTGACCTGGGTGCCAGGGAAGCTCATGGAGCAGATTATCTTGAGTGCCATCATGCGGCACTTACAGGGCAACCAGGCAATCAGGCCCAGTCAGCATGGGGTTTATGAAAGGCAGGTAGGTCCTGCTTGATGAACCTGATCTCCTATGACAAGGTGACGTGCTTAGTGGATGAGGGAAAGGCTGTAGATGTGGTCTACCTTGATTTCAGTAAGGCTTTTGACGCAGTTTCCCACAGCATTCTCTTGAAGAAACTGGCTGCTCATGGCTTGAACTGGCATATGCTTCATTGGGTTAAAAACTGACTGGCGAGACGGGCCCAAAGAGTTGTGGTGAATGGAGTTAAATCCAGTTGGAGGCCGGTCACTAGTGGAGTTCCCCAGTGCTCAGTACTGGGGCCAGTTCTCTAATATCTTTATAAGCCCAGAGAAGGGCAACGAAGCTGTTGAGGGGCCTGGAGAACAAGTCTTATGAGGAGCGGCTGAGGGAGCTGGGGTTGTTCAGCCTGGAAAAGAGGAGCCTCAGGGGTGACCTTATCACTCTCTACAGGTACCTTAAAGGAGGCTGTAGCGAGGTGGGGGTTGGTCTGTTCTCCCACCTGCCTGGTGACAGGACGAGGGGGAATGGGCTAAAGTTGCGCCAGGGGATTTTTAGGTTAGACGTTAGGAAGAACTTCTTTACTGAAAGGGTTGTTAGACATTGGAACGGGCTGCCCAGGGAAGTGGTGGAGTCACCATCCCTGGAAGTCTTTAAAAGACGTTTAGATGTAGAGCTTAGGGATATGGTTTAGTGGGGACTGTTAGTGTTAGGTCAGAGGTTGGACTTGGTGATCTTGGAGGTCTCTTCCAACCTAGATGATTCTGTGATGTTTTCTGTCCTGTGGTCTCCACCTACTTTTCCTGGAGACTTCTTAGTCCTTCATAAGAGTGTTTTGGTTTCTTACATAGTAGCTGATGGAGTATTGCAGTTTATAGTCCAGTTGGTCCTAAGTTCAGTTTATAGCCTGGACTGCTATGGCAGACAGGCAGTTGATTACTGGGCAGCTGAAATATCCTTGTAACAGTGGAAGTGTAAGTTGGAAACTTTTTGAAATTAGTATGGTAGACATACAGAGATGGGAAGTATAGATGTTCTGAAATAAGCTGTCTTCCTGTTAAATGAAAAACCTATGCAGTTGCAACATTAAGAGCATAGTACCTTTGTTAATACACAAATTATATGGTTTTCAAATATGTTTTTGGATCCATTTACAAAAAAAGAACAGATTATTAAAATGTCTTTGTCCCTTTTGGTCCTATCTCTTTTGAAAAAGTATGCAAGTGAATTATGAAAATTGTGTAGTAGTAGGTTTTTGTGCTAAAATTAAAAGCTAGTACTAAGTGCTTTAAACAAACTTGAATGTTTTCAAACTTTTATTTATTAAAAAATCCAACACTTAAACATATTTCAAATATAAATTTTAACTAGTTTTAAAAGACTGATAAAACTTTGGCCAGAACATTGATACTTACAAATAAACTCTTCGGTCTGTACATCATGTGTAATCATGTTTGCATTTCATGGAAGTTTAAAAAATAATCTTTTAATTTGTAGGTGGTAATAAGCTTCAGACAACAGTAAATAAACTGGAAGAAACGAAATCAGCTGAAAGTGTTAAAACAACTCTTGTTGCCACGGTACAAACACAGGAAGTAAAACCAGACATGGCAACTGAACCAGTGACTCCTGTGACTCTTGCTGCCCTGCAAAGTGATGTACAGCCAGTGGGCCATGACTACGTGGAGGAGGTATTGATGCAGAAATGTGTATTATTTTAACTATTTCAGTGAAAAATTGTTCATTATGAAACACCTGCCAAAGGCTTGTGCATATATTCACATTTTTGTATTGTACATATTTTGAACTGTGTGAGGGACTTTTCACGTTGGTGGTATGAGACGTGGTTCAAATCAATAGGATCAGAATCTGATGTAAATCTTTCATTATTTTTCGTTATTTAATATATTTCTTAATTTCTAAAATTTTTCATTATTTTTGGCTTGCTGTTATGAATTTGTGGTTTAACCCGGCCAGCAGCTGAATGCCACACAGCCGTTCGCTCACCCTCCCCCCTCCCTCTCTGGGATGGGGGAGAGAAATGGGAAAGTGAAGCCTGTGGGTTGAGATAAAGACAGTTTATTAAGATAGAAAAATAATAATAAGTGTGTACAAAACAAGTGATGCACAATGCAATTGCTCACCACCCGCTGACTGATGCCTAACCCCAAGCAGCTGGCCCCCCACCCTGGCTAGCCACCCCTATATATTGTTCAGCATGACGTCAGATGGTATGGAATACCCCTTTGGCCAGTTTGGGTCAGCTGTCCTGGGTCTGTCCCCTCCCAGCTCTTGCTTCACCCCTAGCCTGCCCACTGGCAGGACAGAGTGAGGAGCTGAAAAGTCCTTGGCTTGGTGTGAGCACTGCTCTGCAACAATTAAAACATCAGTGTGTTATCAACACTCTTCTCATCCTAATCCAAAACATAGCACCCTACCAGCTACTAGGAGGAAAATTAATTCTATCCTAACTGAAATCAGGACATAATTTCAGCTCAATATGTTCAGGTTCAAGTTTAAAGCTGTGTGCTTATTGGAACAGAAGAACTCAATTCGTTATGGAGCACAACGGTATCTCTGTGGCAGAATTGAAAGCTTGCCTTCTTTCAGTTACTGTGTGAACCTTTTAGTATGTTAAGATGAATAGACATTATCCAGTGTCACTGAATTAATTAAATTCATTTTTACATCACTTTTGGGTTTAAAACAAAAACAGGAAAAAAAAAAAAAACAACACAAAAACAGCTGTGTTAAACTTTATTTTCCAGGTAAGAAATGATGAAGGAAAGGTGATCCGCTTTCACTGTAAACTTTGTGAATGCAGTTTTAATGATCCAAACGCCAAGGAGATGCACTTAAAAGGGAGGCGGCACAGACTTCAGTATAAGGTTAGTAGAAATGTTTTTGCTTCTATCTGAAAATTCATCAGATTGTTAGCTAATTGTACAGTCTTACATTTAAAGAATAGCCAAATTAAATACTCTGAGTAAACAGCACATTAAAGAAGGTAGAGAAATATATTGATTTTCTTTGGAGTATAGTCTTCAAAGCAATACTGCAGACTATGAAACTGCATTTTGATTTTATTTTTAAACATTTTGAATGCTGCAATTGGGAACCTTTGCAACATTAAAATATGGTATAATGTATGCAAGCAACAGTAGGTTCTTTCATGTTGTTTACCGTTAATTTCAAGTAGTATAATAGAATTGTGCTTAATGTTTTTGGCAGGATAGACCACACAAACTTTTTGTGGAGACATTTGAGAATGAGCATTGGAGCTTTTTTTTTCTAGTCATGAGTGGAGAGCCACCTGTATTGATATATGGTGTGCATTTTGATTATTATGAAACAATGTAAGAATAACCTACTGTGGTCTTGGGAGATGTAATGGGTCTGTGTAATCATGAAAGGGATGAAAAAAGAGAATTGTTAAAAAAAAAAATGTGTTCAGTAACTCATGATTATACATCTGTATGAGGTACCTTTCAGGAATTAGGGTGTCAGGAAGCACACAGTAGTTGAGAGGAAATGTTTTTTCAGGCTACAGATTAGTCACCTGGCTACAGAATGAACAGCAAATTACTTGGTCTTTCATGTAACATTTTCATCTTAAATTACTTTGTTTCTGATGTAGGTAAAGAGGGGTTTCATGCTATTTGTAATATATTATTTCTTTAAAATACTGGAAACAATTTTCTTCATCTACTCATTCAATGTAGTTCTAAAACTGCATCTTACTCCCCTTGATTTTATTGTAGACAAGTAGTGTGAAACATTCCAATAAAAACTCTGTAAATTTGAGATGATGAGGAAAACCAGCACTTCATTAATTTTTTTCTGAACTAGAAAAAAGTAAATCCAGATTTACAAGTAGAAGTAAAGCCCAGTATTCGAGCAAGAAAAATTCAAGAAGAAAAGATGAGGAAACAGATGCAGAAAGAAGAATACTGGAGAAGGCGAGAAGAAGAAGAACGCTGGAGGATGGAAATGAGGTAATGCATTGCTTTATCAGTAAATGAGACAAAGCTGAAGTCGGATTAAAACTAACTCTGCTTCTGTAGTTAGTTCTTTTGAATGATGTGGGAACTCAGTACTGTCTTGTTTTAAATTTAAATTGTCATTAACTTACTGGGGTTTTCATTTGCTGGTTTTTGAGCCCTCTGAGGAATGTGGACTTCCTAGAATTATTTTGCTATAAACAGACTTGCTTTCAAAAAGCCATTCCTTTTTACTTACCCTCTGGAATTCCCTGGTATTTGCACAATTACTAGAAATGAGTTCGTGAGGACATCCAAGAATTCATTTAGAATGTTTGGAAGTACTAACAGCTATGTAAAGCGAATGCTTTGTTTCATGCACTTCAGGCGATATGAGGAAGACATGTACTGGAGGAGAATGGAGGAAGAGCAGCATCACTGGGATGACCGTCGCAGAATACCAGATGGAGGATATCCTCATGGTCCTCCAGGACCTCTAGGCCTGCTGGGAGTTAGACCAGGAATACCTCCTCAGCCCCAAGGACCAGCTGTGAGTTTCTTAACTTGAGAAGAAAACAATGAAATCTTACTTACCAGGAGGCACAGTTAAGGACTATAAATTATTCAGTGCTGAGTTGTCTCCATCCTTTCTTAATAAAGGATTCATAAAGGTGAAGGAAAAATTATATGCTAATGAAATTACGTAGGTGAACCTTTCCTTCCAAAGTAAGTCCACTTAATATGACAATAAGATGCCTCAAAGACTGCTTCTGAAATACAAGTCTTTCTGGATTTGTGTATTACTTTTATTTAATTGCATTATACAATGTTATTTTCTTGATCTTTAAAGGTCCCTTCCAACCCAAACCATTCTATAATTGTGGACAAATATATTGGGTAAAAAGTGGTTGGATCGTGATTCCCAGAGGATAATGGTTAGTGGTGGGTACTACTCTCCTTTGAGGTTGGTAACAAGTGGAGTACCACATGGGTTTATCCTGGGATTTGTCTTGTTAGTACCTTATCAGTCATCTGAAAGGTGATGGAGTTTAGTGTGTGTTCAACAGGTTTGCTGCCGATATGAAACTTAATTGGCTCAGGGTGGGGAGAAGAACCTATACCTTTAAGGATAGGGCTTCTGTCCAGATGGACCTAGACAAGCTGGAGGAATGGGTTGACAGGAGCTTTACACAGTTCTGCAAGGACAAATATCTAGTGCTGCACTTGGGCAGGAGTAACCCATTGCACTGGTGAAGGCTGGGAAGTGACAGGATGGGTAGTAGCCCTACAGAAGGAAACCTGGGGATCTTGGCAGAGAACAAGCTGAACATGAGCCAGCAATGTGCTCTGACAGCAAGAAACAGTATCCTGATTTGTATTAACAGGAGTATAATCAATAGATGATAGGAAACAGCTTTCATTAGACCTAAACTGCAATACTGCATTCAGTTTAGGGCTTTCTAGTACAAGAAAGATATTGATAAATCATAGCAGGTTCAGTGTGGGGTCACCAGAATGACTGGGGACTGCAGCATGTGTGCTGCATGGAGAGACGGGGATCTTGCCACTTTCAGCCTGGACAAGAGAGCTTCAGTAGGTCCTAAGAGCCTTCTAATGTCTGTGCCTTAGAAAGACAATGGAGCCAGGTGCTTTGTAGTGGTGAGAGCAAGATAGAACCAGCTTAGGCTGAGATGAGAAGTAACTTTTTCACAGAAACATTGTGCAGCCTCCATCTTTGGTATTTTTTCAAGACATGACTGGATAAATCCCTAAACAATGTGATCTGATCTTATAGCTAACCGTGGTTTGCACAGGAAGTTGGACTAGAGACCTCCTGAGGCCCCTTGCTATTTGAATTCTTTCTCTGAAAGCAACTATAGATACTTTATTTTGCAGCTGTGAATAAGTATGCAAGTATTTAGCGGTTAATAAAAAGACAATAGATGCTTATTTGGATACTTACTTTGTATCTGTGGATTTCATAATTTGTTTTATTTAGATAGTTTCTTCAGACGTGATTGTTTGTGAGCAGTTTAAGTTGTTAAGGACATCTCAGTTCATGTTTTGTTATATTTCAGTCATTTGAAGCTTGAATATTCTATGAACTTTGAAGTGTTCCCACATTTCAGAAATATACTTTATTTCTGTTTAGCCCCTACGCCGCCCTGACTCCTCTGACGACCGCTATGTGATGACCAAACATGCGGCAATATATCCAACAGAGGAGGAACTTCAGGCAGTCCAAAAAATCGTTTCTATTACTGAGCGTGCTTTGAAACTTGTTTCTGACAATATGACTGACCATGAAAAAAACAAGAGCAAAGAGGGAGATGATAAAAAAGATGGCAGTAAAGACAGGTATTTTTATTTTTTTTAAAGAAATGTCTTCCGTTTCTAAAATCATCTTATGTTTTTCCTTGTACTGTTCTCAGTGCTTCCAGGGATCCTGTTCTCTTTAAGTTTTTATACAGCAAATTTTTATTAGAACTGCATCCTCAAGAGTATGTGGAGTATTCCTATTTCATTTTTCTATCTTCAGGACTAGCATTTAAAATAATATTAAAACCTTAAAGCAACTTTTAACTGTAATTTACTTCACAGAGCTTTGAAAGGAGTTTTACGGGTAGGCGTTTTGGCTAAAGGTTTGCTGCTCCGTGGAGACAGAAGTGTCAATCTTGTTTTGTTATGTGCTGAGAAGCCTTCAAAGACTTTACTCAGTCGTATTGCTGAAAGTCTTCCCAAACAACTTGCAGTAAGTAGAGTTTAGATTCTTTCATCTGATTTTTTTGTAAAGATACTTAAAAATCTGTCCTCAAGTCATCTATCTGCAGGGCTGACAGCTGCATTCCATAGCTGAAGTTGGGTTTCTTCTGTTTTCCTGGGTGTTTCCATCTGAATGTAGTGACCACACTGCATGTTTTGCTATATGTACATTGTATTTACAAGTGTCTAGGTGTTTATGTTAGTGGTGTAGTATCAATCATTGTTTAATAGTTTATTTAATTGGAAAATATATAAATAATAGAGTAAATGAATAGAAGAAATGAATAATTAAATGAATAGAAGAAATGAGTAGAAGATGACTTTCTATTGTCCAGTTACCACCAGTGACAGAGGTAATTTGTGCAGTATTATAGAAAGCTTACTGCCTGAAGGTCAAAGTTCTCCATTAATGCCAGTGTGTTTCCAGTATGTATGCTTCATAGTTACACAGTTAACAAATTAAGTCTTGTTGCTTTTTAATGTGGTACCATTCTTAAAAGTTACCCAAAAAAAGTCTTAAACCGTTCAGTAGAACTCATATAAACTATTTGCTATATTTCCATAAGAAATGTGTAAAAGTCTGTAACTCCATTGCTCCCTACTGAAATAAAGCCTGCCCACCTTCAGTAGAGAAGGGTTGCTTTATAGCATCAGTGTTTCAGTACAGTCTGGTAAATTGCTTGGTAGAATCAGTGGCATGGTAGAAGCATTAGCAGGATCAAATTAATTAGGAAATAATCTTGGGTCCTGCTCAAAGTAACAAAGCAAGAAAAGCTAAAAATTGTACATCTTGGTCTGTCTTTGTGGAGAACTGACTTCTAGTTCGTAAAAAAACATGACAGGTGCCTACAGCTTCCTCTTGAGATATTTAGAACTATTAAATCACTAGCAAGAACCAATTCAGAATAACCACCTTGTTATTATGTTTTCCCCTGGTATTTATCTTGCTCTTTGTTCTCGTCTGAGGATGTTGCGACAGCCAAGTATAGAATGTGCCTAGCAGTACCCAACCTATAAGTGAGAGCTGGAAGAAGGGGAACCACTGTGGCTTTGTGCTTCTTAAATACTTGTATGCTTGAACAGGAAACACATCCATGTGATAAACAACTGAGTCCCAAATAGGATTCTAATTAAAGTTTGTAATTTATTAAATGAATAGAGGCAAGCAAACAGCGCTGGGTGTGCCGGGAGTCTCTGCTCCACCAAGACACACACCTATTACATCAGGGGGCTGATTTTTATGTTCCTAGACTAATACATATTCATCACTATTCCCAGAAAAGGCGGGGTTATTATAATTAGTTCCCGGAAACCAAACCCTCTCTGGACGCATGCGTATCAGTCTCTGGTGGTCTTTCTGGGGGTCTCTTGTGCTGAAGGCTCGTAGTCTTCCTCCCAGGCTTTGTCCTTCGGTTGTCCTTCAACTCCCCCTTTCTCCTTATTTGGTGGATCTCTTTGCCGGATAACAAAGGCTTAGGTAGCATCCCATGCAAAAGTCAGCAGTTTCCTAAAAAAAAAAAAAAAAACTCCTTGGTCCTCGTATCTCCCAGACTAGAGTCTCAATGTTCGCCCTTCAAACCCCCTATTTACACAAATTGCTGGACTGTTCCTTTGCATGATACAAGAGCTATGTGCACTAATCACTCTGTTTTTCTTAACTAGAAGGTTATATTTCATCATGTGACCCTAGCATTGTTCCATACTGACACGAATCAAACAGATTTCACAATCCCCCATTTCTTTTTTTCATGGCATTGATTCGTGGTGTTTGTTTGTTTTCAGTTGAGTCAGTACTTTTCAAATTGGTACTAATTTTGGATCTTCTTTTGGTTTTATTATCATCAGTGAATGGGTTTTCCCTTCTCCTGGTTCTGGGTCAACAGTTACCACAGATATTTGCTTGTATAACTGAGTGTATTAATCTGGTAAAACAGGTTATTAAACATGGAATTATTAACAACCCTCCACATATTCCCAATACAACTATCCTGATTATAGTAAGACAACCACCATCCATAAAGTCCCTCCATAATTCTCTTAAATTGATTTCATTCCAAGTTTGAACTGAGACGTGCAATTTTCTTCATTTCTTTTTACAAGTTCATTCACAGCTTTTCCTCCATCATCAATCTCTAAACAGCAATTACTAAGGTTAAATTTTCCATAGGCTTCTCCTTCTTGTGCTAGCAAATAATCTAAAGCTAAGCCATTTTGATACAAAGCAGTTCTCATCTTGGTATTCTGTTTTGCAATTAATCCGAGTGCATCTCCAGTTTTATTCACAGCTATTTCTACTACAGCTTGCAACCTAATTTCACAGAATTTCTAGGTTGGAAGAGACCTCAAGATCATAGAGTCCAACCTCTAACCTAACCCTAACAGTCCCCACTAAACCATATCCCTAAGCTCTACATCTAAACGTCTTTTAAAGACTTCCAGGGATGGTGACTCCACCACCTCCCTGGGCAGCCTGTTCCAGTGCCTAACAACCCTTTCAGTAAAGAAGTTCTTCCTAACATCTAACCTAAAAATCCCCTGGCACAACTTAAGCCCATTCCCCCTCGTCCTGTCACCAGGCACGTGGGAGAACAGACCAACCCCCACCTCACTACAGCCTCCTTTGAGGTACCTGTAGAGAGTGATAAGGTCGCCCCTGAGCCTCCTCTTCTCCAGGCTGAACAAGCCCAGCTCCTTCAGCCGCTCCTCATAGGACTTGTTCTCCAGGCCCCTCACCAGCTTCGTCGCCCTTCTCTGGACCCGCTCAAGCACCTCCATGTCCTTCTTGTAGCCAGGGGCCCAAAACTGAACACAATACTCGAGGTGCGGCCTCACCAGAGCCGAGTACAGGGGGACGATCACCTCCCTAGCCCTGCTGGTCACACTGTTTCTGATACAAGCCAGGATGCCGTTGGCCTTTTTGGCCACCTGGGCACACTGCTGGCTCATATTCAGCCGACTGTCCACCATCGCTCCCAGGTCCTTCTCTGCCTGGCAGCTCTCCAACCACTCATCTCCCAGCCTGTAGCTCTGCTTGGGGTTATTGCGTCCCAGGTGCAGGACCTGGCACTTGACCTTGTTGAACTTCATGTAGTTGACCTCAGCCCATCAGTGCAGCCTATCCAGGTCCTCCTGCAGAGCTTTCCTACCCTCGAGCAGGTCGACACACGCACATAATTATTCTATTAAGCATATATATTGGGGTCCTATAGCCCCAGGATCCATACTCCAACAAGCACAACCCCAATTTGAGGGTGCACAGTAATGATAACTCCCGTCCCACGGATCATCTCTTATCCAGTCAGTGTAACACGTAGAAGCCACTGTTCCACCCTTTCTAGGACTAATGTACTGGTTACTGTATTTCCTCCAACTCGGGCTTCCACAATCAGTAAATATCAGTATATGGGTCTTCATCTATAATATCACAGGCATCAAAGGTTATTGACACTGAGGTATTCAGGGTGGTTACAACTTCACTTGTTCCAATTAATTTGCCTACTTTCAAATCTGTCTTCATTTCTACCCAATACTGATAACGGAGTTCTTTTGGATCATAGCATACAATCCTGTCACCTTCTCTGCATGGAGCATACTGAGTTAGGTTAAAAAATGCAGCTTCCTATTTTCTGGCCTTTACAGTCATAAACATTATGAGACACCAATGTTTGGGAGCTCAACCATCCTTTTCTAGTAGTTACTATACATTGACCGCAGTGGTTGGCAGTAGCTTGGGCCAAGAAACTCACCGCAAGTAGGACTAGAAGAGGTCCGGTAAGGGCCATGGTGATCAGCAGTTGCAGCCCTTGGCAGACCTTCCCAGCCACAACACCAGTTCCCTATCCGGTCTTGCCATCTTCCATAATCCTAAAGGGCTGTACACTGCAGATAGCCTACTGTTACCTCCAGGGGATAATGCGTAACTGATCCCTGTTATTGATAAATCTCTTCCCTTAATAGGTACCTATTCCAGAGTTTCTCTGTTTACTAATTTTACAGAAGTAATTACAATAAAGGAGTAATTACAATAAAATTACAACAGTAACTTAGCTTATACTTTTTGATGAAGGCTTCTTCACGTCCATCTGAGAGTTAGTTTAGTTTCTTCTGGTTCAGATGTTACTTCCCACTCTTCCACTGGACCTTTTACTCATGACACGTGTCCATCCTTTTTTCAGCAGTTCTCACAGCTTTCGTCCAAGAGATAGGAAAAGCTTATCAGGAGATAAGCTTTCTTCTTCCCATGTTTTTATTAGAACCCCATCTCCTGGTTTTAACTGGTGGATTGCAAATCGTAAAGGTGGTGTCTGAGCTATCATTCCAGTTTCTCTTAGCTCTTTTAATCTTCTACCAATGGTAATTATATATTTCTGGATACTACAATCCTCAACTACATTGTTCCTTAGGGGCATCTCTTGAGAATAAGGCATGCCATATAATATTTCATATGGTGATAATCCAGTCTCAGTGTGTGGTTTAGTTCTAATGTTTAAAAGTGCTAATGGTAAGCATTTTGTCCAGGGCATTTGTGTCTCCATCATTAACTTAGCCAATTGTTGTTTTATTGTTTGATTTATTCTTTCTACTTTCCCCGAGCTTTGTGGGTGCCACAGAGTCTGGTATTCTCACTGAACACCTAATGATTGACATAATAATTTTATTATTTTAGAAGTAAAATGTGTGCCCTGATCAGAATCAATATACTGGATTATCCCATATCTAGGTATTAAGTGTTCTAATAACATTTTTACCACCGTTCCATGCCCCAACAGCCAGAGAACAAGCAACCTGAGATGGCAAGGCATCTCCTGAATGACCCCTCTTTGCATTCCTGATGTTATCACCAACCATGGGGCTTGTCCACCCTCATGGTCACACTCCCACATCTCCCCCTTCTTTAACGTAAAAAAGTGTGATTAACAGAAATTGAGAAAGCACGATTAACACAAACTAAAACACAGAGAAAAACTACCAGGCACACTAATTCTATCTTTAACAAACTTTGTAACCACATCCCTAGGAGAGGCAGGCGCTGAGTGCTGCCCAGCTGGGGGGGGCCTCTGGCTGCCCCTCTAGCTCCTGGAGTCCTTGTTTGTGGGTCCTGCATATGCCAGTGGGACCCTCCCAGACGTTGTATGTTTATATATATATTTTTAGTTGCATATACTGTGACTTTTATGAATACAGAGGTATCTGTTGCTTACAATTAATACTGCATTTCTGTCTTTCTGTTTAAGAAGACTATGTTGAAGTCCATTTTCTTCTCCATACTTTTCTTGGTGCTAATAGAAATCTGTTTCCCAATGCTTAGGTAATAAGTCCTGAGAAATACGATATCAAGTGTGCAGTCCCAGAAGCAGCAATAATTTTAAATTCATGTGTGGATCCCAAAATGCAAGTTACTATTACGCTGACATCTCCAGTCATTCGGGAGGAGAACGTGAGGGATGGAGGTTGGGAAGTTTTTGAAGATGTTACTTCTTTCTTATGTATTTTATATGCTTATCTATTCTGCTTAAGATGGCATTAAGGTCCTGAAAGGTAACATGCTGGCACAACTAATACCGATTGAAACCTTGTTTTTCAACAACCAGTCTCAGTAGCCAACAGTTGGTTAAAAATAAATGTTTATAAGATGCATTTATTCATTTTTTTGAAATTGTAACTTTGTCCAACCTCAGCATTCTGGAAAAGGTACAAACTTGAGTATTTTTTCCCCTCTTTATAAATTTACTTGAAAAACTAGGTATTTTACAGCAAGTGGCTATAAACTGGCTTTGTAGAGCAGTCTTACCCTAAGATAAAGAATGTATCCTTTTAGAAAATCAAATCATATGGTCTTAGATTTAAGCTGGATCAGTATTACCATCATTTACACGTTCCAATTAGCAGTACTACTTAAAATACACTTATGTAATAATTTTGATGCTAATGGTGCTTCTAACCTTAAAAGACAGTGTGATTTTTTCCAGCTCTCTGAGGTTGCTTTTTGAGTATATTTAAGCTCCTGGCATTACAGTATTCTATCCAAGTGGCGAACCCAGACTAGTACAATAACAAATGGCTTTGTCATTGAGCTGAAGCAGAAGGTGGAGCTTATAAATCAATTTACATTTCTGAAGTCCATAGTTTCTCTGGTGCCAGCAGTGTTGCTTTAGGGTCTGTTCTTTAACACTTTGAAAGCTTCAAAAGCTTTTAAGCCAACAAGTGTGATTAATGTCTGAAGTACGTTGGTTCTTTTTGTTTATGGGTCAGATAAAATTAACGTTGTTTCCTTTTAATCCTGTATTTTCATAGTTGAAAGACATCATGGCAAACAGGGTTCTGGTGTATGACAATGAACCTACAAATAGGAAATCAGGTTATCTTCATGTTTTTCATGCAGGTTTTAAAAAAATGTGTTTATGTATGCATGTGCTTGTGTATATACATATTTATATAAGCCACAGCTTTTTATTTCATCTCATTACATGTCCTCTAAAATACTTGCAGTTTTATACTGCATTACTAAATGTTCTGTAGCTGTGATTAGTGCATCAAAAGCAAACTGTTAACAAAGTCATCCTATGTAATTAGAATAAATTCAAGATGCATTCTGTAGTTTGGATGACTTCTGAAGAGTGAGTGCTTTGTACATGATTTTTAAGCTGTGTATCATACCTAGCTATAAATGCTTTGTACATTTACTGTCACACCCAACCAGTGCTACTTGGTTTTTGGTAATATTAAGTGTTACGTGACTCTTGGTTTGTTTGTGCTGAATCAGACTTTGTATATTGCTTAAGTTCATAAAGAATACTTTCACTTAAAACCTTTGATTATTAAATTAGATTAATCATTAAAAGAAGTTAACCTGAAATACTATGTTAATTTCTTAGTGTACTGTGCAAAAGTGCAGTATTGATTCCTGCCACAATTTCAATTGAATTGTTTCTGGCCTAAAATTTTATGATGTGGACTAAAAATAAATTTCAAATGCCTACAATCAATTCCTTAATTTATGCCTCCTAAAGGAAACAAATGTTTTTTTTGTCTGACCCACACTTGAGTTAAAATGATCGTTATGAGTTTATTCACTGCTGAATACAGTACTGCCTCTAGGCAAGCCAAATCGTTAGATTTTTCTTCAAGACACTGAGCCGTGTAAAATGGATCTGCAGTAAAGTTTGCTCTTGAAATGAGAAAATACAAGACTCATTTGCAAATTATTGCAGCAAAGATGGCCTTATTATGAAGACTGCTTATTATTTGCTGTAGAGTTAACAAATGTGTGTGTTTTTCTTGCTGCAGCTTCTCATGCTCTGTGTCTTACAATGGTTTAAAGTTTTCTTTTTTAGCTCGCTTGGGGAATTAGTTCAGGTGATAAGGAAGGCTTTACCAGAAGAACCAGTTTGAATAAAGATGAGACTGAGACTTGCATGTGGAGTAGAATGTGTTTGATGTGTAATAATTCAATTACACGATAAAAGGTTAAAAAAAAAAACCACACAAATAGTGTGAAATAAAATTGTTAACCGCATAGCTGCTGTTCCTTACAGTGTTGTGCATTTGACAGTTTTCCCAAATCTGATATGTTCAAAGTGATCTAACCCCTGCTGTGGAATCTTTCCTTCAGCAAAGTGTACATATTTATAAACGCATGTGTGCGCATGTGTTTTTTCTGTCCTTAGCTAACAGCCCCAGTCCAAAGCCTTCTAGCAGAGGGACTTGATTCCTGTCAGGGGTTGCTGCCAAGACATCGGAAGGATTTTTGACCAAGGTTTTCTAAAGCTCAGTGTCACACCTGCCATACTTTATAAAGGAGGGGGTTTTGGATGCATAGTTCTAGCATCTCGTGTTTCTTTGTGTTTGGCTTTTTTTTCCTTTTAATCTTTCTCTTAGAATTAAGCAGTGTTCACACTAGTTTTGAAATAGTTGACTGGGTAATATGTATTTTGCATAATAAAACTTACTAAAACTTATATACCTGTTAACTTTTAATGAAGAAGTAGTGTGGACACAGCATGTATAACTGAAGATTAACCCCTTATATTTAGGCTAGTAATAAATATGTAGGGAGAGAATTCATGGTTGTATTTTGTAAATTAATTCAGTTTTGGTTTTTAGCTTTAACAGGGTGGTAGGTTAGGAGTCTGAATTTAGTTAAATAGTCTTTAAGGGGTTAATCCTAAAAATGTAAAACAGATGCAAAAATCCACAGATTAAATATTACAAGAGTTCCCTTATTTTTTTCAGTCAATATATTCTCTGTTCAATAGGTGCCTTGGCAACTTCTGACTTTCAGTCTTTTTTAGTTTCAAGGGTATTCATATGATTTCTATTACAGAATCACAGAATTTCTAGGTTGGAAGAGACCTCAAGATCATCGAGTCCAACCTCTGACCTTAGTAGTAGTACACTTTAGATTGACATTTCCAGCACTAAGTGCACTTCTGCGTGCTTGCAATGTAGTAGTTTTTAGTAAAATTATTTTCCAAATTGAAGTTTTTGAGACCTAGAAGTCAAGTAATCAAAGTTTTAAATTATGTAGTGAATTATTGTGATAAAAACTTGCAGTGCACTTTTCTTGTATTGGTTTGCATTAACTTCTTTTTGTTCCTTTTTTTTGTTTGGAGTTTTTTGATTTTGTTTTAAATGAACCACTTTAAATGTCTTCATTTGCTCTGTAAATGCTTTGTTAGTTTTTTCTTTCCACTTTAACATATGGTCCATAAGTCTGAGTATCTTTGAGAGAAGATAACCACATTCTTTTCAACTTGGTTCTTACTTTGAAAACCTTCTCTTTTTAACCCTGTGCAGAGCAATAAGAATATCATATTAAAATGCCTAAATCTAGTACCTATATTAAATGCAGTTATAATACTGGAAAATTGTAGCACCGTGCTCATTTACAGGTTTTTTTTGCTCTCAGTAAAGTATCCTACTGTTCATTATATATTTGTATATAAGTATATGGCAGCTTCAGAGCTGTCTCTGCAGCATCCCTAAAATTTTCTCCATGTTGGCCTGTTTCATAAGTCTCTCTTTTTTTTAATTTGGTTCTCTGACTTAACCTAAATTTATATCTTGCTGCAATAAACCATATAGTTTCACACAGTCAGTTGCTGTGAAATAATTACCATTGAGAGGTGGCTTTTCATTTTTTCTCATCTGGTATATTACTAGTCATGCTACCATTTTTTTTGTGTTAGTAGTCACAATAACCATTTTCATAAATAAAATAAGTATATGTTAAAGCTGATTACTGAATCATATCCTTAGAACTTTAAGTAACCTGAAAATACCATTTCAGATTAAGTGGTTCCTGTTTTGTTGATTAAACCAATTCTTAGATGATCTTGTGGTCTATTCTATTTAGCTAACAAAGCAGTCAACTTAGTAACATAATTAAATCATTTTCTGATTATTTAATATGAGATCTATATTTTCTTTCAGACATTCTGCTTTTTGTTTTTTATACTATTCCTTGCTTTTCTTTTTCCTGCTGAATCTTAAGTAAAGCAGTTCCCTTTCAGATCTTTCTTTACATCCAAGGTTATATTGGAGCACGTATATTATGGGTTGAGGAATTTGAGTAAGAGGGGATACTAGAAGGTAGTGGAACTCAGTAATATTGAAGAGCATTTCAGATTCCTTTAATTAGCTTTTAAAGCAAAATCATTGCATTCTAAGGTTAAGGTATAATAAAAATAACAATTACTAAGCATCTAGTGCTTTTGAGATTTGTTATACTTCTTTTGAGGACTAGGTCCCAAATAACAGGTAGCAGTTAAAATATGCAATAAACTAAGATTTAATATTGCTACTTGGTTAAAGTGGATTTTTGTGTTCCTTCTGTCTTGTGTTCTCTGTGCTGGTGCACTGTGTCCAACCATCCTTCCTTCCCTATTTAATTTTAGGGGATATGTATTTTTCCAGTAGTAGCTTAAATAAAGAAGCACTAAGCATTGCATAATCTGCAATGCATTTAAAAATAACTTGAGAGCTAAATGAAGTTTATTATGCTCTTGATCTTCATGCTGGGTTGGTACCCTAATCCTAATTGAATACCTTGTATGGAATATTTTCACTTGTTGTTCAAAGGTTTAAACTTCAAATGGCATGTGTGACATTGAAGCTACTTTCAGGAAGTGTCTTGCTCACCTGGTCAAACACCCATTCCTCACTGCATTTTGCCAATTCAATCCATTTTAGATGTAACCTCGGGTATGGTGAAAGACCCACCGGACGTCTTGGACAGGCAAAAATGCCTTGACGCTCTGGCTGCTCTACGCCACGCTAAGTGGTTCCAGGTTTGGAACATCATTTTACTTTCTTCTTGTAGCCTTATGAGAGATTAGTTCAGTTGCAATATAAATGTTTAATTGTGTGAAAACACTCAGTGTTGTTCATGCTAATAATACTTATTATTTTTCTGGTCCCTAAATTTAAATGTAGAAAGTTGAGATGGAGGAACTGCTTTATGCAGTTAATTTCTCATTTGACATGTGTTTTTTTTCTGGTCATTGAGAAGGCGATGTTGAAAGTTTGACTCGCTTGGGGCGATCATATGTTGTATATTTGTTATATATTCCATAAGGCTGCAGAGTAACTTTGCTTTAAATGATGGAATATGTGTTTAAAGCTTTGTGTTTAGATTTAAGACTTTTCCTATTTCTTTAAGTGCATTAAGTGTAGGGAATGAAAGGTGAGAAGCAACTGTTTGGTTTAGTGACTTTGCATTCTGGCAAAGGCACGATAAAGAAACCAAACAGATTCCCTTGACCTTTCAGTCTCTATACCTATTTCTTAGACCTTTACTTTATCCTTTTTATTTCTAATATAGAAAGATACTGTATTTATTGTTATAAGTGAACATAGGTCAAAGTGTACAGGGGATCAAGAAATGTTATTCTTGTATAACCTGTGCACTTTGACTTTTAAACCTTAAATTACTAACCCTGTATAAAATACTACTGTAAATGGCAGCTCACGGAATAAACTTGTAGAATAATTTGTATCAATCTTGTATCTGAGCTTCCATTGAACAGTGGTGTTTTAGCCTTTCAACAAGGCCTATTTGCTGTAGGTGCTGGGATTGATTAATTTGATTTTGTATTGCTCTCAAGGCTAGAGCTAATGGTCTGCAGTCCTGTGTGATTATCATACGTATTCTTCGTGACCTCTGTCAGCGTGTTCCAACCTGGTCTGATTTTCCAAGCTGGGTGAGTAATACTCTTTTTGAATGAGTCTTTTCAATACCTTTTCAGTACACATGGTACTACCAGTAGGGCACTAGAAAGTGTTACTGCAGTTAAATGTAGGCTTTTTCAAGAAGTAACATGCTTTTTGTGCTTGTATTTACAGGTGAAGTAGAGAGTACCTCTAAAAATTTAATTTTCTGAAATTTAGACATTTGGAGCTGGATTTTTTTTTTCCAAAATAATTTTCTTGTTCTTTTGAGTTCTTTGTGCTTAACATCCTTATTCTAGGCTTTAGGTGTTGTTTTTTTAACTGTATATTAAGAAATCTTTTTTAACCACCTACTGGTGGTTAGAAATTCCTTGGGTTTTAGTGAAATTGATTTAAAGTGATGTCAGCTGTGCCCAGATACCTCTGTGATAACAGAAAGGTTACTTAAAGTAAAAGAACAAATCACAGTAATTCCTGTGATTGTTAATGTGACCATTCTCCAAGATGAAATACCACAGTACTAGTCAGTGGATGTTTCAAAATTAGTATCTTTAATCGGTGTCACTTAGAAAAAGATCTCTAGGTTCAACCTGTTTACTTCTGATAATTCCTGCAGCTGAACATTCTTCAAACATTCCTTTTGCATTGACTGTTTTAAAAGATGCTCTTCAGGAATGTAATTTGTTTTCCAATCTGTGGTCCAGCCAAAATTACTCTGAAAGAAAATTTCAGAAATGTGTGTAGATAAACTGACCGTTTTGTTTCACAAACCTAATTGTTGCACTATGCTGCTTCCCAGTGTAAACTTTTTGGTTTTGACAAGAAGAGCACTAAGTTGGCGTTCTTTGAAGGAGAAATGTGTTAGGCTTGCAGATGATTTTATTAAATTAGTTCTGATAATATTGATTGTTTCTAGAAAAATGTAGAAAAAGTTATATATGTTTTTAAAGTATTAGTAGTAATATATATCCTGCTAGTTTCTGTGCTACATTTCTGAAAGATGCACTGTTGTGGTGGTTTGACCGTGTTAGGCAACTGAACACCACAACCACTCTCTCACTCCCCCTCCTCAGATGAGGAGGGGAAGAAGTAAAGGAGGAAAAAACAACTCACGGGTTGAGATAAGGATAATTTTAATAAAGAGAAAAATATATTATTAAGGAAATATTATTATTAATTAAACAATTCAACTAAAGGGAAAAAAGGGGAAAAGGGAAGAGGAAGGGGGAAAGGGAATAACAAAACAAAACAAGTAAAGGCTATGTGGAAGTGCAGAGGGAAAAAAAAATTACCCTCTACTTCCCACAAATATGCGATGCTTGACCACGTCCTTGAAGCAGGGCCTCAACACACGTAGCCGGTGTTCGGGAGGAGGACAGACGTTTTTGCAACGAGAGCCCACCCCTCCCCTCCTCTTCCCTTTTCCACCTTTTATTGCTGAGTGTGACATCATATGGTATGGAATATCCCTTTGGTTGGTTTGGATCAGCTGCCCTTTTGATGTTTCTCACTTTTTTGCCCACCCCCTAGGAGGGCTAGAGAAAGTCCTGATGCTGTGCCAGCACTTCTCAGCAGCAGACACAACACCAGTGTGATACCACTGCTGTTTTAGCTACAAGTGCAGAGTGTAGCACTGTATGGGCTGCTGCAGGGAAAGTTAACATCCCAGCCAGACCCAGTACAACTGTATAAATAATACTTAAAAGAAGCTAGAAAAGTGTGTAACTGTCCTCTTAATTATTACTGCAATGCTGAGTTGCCAAATAATAAAAACTGTGGAGTGCTTGCAGGAAAGCACCCTTATAACTCTTGCAACACACATGAAGATGAAGAACAAAGAATGTTTTTCTTCTTTGTCACATTGTCTGTTCTAAGGCACATCTGAAAGGGAATAGAAGTGTATGTCAAGTCTAGCTGCATCTCGGCTCTCTACAAGAGTGCTCTCTGGTTTGCTGAATTGATTTTTAACAGTGCTGGGGTGCATTGTCAGTGGCATGGATCAGCACTGAAGTCTGTGTAGTCAGTTGTTCTTCTGGTCTTACTTGACAAAAGCAGTGACAGAATGAAAATTTGTGATTTTAAATATCTGTAATTTCTGCTAGTCACAGGTGAAATTTCAGACAGAAGAAACAGACTTTTCTGAATATAGAACTTCTCTTGACCTGTATGCTAGAAGCCTGTCACAAGCCAAGGAGCTTTTCAAAAAGAGCCTAAGTGTTTGTAATAATAGAAAACAGTAGGAAGTTTAAACACAATTAGTAATGCCCTTCCCATATACCTAAAAATAAAAACTAAATTAGGAGAACTTTGTCAATTTCCTAAAAGTTGGAAGTAATGATTATTCAGGGTTGATGTTTCTGACATGAAATCCAGCCTTTCATGCACACAAACACCAGGTCATTGTCCTGGGCTAGGAATGAGCACCCTTAATGAAGAATTGTAATCAACACTGCCTATAGTTACTGCATGCATCAGAATAGGCATTTATTCTTAGTGAAAATAGAAGGCAACGTTTGAAAAAGTATAAATTCAGACGAAGCGTGGGGGGGAAAAAGACATTGAAAATGAAACTTGGAAATGATTTTTGATGATTTGAGTTTGTGTTCTTATAGAAAAAACAATATATTTTTGTCATATTCTTTTACTCTTATTAGATACACTGTGTGCTGTTTATTCATCTGGCTGCCAGGTTTAGATAACCCATCATTTTTCATGCGTTCCCAAAAAATTGTTGGACAAATTGGCTACCTGCATATGTATAGTTACTAATGTATAAATTTCTAATAAATAAAATAAAAATAATTAAAAAAACAACTTTTGGCCAATCTGTGATGAAAAGAGGCATGTCTGTATTGGTATCCAGTGTTAATCTTGCACCAGCCTTTTTTATTCACTTTTACAAAATATGCTTTTTTTTTTTTTTTAATTTTAACTGAAATTGTTCTGTGATGTTCTTCAAAATTTCTGTCAAAAGTTGAGTGAACCTAATGAGGTGCAACAAGGCCAAGTTGCAGGATGCTGCACCTGGGTCAGGGCAATCCCAGACATGAGTACAGACTGGGAGAAGAACCCATTGAGAGCAGCCCTGTGGAGGAAGACTAGGGAGTTCTGGTGGACGAAAGGCTTGACATGAGCCAGCAGTGCATGCTTGCAGCCCAGAAGGCCAACTGCATCCTGGGCTGCATCAAAAGAGGAGTGGCCAGCAGGTCAAGGGAGGGGATTGTCCCCCCTCTTCTCTGCCCTTCTGAGGCACCTCTTGGAGTACTGCATCCAGGTCTGGAGCCCCCATCACAAGAAGGATGTTGATCTGTTAGAGCGGGTCCAGAGGAGGGCCACAAAGATCAGAGGGCTGGAGCACCTCTCCTATGAAGAAAGGCTGAGAGAGCTGGGACTGTTCAGCCTACAGAAGAGAAGGCTCCAGGGTGACCTCATTGCAGTCTTTCAGTACTTGAAGGGGGCTTATAAAAAAGATGGAGAGCAACTCTTTGCTCAGTTGGATAATGACAGGATGAGGGGGGATGGTTTTAAACTAAAAAAAAAAAGGGAGATTTAGATGAGAGGTTAGGAGGAAATTCTTCACTCAGTGGGTGGTGAGGCACTGGAACAGGTTGCCCAGAGAGGTTGTGGATGCCCCATCCCTGGAGGTGTTCAAGACCAGGTTGGACGAGGCCCTGGGCAACCTGATCTAGTGGGTGGCATCACTGCCTATGGCAGGGGGGTTGGAACAAGATGGTCTTTAAGGTCCTTTCCAACCCAAAGCATTCTATGAAAAGTTCAATATTGAACAACAGTAGTGGCTTTTTTCTGTTTCAATCAGTCTTCAGAATTAACTGGATTTTGTTATTGTTACAGGCTATGGAGTTGCTTGTGGAAAAAGCAATCAGCAGTGCTACTGGACCACAGAGTCCTGGGGATGCACTTAGAAGAGTTTTTGAGTGTATATCTTCAGGAATCATCCTTAAAGGCAAGTTGAATTTGATCAATGTACTTATGCTGAAGTAATATAAAATATATAGTCTTGGTCAAAATAAGGTAGAGATGTTCTACTAATTAGCCTAACCATTCTAGGTGGTCCTGGCCTTCTGGACCCTTGTGAGAAAGATCCTTTTGATACACTTGCTGTAATGACAGATCAACAACGAGAAGATATTACTTCAAGTGCACAGGTAAGGGAAAGTATGTGTAACATAACTAAAGTTGAAGACATTTGTGTTGTTTTTTGTTTTTTTTTTTTTAATGAGGCTATATGGATGTGAATTTTCCTTTCTTATAAGTACATAGTCCATTTTTTTAGATGATGAGCCTTAAGCTAGGCAATGAAAATGTCGCAGGAGAGTATACAGAGCAGTGTCATGTTTTGCACTGAAATAAATGTGACAAGTTTGGAACGTTCCTTTCTATATATATATCCATAAGGATGCTCTGTCTACAGCAGTATTCTAATAGATTTAAAATGTTGTTGGAACTTAAGATCATATAAATAAATTTGTTTAAATGTTAATATTTGTTTCTGTTCATAGTATTGACCACTTATGCTTGCAGCTGAATAGCTCACTGTCTCTACGTGTTCGTTTGATCCTTTTGCCAAAGATTACTAGCATGTAATGGAATGTGTGAAAAGCCTTAGCTGCTTCAGTTGCAAGTCCAGCAGTTCAAACATATTGTTTTGAAGTTGTGATGCTGGACTTCGTACAGAGATAGCAAATGTAACATGCATATATTACTGTGTTGATGTTGTGTGGAGGAAGAGGATGGATAGTAAGAGCTAAGGATATCTTACACCGCTTCTCTGTTGTTTAACAAAGTACTCAAAATTGACAGTTGTTTCTAAATGAAATAACTTCTTTCTACCCTTTTTGTAGTTTGCATTGAGACTCCTTGCATTCCGTCAAATACACAAAGTTTTGGGAATGGATCCGTTACCACAGATGAATCAACGCTTCAACATCCATAACAATCGTAAAAGGAGAAGGGACAGTGATGGGGTTGATGGATTTGAAGCAGAGGGGAAAAAAGACAAAAAAGATTATGATAACTTTTAAAAACAAAAAATTCATTTATGCTAAGATTGAAGGTGATAAAAAGTCCATTTGTTGCCTTGTTTTTACTTCATAATAATGTCTGTTTAAAACATCCAAAACCAACTTAGGAATTAAATTTGGAAGAGAACAACCTAGCTTTTCTGTGACATTCTGAACATGATTCAGCACATTCTGGATGTGCTGTATCAGACAAATTATGGATGGAAAGACTACAAATGGAAACTGTCATTGGGGGGAAAATAGTTTGATTTTTTTCCCCTCACTGTGTTTCCTTTAAATGTATTGCTAACTTCAGTAACTTCTCTTCTTTGACCTTTTTTATTAACAAGTGTGTTGTCTTCACTGTATTTAATGCAGCATTTGTGCTTCTGTTGCTATGTGTATTTTGACATTTTATTTAGAAGGGTTTTTTTGTTGGCCCTTGACACTAGTTGTATAAGTTACTTTGTGTTAGATAGTATAAACTGTTCCCCTCCCAATTAATATTTTACAGAACTTTTTTTTTTTGTAAAGTGAGACTGCAGGATTATGCTTTTTTTCCTTAAATGTGAAGGGGTTACAACAGAATTAGCCTGCCATTTGAGTGTTCAGAATTAAATGTTTTTGCCAATCTTGTGGCGTTTGTCATTTTAGTGTGATATAACAGTGTAATTAAAACAAATTTGTGCTAATCTAATCGCGTTTGCTGTTAGTTGTGCATTAGCAGTATAAAAGCTAATATATACAGTATGGTCTTGCAACAGTTTTAAAGCAGCTACATAATTGATCAAAGTTCAGCATGATTTTGTTTTTAATAGAAGGGCTTTTAAAACTATCATTTGAGGTTAAATGCATAGTTCTTTGTATGATAGACTTTGTGAGATGTAGCAAGGCCAAAAAATAACTTTCTGAATTTCTTAACATATAAGCAGAAATGGGCATTTCCTATTTGGACAAAGTTAGTCATTCTTTTCAATCAGCTTTGTCAATATAATATTAATGCCTCTTAGACCTTAAAAATAGATGTTTGTCATATCAGTGCCTGTAAGGTTATTCCTTATAGTTATTCCTGTATAAAATTTGATTTTTTTCAATAAATCAAAATTTAAAAGTGAAGTATTACTAAGAGAAGTTTATTAAAGGAAAACAAAAAAAATTATTTGATGTGGCCATAGTGTATGTTTATGTCTCTTTCAAAAAGCTAAATATAGCAGTGGTGTAAGTAAAGTTATATCATACTGTTGATGTATGCTCTGGTATGCAGGTGTGATTTATTGTAACAGCAGTGAAGTGGAACACTCAAAAGCTAAAATTTATTAAATGACTTAAATTCATTATATGCTTGTTGTGGTTTAACCCGGCTGGCAGCTAAACACCACACAGCTGTTCGCTCACCCTCCCCCCTCCCTCTCTGGGATGGGGGGAGAGAAACAGGAAAGTGAAGCCTGTGGGTTGAGATAAAGACAGTTTATTAAGATAGGAAATAATAATAATAATATGAACAAACAAGTGATGCACAATGCAATTGCTCACCACCTGCTGACCGAAGCCCAGCCCAACCCCGAGCAGCCGGCCCCCCACCCCAGCTAGCCACCCCTATATATTGTTCAGCATGACGTCAGATGGTATGGAATACCCCTTTGGCCAGTTTGGGTCAGCTGTCCTGGGGCTGTCCCCTCCCAGCTCTTGCTGCACCCCCAGCCTGCCCGCTGGCAGGACAGAGCAAGGAGCTGAAAAGTCCTTGGCTTAGTGTAAGCACTGCTCTGCAGCAATTAAAACATCAGCATGTTATCAGCACTCTTCTCATCCTAATCCAAAACATAGCACTCTACCAGCTACTAGGAGGAAAAATAACTCTGTCCTAACTGAAACTAGAACAACACTGGAAACTGAAGTTTCACTTATTCTGTTCAATGTGTATTATGCTTTGTTGCAAATGCATAAAACATATAGATAATGTAGACTAACATTCTGATATCTATTTAATCACTGGCTGTATGAGAGCATAGCATCAGACATAACAAAGATCATTTGTCGTATCACAGAATTGTGGGGGTTGGAAGTGACCTAAAGAGATGATTGGGTCCAACCCCCCTGCCAAACCATTTCTGATATCATTTATTAAAGACTTCTGTTCCCATTTGTGGTTTAATTTATCTTTGACCTTTTTAATAAAATAAGTTTTAGAGTAGGGGGATACTTTTGTCTTGCAACACCTACTGCACAACATGGGACTATACTATGCAAATAAAATATTTTAGAAAATAGAGGGAGTCTTAAAGGAAAATTTTAATACAGTGTCGTAATAAATTAAAGGCTTGTTTGTTCGTTAAAGCCCCGTTTGCTTCTAACTGTCGCTACCCTGCTCCAAACTGCAATGTCTTAATCAGTAAATTCTTTTGCTTAATGTAACAAGAGTCCATGAAGAATCTGTTTGTGGGTCAGCAGGCAGGGAGGAGGGGAGGGGAGGGGGGCCCCATTCCTGCGTCCTTGTTCCATCTGTTGTTTAAAGTCACTGTGACCTCTTCCTGATAAATTGCTGATAAGTGTGGCAACATCCCGCTTTCTTGCTGCATGCTGGGCCAACATGACCAAATAAGGAAGGAGGAGTGGATTTACACTGCAGAGGAAGACTACGGCCTTCATCTTCACGACCACCGGAGGGACTGAGATGACCTCCTAGCAACAGTGCACGCAGCTGCAGACCGTACCTGGATGTGTTGTGTATGCCCGGAACTACCAAACTATAAAAGGGGACTATGGTGGGGGGTGAGGTGCGTGCCGTTGGTGGAGTGGAGACTCCCCAGCCACCCAGCGCTGTTTTGCCTGCTTGATTGCTTGCTCAAATAAATTATTTTGATAAACAATATTTTGGATTGGCTATTATAATTTGTTATAGACACTTATAACAATTTGGTGCCGTGATTCGGATACAGGTTAACTTGGCTGGGATCCAAAACTCAGGGGAGGCGCCCCATCTTCGGATCGCCCTTGGGTGGATGACACCCCTTCCAAGCCCTGTACTTCCGAACCCTAAATTGGGCAAGCAGGCAAAAGAACACTGTGGTACCCAATAATTTTTGTGCACAAAGATCTGTACGAAGACTCAGTCCTGAGTAAGTGTTGCTCCCTTGCCGGCTGCAGCATTGTATTTTACCTGTAATTCTGCGCGCGAAGATCCAAACGAAGACGATGGAGTCATAAGTATTTAAGGTGTACCGTTCAGTGGGGTGGGATTCGGTTGCCTGTGTGTGCAAGAGTGTGACTGAGACAGAACCTAGTTCCAAAGCGAGTGTGGAGGTCTTCTAACCGTGGTTCCAATTTCCCGCGAGGGACTTGGCTGGTGAAGGACCGAAGCGATTCTTATAGGATTTGTGGGTGGGTGATAGGTCCTAAACCCCCCTGCAAGACACTCTTACTAGGTAACCAAGGGCTGTAAGAATTGCCACAGTAAAATTCTTAGATGGGTCAGACAAAACTGAAGACCCGGGACCAGAGAAAAGGGAGCAAATTAAAAATGGTAATTAAAAATGGTTCAGTACTATATAATAAAATGGCCAAATCAGGATATGCAATAATTAATAAGGACCTAGAACCTGTGGAGTCAGGACCTTTGAGTCCATCATGGTCAGCTCAGGCTTGTGAGCTGCATGCTCTATGTAGGGCCCTGGAACTATTAAAGGGGAAAAAGTGGGGCTATATTTACAGCACGTTGAACTGAATGAACTCCCCATGCCTGAATCACCACCAGAAAGCAGTGTTGTAAAAAAATATAAAAAAATGGAAGTTTCTCCAAAGATGTTGCCATTAAATTAATAATATTAATTA